>CM049311.1:19274675-19647175 GCA_026874595.1 Sipunculus nudus | reverse complement strand
CGGCAAACAAGCTGACAAATAAACCTCCGTTTCAGCCTGGCAGGTTTTATTAATTGTGAACACAAAGTGCCCGTGAGCAATTTCCACTGGTTAATATTGTACATAGAGTAGCCAGCTCTGTCGTCAGCAAAAGTAAGATAAACAAAGGTTAAATCTATGTATATGAAAGACTTTTGTAGTTCTTAAATGGTGCTTGCGTGTAATGGTGGGGATGTTGAGGGACAAACATTATCCCCAAGGAACATTTGACAATTATTATCAGGCTAATAACTCAGGACCATTATTAATTAATATAATTTAACCTGCCATTTGCTACGGCAACAAACGAAAGAACTAAAGAAAATGACAAAACTTCAGTTATAGGATGATCATAACGCAATGGTACACCATTGCTCGATGTTTTCAGTCAGGCTGTATATTTCCAAATTGTAGTGACACTTTATCCTGTGAATCCGTGATCCCAAAAATGCCGGGAAAGCCTTACGTGTTATACTCTGTTGGAGTTTCTAGCTTGTTCTTTTATACAATGGCTAAGACAGAAGATAACATTAATATATATTTGAGATATTAATGTTTCCATTATCATGTCAGCCGAACAAAATGTGGCTTTACTTGCTGGGATCATGGATTTGGAAGAAAAAGCAATCAAAAAGAAGGTCATGAAGATTATTCTAACACAAATTTCATAGGGACAAATATTCTGACATGAAGAATTTGATTTATATAAAGTTGTAGCTTTTCCGAAAAGAAAATAACATTTAAATTTCTGTGAAGTTTCTGAACCTTCTTTCATACTTATTCCCTTAACGTGTAATTAGATGACTGGGGATATTTGGGAAATTATGATAAGTCTATCTACTTAATAACAAACATGTTTTGCGATTTATTTTGCCGTCCTCTCTGTATAATTTTATTTCAAAGTCTACGAGGCGGTTGAGCAGTAATACTAGGGATACCGCGTCGTTTCTATTAAACCAACATTAACACTCGATGTGTCAATCGCGCGTTATTTGGTGTGAAAATGTTGACAGACTGAATCTTTGTTGCTACTCTCTGTGTGTCCATCAGGTAATTTGAACACTTCATATTTAAACTGTACCAGTTAATGTAAATCAATTTTTTTATTTCTATTCTTATGAGAATTATTTATTATCCTATATCTCCTCTTTATATCGATATATT
Source organism: Sipunculus nudus (assembly GCA_026874595.1). NCBI lineage: Eukaryota > Metazoa > Annelida > Sipuncula > Golfingiida > Sipunculidae > Sipunculus > Sipunculus nudus. Next base: position 19,645,993 of record CM049311.1, on the reverse strand, counting down.
GTTCCAGCCCTTCTAGCCATATTATTTTTTTTTAGACAAATTTTCTTATTGGCTTCTGTTGGGTAGTTTCTACAGTTGTTTAGGCTTTCATGACAGTCCAAGCATACTTGAGCTAATCCCAACAATGAGCAATTTATATTAAGGCACTATCGGACGCTAAGGTTCCAAGCTCAATAACATGTCAAAAAGTCGTTTTATTTAACCATATATATGTTTCTGAAAACTAGGTTGCGATATGATCCCTCAGTTGTAATCAGTACAATGCTTGGAATAAGATAACTGATGATTAGAATAGCACGTACTGTGGGAGCCCGCGTGCCGTCCGCAGCGCTGCACTTGAACGTCTCCTAGAAATGGGTACCTGAGACGAGAGTCAGGAATTCATGGGGGATCCGTAGGTAGCAATACCACGCTGTTGGCGAGGAGAAGACTTGCTGTATCCACGCTAAGTTCAAAAGCGCTCATTTTAAAAAGTGTTCATGGAAAAGAAGTACTCAAATGTTTTTTTATTGAATACACTATACTACTGCAGTTGAGGCTGGTTTTGTGTATGTTATGATGATAAAGTTCATCGTGTTAAGGCATTTAAATGGTGCATCCACTTCAGTTGAAGACATACAAATGTCGATGTACAAAAGTAACATCTGTCTTACTATAAATATAACTAATAATCATGGATCATTAATGCTGTCCAAGGGCAATCTGATGTCTCGCTACCACACACGCAAAACTTTATAAACAAGTCTGTTGTTGCCTTGACAAATATGGCTGACACGAGTAGATATATTTGGACTGGATTATTAGTCATTTCCCAACTCGGATTCGAGTACTCATTTTCATTTCACCTTACAAGAAAGTCTTCTAAAAGCCAGACCTATTCATATATTCGGCTTCTAACGAATGTTATAGGCGTGTCTGAATATATAATAAAACACGAGTTATACAACCAAAGCATTTCAGATTTTCTAACATTGCACGAAAATGTACACATATCGTATTTTAATTTGTCAGTAAGATATAGGCCCGTAGTATCCATAACTATAAACACATCCAGGTCTCGAAATTCAAGAAAATTGCCACCAGATTATAGGGAAAAACATTAACTAGCAGTCCAACAATTTTTCCTGTGACCACTTTCCATTTAACAATTTTGCTTTCATTACTATTTCTTGAGGTATATTAATACGAATATATATTACAAGGTTTTATTCCACGTTTGCCATCTCAATAACAAATTAAAAACTTTGTGTGCATTTTTTGTTTTTCATTTATGATATGCTATCATTATAGTTCAGATGGACAGGAGGTCAGGCATACTAAATTGACTGTCAAGCGAATGACAAATACAAATATTTTTTAAACTTCCAACAATTTTCAAACAATCATTTACCATCAAGTTGGGCCATTTTAGCTTGACCAGTAGGTGTTTTGCAGGTAAAGAGGTCACTCGTCTGATTTTACCGATCCTACCCTGAAAACATTGTAGAACTGCCGATAACTTCCGGGATTTCGGTGCTTATTTCGAGCCCTGTATATCACATCAATACGTTTTATAAACGGACCTACTGCATTATTCGAGCCCTGATTGGAGTAGAACAACTCGGGATCCAGCGCTCCTTTCAGTACTTTTACCACCACTTTATATTTCCTGAATGTCTGTTAGTATCTCACAAACCCGTCTCCGTTTCCCAGATCATTATATAAATAGGACGTACGTGTGACCGGGAACCTAATACTGGAGGCTTTATTAGCCCAATACCAAGAGCTGTTTAGAAAACAAACTCCAGCAACGTATTATCCAGACATCGTTGAGGAAAAAACCTTTTTTTCAGCCTTTGACAGTTTTTGTCTCACGTCGGACAGAGGTAATACGTAAAACCACTCTGAGATATATGACCTCTATAAACAGAGAAAATTGATCCGTATTCTTATGGTACCGTGTTGTCAAGTACATTAGTACTCACATAAATCAGACAATTAAGCCATGGGGATATGTACTCTGATTAACTTGAAAGCCCATATTAGTAACTGGTATCTACAAAAAGGTTACATCAATTAAACGGCTATACCGGCTTTGTTCCATATGTTAGAAACGTTCGAAAATATGTTTTTTTTTATCACCTTTGACAAATATGACGAATGTAACAGCGATAAGAGTGTGCATTCGAGTGAGGTAAAATATGTACTAATAAAAATACTTTATGAAGTAGAAAGTAATATTAAAACCCCAACATTTGATATTGTGGATTTATTTTTTTTCAAAACCTTGACTGTACATATGCAGTTATTTCAATTCCAAATAGCTTCACGGAACTAACAAAGAGGGGGACCAAATTGAACTGATCTTTTTGTAGTAAATCCTAGCAAATTACCCATCACTGCGTTCTGACGTGTCCGCGGGACTATGGGCTATTTTTGCGGGACGAGTTTTCCACGGATCCAGTTGAAAGGTACCGAATTCACTCGCGTAGTTACCGTAGACGGTACTGTAACGGTCCATAAATGTCAAATTTACTAGGATATATGGTAATAAAGGAACAAAGTCAGTCTAAAAAAGGAAAACGGTCATTATTATATTCATGTAATTATAATAAAGATTATGAATAGCTATCAATCTTATGTTGAAAATACAGTGGTTATCGAAAGGAGTGTAATTGTACCTAGAGACTCTATTATTACATGAATCAATTGTGGACACGCTGCAATTGAAGAAAGCCGTGATGCTGAAATCCGACTCACGGATGTGTTCCTTGTCCTCAGACAAAGCGCCGTGTGCGTATAATCGATCTCCGCATCGTGACGTGGGAATCTGGACTTCTAATATTCCGAAGTTATTTATGTGCCCAGCCACCACCAGCAGTAACGGATATACATATAGGTTTAGACAGTGAAAAAGGATTATGTTTATTTCATTTGTAACGATGTACACCGAAACGTGACTGAGCTAATCTAATGGTTTTTTTTTGTGTGAAAGTATTAAACCAGAATTCAAAACTGATTTATGGAGCTGCCGAACCTGTCCTTGTAATATCGAGACCCAGGTGATTAGTAGCAATAAATGTGCACGGTAGCCAGTTTAAAGTGGGTCATGTGGAAATCGAGCAGCATTTCTCATCCGTTGCTATATTTCCTGCAGTGTTTGATATTAACTAACAAGAAATCTGCATCCTATTTAATGCGAGCCTCCGCGATGTTTGCATTCATCTATTCGGCACATATTCTTAGGTTCATTCGTGCATATGTGACTTTAAATTTGTGAATATTCCTTGGTGAAGTGTCAGAATCCGATCATGTGCCGTTCCACACCAAAGTCTAATCGATTTTTCAGCGACCCATTTCGAGATGCTCAGAAAATCTCATGAGATTCAGATCATGATTGCGCGAGCTATGTTGTAAAACATACACACACAAACACACACACGAACGGGAATGAACACAATTATGAGAGAAACATAACGAGGTTTCACAAGACCTGATAACATTTAAGTTAGTTCCAACAAGCTCTCTTTCCTACAGCGATGTAGGACTCAAGCCCGGACTTGGACACGAGTCGGGACTCGAGCCACCTTTTTAGGGACTCGGACCTGGACCCGAGGGTCCTGGACTCGGACTTAACCCGGACTGAGAGGAAAGGACTCGTAAAATCGGGCCGATCCCCTCTATAGACATATAGAAAAACTCACTCATTATAAAAACTTATGAAAATTTGCGAACTACAAACAGAATTTTAAGAATACATGTGTTATAACAAAATATATACCAAGCTTTGCTCAGCATCATGAGCAATAAATGTAATTAACCATTTGAGGAAAAAACATGTATTACCTAACTTAAAAATGTAAATAATAGTCTGAAATTTCTACTTTAAGGATATTTTATTTTACTCGGACTCGGACTCTGGTTCCAAATGACTCGGACTCTAATAAGTTGAACTTGGACTCAAACCTCAAGGACTCAGACTTAGACGAGGGTTTGAGGGGCCTGGACTCGGACTTGCACTCGGGCTCTGATGGTGTGGACTCGACTACATGACTGCATTACTGAGAGCTCCCAGGAGCTAGATCAAGCACTGGCCACAAGCGACCAAACAACACTAAATGTATTAGTTTTTTTTTACATATAATTCGGGTCACTCGCCTTCTATAAATTATATAGTCGCTTGAAATGCATGATTTGAACATCACTGGATTGCTTAAGGTCCATAACATAAAGTGAAAATCAAACAAAACAATTTAAATGTTCTTTTTATGCAGATTAACAAAACATTAATATACAGTGTAAGTTAGATATTTCTGAAATCGTTGGCCAGTAAAATTTATATGAATTTGTTAATATAAGGTTGCGTTACACAGCTCTTTAACTTTCTGTTAGATAGTTAAGATATATACAATATTCATAATCCCCTTTACTTGTCATTATTACTTTTTAACGATAATCTCTCAGGAGAAAAACAATTTAACACCAGAATTCAATTCCAAAGCTTATATTCTCCAAATAATCAGGCTCTTACATTTATTTTGTAATAAATATATACAAAAACACGTGACCAAGGTGGCATTCAGTGACGTTTGGTGCCGAGTCGATTATCCATATTGTCGTCTGCTGGAAAGCATTTCTGCCTGGCATATCACCGCGCACGAGACCTCATTGATTCCTATTGTGTCCGACACTGGCTTATTTATCTCGCACAGACCTGTCTTGACAATTGCTACGAAGCAAAATGAGCTTTCGCCTAGGAAAGACTTAGGTCACGTAGTTGTACGCTTCTATTGCGTTCTTATCCTGACTATTAAGCGGACACCGGCAGCTTTGTTGGAAGGTCTGACCTTATCTGATCGCTCACGGAAGAATCTGAAGTGTGCTTGTATTGCCGTGTGTTACACGGTTAATTGTCTTACACAGATATCTGGCTCCACCTGCGGATTATCTAATTGCTCACATTAACGATCGTCCTGGCCAGCGCCAAGGGAACTAAAGTAATACCATACTTGAACAACACGACCTTGCATGTGGGAAACTAATCTTTCTTTTAACACGACTGTCCGTTCGTGCGAAACTAGCGATACCTATCGGCTAAGACTGACACCGAGAGATCAAGTCCGATGGCTCTATAAGAAAACTCATTTTAAATTCATATCAGAAATTTATAATTTTACTTGAGTAAAATATTTGAAAAATCCCTACCTAAAAAAATAATTTAATCCGGTGTATTTGGAAATTTTATTGTAAGATTTTGAATTTATTGGACATTTTAGATAGAGATCAGTTTGAATTCATTCTTCTGATGGCCCCTCGTGGTCATTACAAGTACATTGTTTATACAGACTTATCTCTTTAGGATGCTCGGTTTTTGGAGCCCGATCGTTCGTCCAGCTCCTGCTATAATGAATGTAAGATCACACCAAATCTATGGCCTGTGTAATATCCACTGGTCAATATTGCACACAGAGTAATCAGCTATGTCGTCAGCAAAAGTATGATAAATACAGGTTAAATCTATGTATGTGAAAAACTTTTGTAGTACTTAAATGGTGCGTGGAGTGGTGGGGATGTTGATGAACAAAACATTATCACCAAGGAACATTTGACAATTATTATCAGGCTAAATACTCAGGACCATTATTAATAAATATCATTATCATGATAATCCATTGTTCGATGTTTTCAGTCAGACTGGATACTTCCGAATTGTAGTAATACTTTATCCTGTGAAACGGCGATCCCGAAAATTCCCGGGAAAGCCTGACGTGTCTTACTCTGTTGGAGTTTCCAGCTTAAATTTTTATATAATGGCTAAGACAGAAGATAACATGAATATTTTTAGACATTTATGTTTCAGTTATCTGTCAGCCGGAAAAAAAACGAAAACAAAAAGAAGGTCATGAAGATTATTCTAACACAAATATGATACAGATAAATTTTCTTACGTGACGAATTTGATTAATAGAAAATTGTAGCTTTTCCGAAAAGAAAATGACATTTGCATTCCTGTAGGTTTCTAAACCTTTTGTTATACTTATTCCTTTAACATGCCATTAGATAATTGAGAATATTTGAGAAATTGAGATAGGTCTGTCTACTTAATAACCAACATTTTTTTGCGATGCATTTTGCCGTCCTCCCTGTATTATATAATTTCCAAGTCTACGAAGTGGGTTGAGCGATAATAGGAGGAATACCGCGTCGTTTTTATTAAATCAACATAAAGGTTCGATGTATGAACAGCTCTTAATTTGAGTTGTAAAAAATGTTGACAGACTGAATCTTTGTTGCTATTCTCTGCGTGTCCAACAGGTAATTTGAACTTTTTATATTTCAACTCTACCAGTTTATGTAAATTATTTTTTTTATTTTTTTCTTATCAGAATTATTATCCCATATCTCCTCTTGATATCGGTATATTGTTCCAGCTCTTTTAGCCTTTTAATTTGTTTCGAAAAAAATACTTTATTGGCTTCTGTTGTGTAGTTACTACAGTTGTGTAAGCTTTCATGACAGTCCAAACATACTTGAGCTAATCCCACCAATAAGCAATTTATATTAAGGCACTATCGGACGCTAAGGCTCCAAGTTCAATAACATGTCAAAAAGTCGTTTTATTTAACCAAATAGATTTTCTGAAAACTAGATTGCGATATGATCCCTCAGTTAAAAAAATCAGTACAATGCTGCATGGGAATAAGATAACCGATGACAAGAATGGCACGTACTCTGGGAGCTCGCGTGCCGTCCTGCAGCGCTGCACTTGAACGTCTCCTAGAAATGGGTACCGGAGACGAGAGTCAGGAATTCATGGGGGTTCCGTAGGCAGCATTACCACGCTGTTGCTGAGGAGAAGACTTGCTGTATCCACGCTTAGCTCAAAAGCGCTCATTTTAAAAAGTGTTCATGGAAAAGACATACTCAAATGTTTATTATACTACCCATATTTAATGCATTTGAGGCTGGTTTGTGTTTTTTATGGCGATAGTATTCATTATGTCAGGGCATTGAACCGGTGAATCCATCCGACGCAACTTCTATTGAAGATATATAAATATCGAAGTACACAAGTAAAATCTGTCTTACTACCAATACAATTATTAATCATGAATCATTTGTACTGTCCAAGGGCACTCTGATGTCTTGCTACAATACACGCAAAACTTAACAGATGAGCCTGTTGCCTTGCCAAATTTAGATGACACGAGTAGATATATTTTGACTGATTTGAAAAGTTTTCTTAGAGCCATAACTTTTCATATATTCGATTTCTAACGAATGTTATAGTCGTATCTGAATATGTAAGACATCACGAGTTATACAACCAAGGCATTTAAGATATTCTAACATTGTACGAAAATGTACGCATATCGTATTTTGATTTGTCAGTAAGATTTAGTCCCGTAGTATCCATAAATATTCACACATCCAGGGCTCGAAATTCAAGAAAACTGTCACCGGATTATGGGGGATGGCAGGGCGGAACATTTACTGGCAGTCCAACAATTTTACCTGTGACCACTATCTATTTTACAATTTTGCTTTGGTTGCTATTTCTTGAGATATTTCGAATATATTACAAAGTTTTATAACATTTAATGTTTAATTTGCCATTTAACTCAAAAAAATAATTAAAAACTGTTGTATGCATTTTATTTCATTAGTGATATGTAATCCGTTTAACTCTGATCGACAGGAGGTCAGTCATACTAAACTTACTGTCAAGTAAATGAGTGAATGATAAATAAAAGTATTTTTAAACTTTTGTTGTTTTTCTGAAAGAAACAATCTTTTATAATTAAGCATGGCCATGTTAGCTTGAACAGGAGGTATATTGCAAAGACAGGTAATGCAGTCACCTGGCGGACCCTACACTGAAAGCATTGTAGAACTGCCAATAACTTCCGGGATTTCGGTGCTTATTTCAAGCCCTGTATATTACATCAATACGTTTTATTTACACGATTATTCGTGACCTGATTTGAGTAGAACGACTCGGACTCGAGCACTCCTTTCAGTACTTTTACCACTACTTTTACTATATATTTCCTGAATGTCTGTTAGTATCTCAAAAACCCGTCTCCGTTTCCAGATCATTAAATAAATAGGACGTTCTTTTGACCCAGAACCTAATACTAAAGGCTTTATTAGCCCAGTAGCAGGACCTATTTAGAAAACAAATTCCAGCAACGTATTATGCAGACATCGTTGAGGAAAACCGGTTTTTCTTTCAGCCTTTAATAGTTTTTGTCTCATGTCGGACAAAGGTAATGTGTTTAACCACTCTGGGATATCTGACTCCTAAATATAGAGAAAAGTGATCCTTATTCATATCTTAGCGTTTTGTGAAGTTCATTAGCACTAACATAAATAAGACAATTAAGCCATAGGGATATGTACTCTGAGTTACTCGTAAGCCCATACTGAATCAACTGTTTTCTACAAAAAATTAAACCATAAAACGGCTACCAGCTTTGTCCCACATGTTAGAAACATTGGAACGCATGTTTCTTAACAGCTGGAGAATTATGACGAATATAACAGCGTTACGAGGGCGTGTTCGGTTGACTTTATGGATATACTTAAATACATTAATAAAAGCACATGATGAAAGTAGAAAATTCTATTAAAAACCCTAACATTTATTATTGTGAATTTATTTTAATTGAGTTGACATGGGCTGAGTTCACTCTCATAGTTCCTTATAGATGGTACGATCAAAGAGCCAATAATTAATTCACCAGGATTTATGGCAATTATGGAACATAATCAGCCATAAAGAAAGGGGCATTTCAATGCATTGCCACAGAAGAGTTCCATGTCAACGGTCGCGTGTCACCATCTTCAGTTATTATTTAGTATAGATTATGAATAACCATATAGACGTTATGTTGGATATACAGGGGTTTTCGAGAGAAATATATTTAGAGCCCGAGAGACTATATTTGTACATAGATCAATTGTGGAAACACGCTGCCCTTAAAGAAAGCCGCGATGCTGAAATCCGACTCACGGATGTGTTCCTTGTCCTCAGACAAAGCCCCGTGTGTAGAATCGATAACAGAATCGTGACCTGGAAAGCTGGACTTCTAATATTCCGATATTTTGTGTGCCCCGCCACCACCAGCAGTAACTGATTGTCATATTCGTTTAGACGGTAAAAAGTATAATGTTTATTTCATTGGTAACGATGTATACCGGGACATGACTGAGCCAATCTATATTTTTTTTTGTGCGAAAGTATTAAACCAGAATTCAGACACTGATTGATGTTATGGCCGAACTTGTCCTTGTACCGTTGAGGCCCAGGTGTTTAGTAGCAATAAATGCGCACATTAATCAGTTTAAAGCGGGCCATTAGGAGATCGAGCCGTATTTCTAATCTGTTGCTTTAATTCCAGCCATGTTTGATATTAAGTAATTGAAAATCTCCATTCAATCACTCGCTATATTTGCATTCACTTATTCGGCTCATATTCAGTTTCAATCAATAGTAACTCTACAACGGTAAATATTCGTCGAAGTTAAAAAATTCCAATTATGTGCCGGATCCACACCAAACTCTCTATTCGGTTCTTCATTGACCCATTCCCGAAATGCCCTGAAAATTCCATGAGATGCTGTTCAAGTTTGCGTAAGTTTTGTTGGTAACAAACAAGCACACACAAACACGCGGACGATAGTGGATGAACGCAATTAGAAGGAAAAATGAGGTTTTGTTTTACAGGGCCCATAAATAATTAACAGCACAAGAGGTATTAGTTTTTATGTAATTCGGGCCAATTGCCTTACATATATAATATACTCGCTTGAAATGCATGACTTGAACATCACTCGTTTGCTTACGGTCCTACACATATTGTGATTAAAAAATTTGAATGTTCTTTTTATGCAGACTAATAGAATATAAATGTACAGTGTCGGTTAGGTATTTCTTATATATTTGGCTAGTAAAATTTATATGTAATTGTTGATTTAAGGTTGCGTGATAAAGCGCGTTAACTTCCTGTTAGAGAGTAAAGAAATATGAAAAAGTTTTTCATAAATTCCTATACTTGTCCATATTACTTTATGACGATAATCTTTCAGGAGAAAAATAATTTAACACCAGAAAATTCAAAAGCTTATACAATTCAACATCAGGCTCTTACCGGTTTTTCGTAAGAAATATATGCAAAAACACGTGACCAATGTGGCATTCAGTGACGTTTAGTCGATTGCCCGTATTGTCGTCTGCTTGGCAAGCATTTCTGCTTGGCGTTTCACCGCGCACGAGACCTCATTGATTTCTATTGTGCCCGAGACCGGTTTATTTATCTCGCACAAACCTGCCTTAACAATTGCTACGAGCTTTCGCCAAGGAAAGACGTGTAATTCTAAAGGTCACGTAGTTGTAGGTTTCTATTGCGTTTTAATCTTGACTATTTAGCGGACACCGGCAGCTTTTGTTGGAAGGTCTGACCTTATCTGATCGTTCTGGGAGGAATCTGAAGTGTGCTTGTATTGCCATGTGTTACTCGGTTAATTGTTGTACACAGACATCTGCCTCCACCTGCGGATTATCCAGTTGCTCAAATTAACGATCGCCCTGGCCAGCGCCACAGGAACTGAAGTAATACCACACTTGGGAAGTGGGAAGCTGACCCTTTCTGCTACACGAATGACCGCGCGAACTAGCGACACCTATCGGCTATGAATGACACCGAGTGATTATGTCGGATTGCTCTATAAAAAAAATTCAAATTTTTCATTCATATCTCGAGTTTAAACTTTTACTTGAGTAAAATATTTATAAAAAGAATTAAAATCTGAAATGAAAACTTTATTCGGTGTATTTAGAAATCTTATATTAATTTTTCGCTTTAAAAAAAATTCAAATAGAGTTCCGTTTGAATTCCATTTTCTCATGACCCTTGTGGCCAGTTCAAGTACATTGGTTATATAGGCCTATCTCTTTGAAAGCACGGTTATGTGAGCCCGATCGGTCACCCAGTTTTTGCTATATTGACCGTTAGATCACGCCAAATCAGTGACCTGTGCCAATTAAATACTTTAAAGAAACTAGTCGTCTACTTAAACACCGGGCATGTCCAGCGGACCGGGACAAGTGTGATATCAAGACGCGTTAATTAGCGACTGCTGCTGTCGAGGTATCACGTGTTTTGGATATTGAACAAACTGAAAAGGAATATTCATGATGTAGGCCTAGTGTTTTTGCAAATAACTTAATAAAGTATTTCCCATCCAAAAATGACACGAAGCCTTCGAGTGCTCCAAAATCCTATAGCTGAAAATATGGGGTTCTCAAATCAACAACTTTAAGTCTGTCGAGGTGGTGTACCTAGATTAACAACCGTTTTGCTTCCCTACAGGGTTGCTAAAAGGGGAGTCCAAAGTGCCGTGAAAACCTTTGGGTATTCATTATGCCGTCAACGTCAACCATCTTGCTTTTCAAATAGGCTCCACTGTCTTCTATGTTAATTTATTAAAAGTCATAATAATTATATCTTAATTAAATATAAATTAGTTTCGTCTGAAAGTTCCGGACTCTCAAGAGTTTAAGCTCATAGAAAACCCTGTTTATATACACTAGTTACAGTAGGCCCACTTATAAAGAAATTTCTGCCATCCAAACAATAACAATAGCCTTAGCAATGTCCACTTGGCTGGTTAACAGACAAATTATATCCTGTTTAACATCTTTTAAAAAGGTTGAAGTTTATTTCTCTACACCACTTTATTCTGAAATGAATTCCACTGAGAGAATATTTCAAGGTAACCAGACCAGAAACTGGGATCTATCAAATTTCATTTCTAACAATTTTGTCTCCGAATGTGCTGAAGCGAACTGACCACTGAAAACAATCATAAACAAACATTTATATACCATGTCCTTGATCGGCAGGAGTTAAAAATACTTAAACAGCAATGTTGTGTTGAGCTAAGAACACATTAAAAATCAAACAAAGGAAGTTCTAAAGCCACCTGGAATAATGACGTGACCGAACTAGAGCTCACCGCCTTCATGACTTAGGGACCTTTACACGTGAATATTGAATATATTGAATATAACTCTTGCCCTGCAAGAAACCCCCAGCCAGAAGTTGTTTCTGCCATCTGGTGAGGGAACATGGAATAAAATGGTGCGGATAAGCTCCAGGGTCTATACTGTGTAGAAAACCAGGCTCCCTTACGTTGTCAATCCAAGTACCCTGTATAGTAGTTAAAGCCAAGCTTAGGTCACCAATCATGCACGCTTTATGGCCAAGGTGTGTCAGGGTGCTGGAAATCGGGGGCATCCTTGGCGGTCTTTGGCGAGTCCCGCGGCAAAACGTACTGATCCGATATGGTCCGTGTCGATCCGTAGGTCGACACGGTAGTTTTAAACGGTTTAAAACTTCCGGGGGTCACCGTAGCCCCACCGCGGAAATATGCATATCGTAATGGCACATTAAAATCCTAAAGCCTAAGTCACACTGTCACGGATATCACCACAGATCATCACGGATAGGCCACTAAGGACCATCCTTAGTGATCTGTTAATAATCCCTTGTGAACCGTAAGGAATCGTCGATAATATGTGGCTTTGTCCGTCGTTATCCGCCATAATCCCTTGCTGACTGTTCTTGGTCCGTCAAAGTCCATGGAAGTTTTGAAATGTTCTATTGCAGACCAGTTGGAATCCATACTCGCTCCGCCGTTATTCGTATACTGTCCGTGGCTGACAGTAGTATTCCCTTCCATTCCCTGATCTTGCCGCAGTGAAATCGTATCAAAGCCGTGCCGACGCTCTCGCAGACCGTGGGAATCCGTCACAACAACACATCGCCGTGCTCAACCCGTGAAAAGCTTCCCCGATATCATGGTTGCGATCGAAAACTGCGCGTTTCCCACGGATTGACCGAGAACAGTGGATCTTGGACAGTCCGTCGAGATTCGTACCCTCATCCGTGACAGTGTGCGATTGAAACTTAAGAACAGAAATCATGACAGATTATCATAATTTTTTACAAATGTAATTTTGGCCATCTGAAAATAATATTTATTGCAACAGAAAAACATGTCGTCGCATGTGTATTGGCTTTTGGTCCTGACTTCTTTGTAAATGTAGCACTTATTACGGAGCTGCAGGTGTGACAACACCTAATCACCCAGGACACACACACACAACCAACCGTTTGCTGGAACTTGTACTCATTTGAGTAGTTGTAGCTGTGAAAAACGACATCAGCAAGGTCTATTAATAACCTTGTGACCGGCACATTCGTATTGCTCGCACCTATCGTCGATGAGAGCGAGTAGATTTTGCGCTGATAATGTAATATACGATTGAAAATTGTACTCATCTGAGCAGTTTAACGGTGCAATGAAATCCGTTTTCGATATAAGCTATAAAATGACAGGCAGGTTATTCAAAATTTTACAACTCTTTACCAGGACCACAATGAATCGCTAGCACTTTGTACAAGCTTCATGTTAGATGGAGTCGGGGTCTCGCAAGCGCAAGCGTTGCATTCAGCAGAGGCTTGACCGAGGCGCAGATGCAGCTGAGTTGGCTAGAGAGTTCAATCCTGGTAGATCCGTGTTCCCCCGAGACGTTCATATGAACGGCGCTCCAACTGTAGTATCATTGCTTCTGTTTCCTATTACTAACATGGTGCATGTGCCCTCAGTGTTGTTTTCATATATAAACAGATTAAGCAGTTAAAGCCATGTACAACTATACCATTAGTATTTCCGGTGCTCCCAGCAAAACAAACAACGAAGCATGGTATTTTCTTTTTTCAAAGATCGAGACCTCTAACAAAGATAATACCTTGAATTACATATGATATTGTTATTTATAACATTTACTTATGCTGTTATTAAGAGTTACCTAACTATTCGCATAAGATATCAAAAATAAGGCTTAGTTTATATAAGAGGATGCTTCAACAGAGCAATGATTGAATTCGTACATTAACTGGACAAAGTAACCCCAAGGGATCTGGCGTAGCTGCTTCCATCTGGTGAGGGAAAATGGAATAAACTCGTGCGGTTCAGATACACTACCTCTTCTATGTGAAATAGACCATGGGCTTCTCTCTTTGGGCAAAACTTTGCACAATTTTGTAGCTAATGTGCTTCTAGTTCCATAGATCTCAGACATATGCAATTATCACGTATCATTTATGATAAAAAGTAGTTATAGTTCATAAAAAATCCCACCAGAAAAAAAGTGCTGGAAAATCGAAGACGCTGTTTGTAAATAGCATATATTATTTTAGCATGTTTGCCACTTTTATATGTTCGAAAACACCTTGATATGAGCAAAGTACACCTCCAGGAAGAAACCTGGGGTCACAAAAATTCCCTGGGGGAGTGGAGTAGGGAGCTTTTCTATTTAGGGCCATGGTCAACCGGGCCCCTCATGATATCAATTCCCGCACCTTATATGGGAACACATGTAAATAACAGTACGTCTTATCAGAGTATCTTTGGTCCTCTTTTTAGGGGAAATAGAGCGTAGGATCAATGCATGTTTTGGGACACAGTCTGTGCAGAATCGGCACCTCTTACATCCATGTCTCCGTAAATAGTATTACAATCACGACCATAACTCCCTTAGTGTACCGTTTCTTCCATTCCTCGATAAAATCACATTATCAAATAGGGATTAAAGCCAATGTGGTCTTATCGTTAAAGATCATTCTGAGCATTATAATACGGTTTAAAATGAAGAAATGTATTGAGTAATATCGCATGCAGCTATTTGTCATAATACTGTGGGCCAACAACCAACTTAATTATGACAAGCACGTTTGTCCTCAACTAGTTCTCTGGAAACCACTCAAAATTCAACACAATATGTAGTTCTAAGTGTAGAACGTAAAATTAAGTAATAAAAGTATATAAAGGAAGGAGCACACGCAAGCACACAAGCGCATATGCCATCATATGGCCTGCTCCTGTTATCAGCTCCCACACATTATTTATGTCAAGTATAACAACTGGTAAATAACTTTATATTTAGACCAATAAGAATGCACGGTCTGTTGTGGAAGATTAAAAATATGTTCATAAATGTTATATGTATCGGGCACTTAGTGGCGCACCTTCAACCTTTTTTTATTACGCCACAACAATAAAATGCATCATTTATATATATAATGGAAAAGGGGCGATTTACGCCACAAGATACATTTTAGTTTTATTATTAAGGATAAAATTACAGACGCGCGTATACCAAAACACACATCACAGACACGCACTAGTGGTATGTACACAAGGATACAACAAAAGTTTTTCAGAATAAACATGTATTTGGCAAACACGATAATTATTTATAATCTGCAGGTGACTAGACCTTAAACACACAACCAAGCCTAATGTTGTGTCGTCCTGCTAGTCGTTTAATGTTTTGTTATGAACAAGATGATGGTGATGACGTCTGTATGCACGATTATGATGACTTACATAAAGCATTTGAACCTTTCGTTAAAGCTACCCTTTCGGAATTTATATAAACAGGCCTGAGAACATGAATTTTAAGAACTCGAACTAATCCGTGTGGTTGCTTTCCTAGCATTTCGAAAAGCGAAAGTTTATGAAGGGACAATTAGCTCAAACATTTGAGCTTCAGGAATTTGTGCTAGGCGCAAGCACTTGGCTGATTGTGTGACCACCCAATCTGTCTGAATGCGGTTCTCATTTGCTCAAGTAAATTTACTTTTGGTTCTTAAACCTTCCACCAGAAGTCTCTCCACTACAGAGGGCCCCTACTACAGACCCTGAACAAAATTTATTTATTTTTCTGTTTACGTGTTGCCATAAGCCATTACGGAATATATTAGTTGTAACCTGGGATATGTGAGAGACCAAATAAGCCTATACTGTCGCACATTGTCGAATTTATATCTGGTTTGTTGATTCTGCTAAATTCTAGCGGAAACCGTGACAATGACTTTAATCTGATCGTAGCTGAGAGACCTTTGAGGAAATTGTATGAACGTTCTCGTGTAAATTCTTGAGGAAATAGTTTCGCACGGTGCTTATATTAACACATGACCTTGTTGGCGTATCCAGAATAAAACAAATGTTTAAAGCCAGATTTACGTGAACTAATTGCCGTTAACTATTATGTGTAATAATGTATACATTAATAACGAACGGGTGACGGTGTTATAGTGACTCCACACAGAACGTAAACATAAGTAAACAATAAATAAACAAATACACTTAGCTATGCTGCAGTGAAGAGTTTATAAACATTTTTTTGTGATCTACAGTGCGCACACTCTACAGTGTAAATCCAGCCCTAAGTTTTGTTATGATGCCATGTTGATGAGATGCTTCCAGTATATCTGTTTAAGATATTTTGGCGTGTCATTATCAATTTATCTTTGAAAATTTCGTGAGAAGGGAACCAGACGATATTTTAAAGTCACGTGACTGGTTTGAGCATCATGTGACTCATCATGTAACAAATCGAAAAGTCACTTCCGGTCATGTGGGTATGAGTTACGCCACATCGAGATCTGTCAGAACCTGGCATATGTAATCAGAGTGACGTACCCCCATAGAGTACTGCCTCCCGGACCCGTTAAGACTAGGGTTGTAAGATCCAGGCCCTGGGTTTTCTAACACGGTGTTATAGTTCTTGACTTTAGTGCGTCCTTGCATGCTGTAAGATCCTGTAGTTCTCTTAGTGGCTGCGATCTCGGGCATTTTGTAACTTCCTGGCCCGGGAACGTTGGCCTTCACCGCGTTATATTCAATTTTACCGGTTTCCAGGCGAGGTTTAAGTGACCAGGATGGGGCGTTGCGGTTACCGCGTGGAGTGACATTTGCATTGTATGTATTTGGCGCAGGTGCACAGTTTTTGAACTGGTAGCATGCACGTGTTCCCATGGAGATCTTTGGACCATTCCTTTCTGTACTCATGGCGCCCTGTTTGACCTTGTCATAGTTATATGACCCTGGACCTGGCGTCACCTCTATCGCTGTAATTAAAAAAAAAAATGATATTTATTACATTTTACTCATGTTATCTTGAACACAATTTGATCCAATATCGTATGTACAGAAAGAAATAATAAAATTGAGTTTGTTTTCTTTTATGTTTTAGTGTTTTATACAATTGTAATTGATTCTGATCTAAAACGTACCAGCGCCATTGCCTGATTAATTAATTTGCTCGAGGGTAAACCTTTATTAATTGTATAGCTTTCTTGTTTATTCAGCTTCTGTTTTAAAGTAATTCTTCTCAATGTATTATACTCAATTATTCCCTGTGGCAAAAGACCTTGTCTACGAGCAAGCGCGTTGCACGGTAGCAATAATCATGCGTTGTGTTCGGGTTCAGTGAGCCAGTATTGCTAGTTTTAATGAATGAAACAAGATTCATGCCAAGGACCGGCTTCTGTGGGTGGAGCACAGGAGCCAAAAGATCGGGAACATAGGGAAGGTAATGAGGTTGTACCTTGAAGAGAACATAAAATGTGATGAGGTTTTACCTTTGATTAACATAGAATGTAATGAGGTTGTACCTTTAGAGAGCATAGACTTTAATTAGGTTGTACCTTTAGGGAACATAGAATGTAATGAGGTTTTACCTTTAGGGAACATAGACTTTAATTAGGTTGTACCTTTAGGGAACATAGAATGTAATGAGGTTTTACCTTTAGGGAACATAGACTTTAATTAGGTTGAACCTTTAGGGAAAATAGCATGTAATGAGGTTTTACCTTTAGGGAACATAGACTTTAATTAGGTTGTACCTTTAGGGAACATAGAATGTAATGAGGTTGTACCTTTAGGGAACATAGACTTTAATTAGGTTGTACCTTTAGGGAACATAGAATGTAATGAGGTTTTACCTTTAGGGAACATAGACTTTAATTATTTTGTACCTCTAGGGAACATAGAATGTAGTGAGGTTGTACCTTTAGGGAACATAGAATGTAATGAGACTGTACATTAAGCACACATAGATTCTGATGAGATTGTACCTTCATCGAACATAGAATATAATGAGGTTGGACCTTATGTTGTAATGAGTTTGTACCTTTAGGGAACATAAACTGTAATGTGGTTGTACCTTTAGGGAACATGGAATTTAATGAGGTTGTACCTTTAGGGAACATAGCATGTAATTAATGTACCTTTAGGGAACAGAATGGAATGACGTTGTATCGTTAGGGAACATAGGATTTAATGATGTTTTACTTTTAGGGAACATAAATGTAATAAGGTTGTACCTTCAGGGAACGTAGACTTTAATGAGGTTGTACCTTTAGGGAACATAGAATTTAATGAGGTTGTACCTTTAAGGAACATAGAATCTAAAGAGGTTAGACCTTTTGGGAAGATTGCATTTAATGAGGTTGTACCTTTAGGGAATATAGAATTGAATGAGACTGTACCTTTAGGAAACATAGAATTTAAAGAGGTTACCTTTAGGGAACATAGAATGTAATGAGGCTGTACCTTTAGGGAACAGAATGTAATGAGGTTGTACCTTTAAGGAAAAAAGAATTTAAATAGGTTACCTTTAGGGAACATAGAATGTAATGAGGCTGTATCTTTAGGGAACAGAATGTAATGAGATTGTACCTCAGGGGAACAGAATTTAATGAGGTTGTAATTTTAAGCGAACGTAGAATGTGTTAAGGTTTTACCTTTAAGGGAACGTAGAATGTAATGAGGTTGAAACTTTAGGGGACATTGAACGTAATGCGGTTGTACCTTTAGAGAACATAGAATGTAATGAGGTTGTACCTTTAGGTAACCTAGAATGTAATGAAGTTGTACATTTAGGGAACATAAACTGTAATGTGGTTGTACCTTTAGGTCACAAGGAATTTAATGAGGTTGTACCTTTATAGAACATAGAATGTAAAGAATTTTACCTTAATGGAACATAAACCTTAATGACGTTGTATATTTAGGGAACATAGGATTTAATGATGTATTACTTTTAGGGAACATAAAATGTAATAAGGTTGTAGCTTTAGGGAACATAGACTTTAATGAGGTTGTACCTTCAGGGAACATAGACTTTAATGAGGTTGTACCTTTAGGGAACACAGAATTTAATGAGGTTGTACCTTTAGGGAACAGAATGTAATGAGTTTGTACCTTTAGGGAACACGGGCTTGGGCCTGGCGTTGAACGAGTAAGACGGGGCTTCCTTCTTTCCCCGACTGGTCAGATTACTGTCTATATTGTATCCAGGGCCCGGAATGTTTTCTCTGTGCTCTGTAAATGAAAGACACTTGTCATGTAAACAATAAACATTATCAAACAGGTTCATTTGGAATTTTGTAATGATATCTTACCTAAAGACCCACCTCATAATCCTGCCAGGTCGATGTATTGATAAGCATTTTCGGATATGGGTTGGCATGTGAAGACATATCAGATATCGGTCATACATTGAGATTTACAAGATGAACTTGTTTAGCGAGGTTTTTGTTGTTGTTTTGTAAATAATACACTGTGCATATATATATATATATATATATATATATATATATATATATATATATATATATATATACATACATACACTAGTATTAAGATTAAAACTTGGGAAAGCATGCCACAACGATTTAATTGTTAGAAAATGAAAGAACAGAATGAAAACAAGAAACTAATTATATTTTACTAAACTATATTAAATTTTAAAGTGTAAAAATTATTAGCATAGTAGCATTGAACGTTAATTACTTAGCAAGTCTCTCTTTGAAGATGCTTCATCTTTATAATCGCTTACGACAGTTAAAGGTAAATAGTTATCAAAATTAATCACCACTTGTAATATACATGAGTTGGATCAGTTGAACAGTCACTCACCGTGATGACGTATTCCCATGGAGTAAGCTGGCGCGTGGTTGCGAGTGGAGTCTACATTACCGCGACCGATTGTGGTCGGCAGGGAGTAACCCAAAGGTCCGGGACCTTGCGAGGAGGGAGAAAAGTACAATATATAAATAATACAGAAACAGAATTAAAAGGACGTAACGTAAAGCGATGATCATCTGAAAATCGATGGTTGTGTCCGAAAGAATGTCTGGGAACTGATCAAAAGGAAAAAAAAGAAAGTGCTTGTTTTATAAAGATGTCGTAAAAATGAAATCTTACGACATGCTGTAAAGGTGCGATGTCCATTTATTTGACCCGTTATTTGTTAGGAGAATGCATAATGCAGTCCAAACTTTTGAAATTTAGGAAATTTATGACGTCAATCAACCACATATGTTGTCATAATAATACTTGGAAGCAAACATAGAAACGACTAATGGTATAATTAAAAAAATACCATGACCTAATACAGGTAGGGCAGACGGTCATGCACCCATATGTTTAAGTAAGAATTATTACCAAAGAATTCCACTGCTTCACAGGGTGTTTGTGAAGTTGATATTTGTGTGATGCAGTTTTTTCTCATCAATTTAAGATTAAATGCTATTCACAATCGTTGCCATACATTGTCAAGGATTGATTCAGTGCATGTCTATTCGAATGCTATATACAATCTTCCCATATATTGCTTCCTGCATAATCATTTCAATATTGACATTTTTCTTATATAAATAGCATTCTATGAATTTCCAATGAAAGCGATATTATATTTTTCATAAATAAACTTAATAAAATATGAAAAATTATAATCCGTATACATTTTAAATAATATTTTTTCCAAATATCTTTATGTGTTTACAAATGTGTTTACAATATTTGTATGCCTCTAAATAAAGCACGTTCGTTTATACACATTAATTCTCGGAAAATCCCTAATTTATCATAGTGTAATAAAATCAAAAGATTGTCTTACCTGTATACTGGGCATAAATCATGCCTCTTGGTTTGGTTTCCTCAGGAACTGGCATTGTAATAATATTGAATATAACAGATACAACAGCTAATTCTGTTTGCTCCTCGCTTGCTCCGTATGATAGGAGACACTGATTCAAGTTGACAAATGTCGCTGCCCGGTTAAACAGTGGTAACTAAATAGTGCCGTTACGTATACTTGAACTGCTGTACTGCACTTATATATCGTTATGATCCAGTATAAACTTTCTTCCAGAAATCCCCTGTGTTGTTTGTGGTAGGCTGGTAGGTCTCTTTTCTGAAGCTTAAACGGTATAAAAACTTTATATAGTCAGTGGCTGACACCTGTAGTCTATGCCGTAGCCATGGTGACGAGTGTATAAGGCAGGGCAAGCCACTCAAACAGTGATTAACTGTTGCAGTTTTTCACTGCCCTGCTACCGGCGACATAGAGGTGTAACAAACCCCATATAATTTGCCATGCAACTTTTCAACCTTCTGTAAGCACGCTATTTAGTCATGGCTAGCGCATGTTCGTTCGGACAGCGAGGCGCGAACGCTCTTTTTGGCACATTTACGGTTTGGCATAATTGGGAATACCACGTGACCAAACAGAGTGTTAATTATTCAGGATAGTCTGTTGCCAGCACGCGATGTTAAACTTGGAAATTTTGCCGAACAATATCAAAGCCTGATGTATGGTTACTTTTTCCCCGGTCAGGGTTATGTTTATTGTTTTTCCCCGGACAAGCTCGAGTCACATGACTGCCAGATAACGTTGTTTTATCAGGATTTTGGCCGGGATCGAAAGTCAATACGATACTTCTGGGGTTTTAGGATACCGGTCACATAATATATCCACAAGCTCTTGAAAGTCCGTGCGACTTCAAAGTTTCGCTTTATATTTATATTTTATAAAGGTTTGTATCAGGAGGTTAAGTCTAAAAACCTGATTCGTAAAGTACTAAATATAACTGTTATTACAGATCCGTCCTTTTTCAATTTTGTTATGCAATTATGACGGAATAATAATAATAATAATAATAATAATAATAATAATAATAATAATAATAATAATAATAAAAATAGTGATAATAATAATAAAATTAATGTTTTTTTCATAAATTCTATGTCCGATTTTTTATTCAGGCACGCATGTGCGATTCTGAATATGTGTAATCATTAACCAGTTATAACTCTTTGCATCAATATAATTTTATAATATTAATTATGAATAACCCAGTTTCATTATTTTAACCCATATATATGTGCATATATAATCAATATATAATTATCATTATATGAAATATGAATGTTAAGAAAAAATTGTTTTATTTTCTTACATGTATCTGTATTATAAACCTTGACATCATGACATTACCATGGTTACAAGAGCTTCGGTTCATCATTGTGCCGGGCCTTATATGAATACTCCTGGTAGGTCTGGCTTTATAAAATCAACTTTTCATTCGGAATTGGTAACAAGATAAATTACTGCAGTCTTTTTTATGTAAAACCATGAATAATATTTGCCTGTAAGATAATCAGGGTTCGGCGGTAATGTTCTAATTCCTATCGTCAGCAAAAATTCTGCTTTATTTCAAAAATAGCATGTATGCAAAGCAAGAGACAGTTTTAATTTTTAGTTAATTTTCACTTGATTACTTTCACCGGATATTGACTTCCGTGACGTCACGGCATTAGGATGTGCTAATAGCATCAATCAACCAGGGAGAAAGGGCGTCGCACGAGATTTCACACCTAAAGTTGATGCCAGTTTGTGACACGTCTATCGTGAACAAGCTAGCACCGCGTGATTCTTAAGCTGCCATGACAACGAGGAGCCACACGGTGTCCACGGTCATCAGTTCAATGGGAAAACAACAAAAAATGTCACATGAGCAACTAAATTTTACTGAGATGTCAGACTGTGAAAAACACAGTCTTGATTGACCTGGGTCATGGAAGGTGATCGCCCTTCAGTTAATTAAACTAGTTACTCCCTTTCCCCCAGCTTATTTGCTTATTCTCATTGTAATTGCTGACAGTATGTGCATCATATCCAGCATGCGTCAAGCAGCTGTACTGCCGTTTACATCAATCTCATCTCTTTCTTTCGTTCTGTTATCTCTTCTCTCTCTCCCTCTCTTTATATATATGTATATATATATATATATATATATATATATATATATGTGTGTGTAGAGAGAGAGATAATGATATATATATATATATATATATATATATACATACATATTGGGGTTTACGTCAATTTCGTATCTCTCTCTTTCTTTCTTTTTTTCTCTCTCTCTCTCCCAACACACACATACACATCTAGATTACAGACCGGTCTGCTTTTGTTATGATCTGGTGACACTATGCGCACGGAACATTAATCCAAGTAATCTTAAAGAATACGGAACATATCGGCAAAAAAATAAAGTGCAAGATGTCAGTTTAAGTAACCATATCGCACCAGGCAACCGTCAAGTAAGCACAGACTTAAAAAAGAATCACGGTATGTATGTGACGCAAATGCTTCCCAGTAGAGTGGCCGCTAGTTCACTCAAGTTTATGTATAAATGGTGTTGTTATCACCTCCGTGTTATGGCGGTGTTTGTGTGACTTTTCACAACATAACTAACACAGTTCTGAACGGAATTTCATGGAATTTTCAGGGCATTTCGGGAATCGGCCAATGAGGAATCTAGATAATATTTTGGTGTGGGCCCGGGTTTTTTCCGGATACAGGAACGTCATCTAGAAATATTCACAACTGTACAGCCACTTATGCACGAATGAACCTGGGAATATGGACGGAATAAGTGAATGGCGGCGGCTTTTAATCATTAGAAGGCAGATTTCTAGTTATTATTATTATGATTATGATTATGATTATTATCATAATGTTTTGAGTGTGAAGTGATACGTCAATATAATTAAGAACTGGTACATGAACCATTGTAGCTCACAAATATACCGAAACTTAACTCTTCCCATTAAAGGTCAACAGGCCATTTAAATATACGCCATACTTTATTCAAAAATATACATAGGTACATATATAATAGTGGTTATTATTTATAAGCACATATAATATCTGTTTGACTTACATTCCTTAATCAGTAACCTTATATTATCATTTGCATAATATATATATATATATATATTTATAAATAAACATGTAAATATATATATATATATATATATGTATATATATGTGTGTGTGTGGGCTATGGAACTGTTTATTTGTTAGTTGTTTGTTCGGGTGTGTGTTTAAAACCCACCAATCTGTACGTTTGCGCTGAATTACTGTATTTGCGAATGGCCTTCGGATATTAATTTTTCAACTGCATGTTACTTACATAATATTTTAGTAATCCACATAATATGTTATTTAAATTAAATTGTGTCAATTCTACGAATAATGTTAATAGTGATAAAAATATCTTACTCATCGTAATTTACTATTAGTCCAACCAAGTCGACAAACCCCATTAATCCCTTAATAAATAGTTTTTAACTTTGCAGTTAGAGCAACTGCCATATGTGTAAAAGGTACAGGATTTCTGGCTTAATATTCGTACACGTTATTAATGAACTGTTGTTATTTTCTGGTAAGAAAAAATCTTATAATGCCTCGATCTATGGCGGACGTATGATCTTGTTTATCTTTAAGTTGTGAGCAAACATGTACAGCAAGTGCGCCCATGTTGGCAAACAGAAAATCATCTAACTGATGGTGGTATATATATATATATATATATATATATATATATATATATATATATATATATATATATATATATATATTCATTTATATATATGCGAAAGCTGAAAGGTCAATTTTTGCGAAATGCCATTTGCAAAGCTTTAGTTCGTCTGATTTGCCACCAGATGTCCTTGTTGAATGTGTTTGGATTATTTTTGCTGGCCTCACGTTTTAGAAAAACGTCGATATACAAAAAATAACAGTCTGTGAACTAGCAGATGGAGGTTTTCTGGTCCGTCTTTTGAAAGGTTCAAGGGATAATCTTTAGTTAATAATCCACGGATTCCGAGAGCTTTACAAATATTGACTTGGTCTACATATTCACCAATATATTTTTTTCAGGCCTAATTAGGCTATGGTCACGTCCAGAGTATCAGGAATGTTTAAGAATGTTTGACAACTTTAAAGACAGGGGGTATTTGTTGCAATAGCACTTGGTGACCCCGTTGTCGGCATGTCTTATAGAATAATGAAATATCACATGAAAAATTGCCAAGATAACTAAAAATGCTTCACACTAAGAAAGAAATGTACTCTTTTGAAGTGTAGACATGAACCACCAAGGCGAATTTTTAGATCACTTTGATTAATGCAGACGGCTTGATTGTCAGTTCGTATTAATTACGTCTGCTCTGGCGTGCGGATCTTTTGTGAAGGAGGTAGAAACCCCTGGCTGCACCCGCGAGTTAATTATTCCAGATATTCTCAGGGGTTCTTACGGTACCTGTGCGGTGGATCAAGAGGTCTCTCGCGGACCAATATCCAAATAAACTCTACTCATATTCTACCTGACATATATACATATAATAGCAGTGATCATAAGTTAGAGTGATTTATATTTGTGGCTCATTCCCAAAGGTCTATAGCTCTCTATATCATATCTAGCGCACAGTGTTGATCCTATTTTGTGATTCATATAGCCTCCGAGTAAGGTGTATTTGATTAGATCTCTGAGCTAATTAGATAGTTGCAGAATTTTTTTATGACTAATTTCCACAGGAATTCTTCATTATGGATAATTTTTTCGTCTGTTTCCATTAATGGACAACTGTTATTAACATTTTTCTCTTAAAGCATTCTGCATAAAATGTGCACAACTGACTCTGTAATATATCTGTGAATGTATGCATGCGTTTTATATTTATAGGTGTAACATTATCTGGTTGTCCATAACACTTACACATAGATGGGTTTACACTAATGTATTCTGTAAAGCGAGTGACCAATGAGTCATGACGCTCACTTGGCTAGCATTAAATTATAGGCTATCATTCACAACAGAAATTTTATCATCTGTAAACCAAACTTGAGATTAACTTAAATGTGATCCTGACCTCTGACCTTCTGACAATAATGTCGGCAGGGTTCATCCTAAAGTAATCAGGCTGTACAAGAGAATAATGAGATCAAGGTTAAGGTCACCAGTTTTCAAATTCGCCCGAGACTTAGTGGAAACAACCTGTGTCACCAATTTGAGGTAAAAAAAAACAATACCTCCATAGTTGTTTGCATCACAAAAATGCTAAAGATGAAGTATAATTCGGTTGATTCGACCTTAAGGATAAAGGTCAAGGTCAGAAATGTACAAAGTCCTCTGAGAACTTGGTAGAAACATTTTCTCTATCAAATTTGAGGACAAAATATACTATACTTAAGTAGTTAGTAGGTTCACAAATATTTAGATGTAGATCAAGGTCAAGGTCACCAGGTTGACCTTATCAAAGAGCATTTTGGAACGTGTTAACGTGTCAAATATGAACGGAAAAATCTTCAGTACTAAAATATATGGGGCACAATTTAGGGCAAGTGTTAGAGCAAATTCTGAGATATCTTAAGTTGTTTTAGTTATTTTCTCCCAAAAATACCAAATTAAAGGTCAAGTTTATTCACTGAATAAAGGCCATTGTCCGACTTTTAAAAAGGTACCGGCCTCTGGCCCTTTTCTATGCATATGAAAAGTTTAAAGTTAATCTGTCATTTTATTTGTATTTCATTCGCAATGATTGCCTGAGACGGCATTGGAACGGGCAAATCCTTAACCCCCGACCTCCAGCCTGGGGATATTATGGTTCTTTATATTGCTGATGCAATGTCACAAAATGGGAACCACCCATCTTTCTAGACATCTGACTTGTGTAAGCTAATTTGCACTTTTGTCAGGGTCAGCTTCTTGCCGACAAAATGCAATCTTGTATTTTGTGCGCTCCAAGCCTCTTCCGCCAGATGCCGTTTCTACTCAAAACGACCCTCTTCCTGTTTGGACACTGTTGAAGGCCGGGACTACTTGTCTAAACTGGCAAACTTCAAAATCAAAATTTGTTACATTTCAACTAAACACCTTCTGTTTACATTTCACCGGCGTAGCTTAGCTATAAAATTTTACTTATTGCGTGATGTCCTTACCACATGAACACCCATGTTTTTCTAACTTGCCTTGAAGCAATTCTTATCCAACATATATGAATGGATTACATTACCCTCTTCACTACCGTTATTCCTACACTGCTGGTGTATTTAGAAGTTCTGGTGCATTTTTGGCCGCAGATTTTGAAACCCACAAACCTATAACCGGTTAGAGTGACCTATTTCCGGGTCCGGTCAAGGTCGGCCCATTGTGTGGCGTCAAGAGTGAGCAGGCATTTAAAATTGCAGGGCAGCAGGGAATATTATAGGCATTAAATGTATGAGGAAAAGTATATTGGTTTCAGTCGGTGGGAGATAGATTTATAATTATAGTTTTACCAAGTGGTAGCCGTATTTTTAGTGCTGTTTGAAGCGATTAAATGTGTCAGTGCTGATGGTGTGTGCATGACTCGGCAGGTGGCGACATCTGTGGTGCACTATAGTGCACTTCAGAAACAGAAAGTCTCTAGCGGAGAAATGAGATACTGAACCCCCCGTTCTCGTATTAGTCCGATTCTTCGCATTGCGCGCTCCAGAGATAAGCTCTCGCCACATTTAGGCTTAAGTTTTGTATATATCAGGAGCTATTCAAATTGTTGTTTTCTTAAACTGAACGTCAATAGAATATTTTTACTGAAATTAAAAATTAGCAAGGTGCAAAATTTAAATTATCAGCTATCTGGGAACGTTTACAAAGGCAACAACCTGCAGTGTTCATATAGTGCACGGGTGATGTAACACCTGAATACTATGATTAATATTTTAAAAAAATCAAACATGTTTTACCAGGAAAGCCTATTCCGCTGATTTGCTGTTTTTCAATTGGATCCTGGGTAAAGTTGGTTACACATAAAATAACAATACATACATTAGACCGATTGGATATGATTTAATGCATATATCAGAATACAAAGTAAAAGAATAAAAAAAAGTTATGCTGCTAGAAACAGTTGGTAATACACTAACAAAAATGCAAGATCCATATTCAATTATTCAGTAACTTCATTAAATCTAGTAAATTTTTATATTTTTTAAATTTTTATTAATTTCAGCTTTGCATATGTGCGGTATAGCATATTAGATTAAGAACTCTGTTCTGTTACCTACGGATATTACAGACCCAGGGCCAGATCCCCGGAGCAATATCAATCACCATTAATCGGGATGGTCATAAGATATTAATGATTTACGGTGAGGTGGCTGAAGCTTAAACTAAACTTTATTGGCATTTCACATGTGCACATAGTCGTGTCACCCTAACATTTTGGACAGTGACGCAAAACCTCCCCCTCGCCACCAAAGATTTCAATGTATGAGCTTTTTAATATGCCCCCGCAAGGAATTATAATATTTTTGTCACTGTTTGTATTTTTTTGTTGGCAACTTTACTGTTAAAACTTTGTTTATTTTTCGATTTCCATTCTTAATTTAATCATCTTGAAGCAATTCGGGCAGAAAATAAGAGTGAGAATACTCGCCTCAGTCAGAAACCATCAAGTGAAAACCTTTCCCCTTATGCTTCCCTCGGATCTGCCACTAGTTATTTCGCAATAATAATTTAGTTTTCATTTTAACCATTTAACCTGTATGTATTATTCAATTTGTGTGATAAATGGCCATGCCGTCCACAGGGTCGTGGAAAATTGTAGGATTTTTAGCCATATCTGAAATAAAACTGTTCTTTCAGTAACTTTGTAACACTGTGACGCAATTTGATGAATACATCATATAATTAACGATGGAAATGACATCCTATCTTAATGGTAAATGACATTCCTTCGTTGTCAAGTGTGCGGGATATGATAAATATGGTATTTTCCCCCGGTCGAAATAGTGGCCGGACATGTCCCCCATCCCCCAAATCTTCCCCATGGTAAGCAAGGTCTCCCACAAAGATTTCCGGGTTTCGATGTGTTATATCTTTGCTTCTAAAGAGTAATATTCAAGATTTCTGTTGCACTGGAAAAATTAATGGTATGTTAATTCGAAATAAAGGATTTATCAAGTGTTTCTGGAAAATTGAGCCCAACATATATAATACAATATATATCACATATACAATATATAATAAATTTTAATTAGTCATCTTTTAAGATAGCAATGAAGGGTAGTTAACACGTGTTTTTTTGTCAGAGAAAGTTTGATGCAACAACAACAAAACGTTTAAAATTAACTTTCACGGTTATCATCCA
This sequence comes from Sipunculus nudus, assembly GCA_026874595.1. Classification (NCBI taxonomy): domain Eukaryota; kingdom Metazoa; phylum Annelida; class Sipuncula; order Golfingiida; family Sipunculidae; genus Sipunculus; species Sipunculus nudus. The sequence continues at coordinate 19,616,827 of CM049311.1, read as the reverse complement.
TTGGTGTGCAGACGAACATAGTGAGCCGTTAATGATACATTAATGATATTCCTGATAAATGAGGTCTTACCGGACTAAGTATATGTCATACATCAGTGTCCTATATTCCCACATTGATTATGTTATTAAGTTTTTACCTGGTCTATTAGAAAGCATTTTATTGGTCTTTTGGCACCAATTACATAATATTGGACAGGATTTTCATGATAAACGAGCCTTTGCCCGCTGACAGAACTCAAGGCTTCTTAGGAAATTAATGACTTTCTTACAGGCAAATCTCTCGTTATAGGTCATGTGATCGGCTAGTGCCCTCTGCATGATTAAAGGTACTTTCGGATATCTTAGCAGAGCTTCTACCAGAGATAGAGCACTCTCTAAAAAGATGATACGAAATGCAAAAGAAAATGAATGGAAACGGTGTCTTTCTAGCTAAACCCGGAAGTTGCTTCTTGACACGTAAACATGTTGGCAAATGGCCAAAGATTTTAAATATGATATGGAAGCGTGGAGATCGTCGCTGATATCGTCTGCTCATTTATCTGGTATCGTCTGCTCGTTTTTATGGTATCGCCCGCCATAAAGTGCCCGCCTTTTTAATGCTAAGTGTACATTAAACTCTCTTTACCCCTATACGTCTGGCACGCTGGGATAATCACAATGACTTTGGTCAATACCTTTTTATTACCAATGTGCGGGGATCAGTCCTTGCCGAGCCTTTGGGTTATCAGTAAATATTGATTTGAGAGAGAGAGAGAGAGAGAGAGAGAGAGAGAGAGAGAGAGATTATGATAAGTATAATAGTAGTGCTTCAAGAAATAACTCCTGTTTAATGAATTGAATATAAAAATTGGCATTAGTTATCTCAAATTTAGATTTTTGATACTTGCAATAATTTTTCCGAGTGAAGATTCGTTACAGTTTGTGACGATTCAAATGATTTTATTAAACCTCGTCAAAGACATATTATTGCAATGCTACGTTACTGACACGAAATAATGACGAAATGACAGTCTCGGAGTGTAAAACCATGGACGAAAACTTTATTTTTATCCCCTCCTGATATATTTATATTTATAACATTTTAAATATTCATGAAATCTTAGCAAGATGGACGGGCATAACGGGCGTCTAGGAATGAGCTTTCATTGTTTTTGTTGATTTTTATTCACGAAATATCCTGGTTCCTTCTTTAAACGTACTTGCTTTAAAATCAATCCTTGCTGTCAACAGTTATATAATAATGATGTGGAGAGGTGTACAATAGGTTTACACGTTTATGACTTTGAGTCAAAATCTTCCTTTTTTGGATGTTAAATTATTTCAGTTTTAATCTTTAATATATAAATCATCTAGGTTAAAAGTAAAAAAAAAAAAAAAAAATAAAACACCAACCATAAACTAGTTAGAGTCCGAATTCATACCTCCTCAAACATCCTGGGTAACCAGATCATCATAAACAAGAAAAATAAGTCCAGGGGACAGCTGTGCACATCCACCAATGCGGGAATTTACACTTGATGTTTACCCAAATACAAGTAAAGGACGACATTCTCGATTGCCCTATCTTACAATAGTAAAAATAATGGTGATCTGGATTACCTCTTAAATATAATACATTGTTTTACCTAAAGTGTTTACCTAAATCTACATAAAATCCTATCCAAATCTGTTCACAACTGTCTGAGTGAAGTTACAAAAAGATAACTAGTATAATAAATATTTTAAATATTTTGTTTAAAAGTGAGCCTTGGAACCCTAGCTTTAACAGACAGGAAGGTTCATTGGTAGAATAGAAAGGAGTACCTTAAGTTGGGGCAGGAAGGGCTGTCGTGAAAATTGACTGCTCTTTCATATATATATTTTATTGCATTGCTATAAGTACAGGTATGGTTTTGGTATCAATCTGATAAATAAGGCGATCCGCCGATTTTATAAATAGTTATTGCCAAATATCAATGGTTGCCCAACTTTGATCACCATTGGAAGAAAGTCTATCGGCTCATCAAAATTTCAAAATTGTATTTATATATATATATAAGTTATATATATATATATATTTATATATATATATATATATATATATATATATATATATATATATATATATATATATCTATCTATCTATCTTTTCAATATGATTCCTGGTCATACCTTTTGTGATTTTTCTTGACAGCAAGAACTAATCAGGAGCCGGACCGACATTAGTGAATGTGTTTTCTTTGTGTGCACTGGATGACCTATGCATTGCGAATGATGTTGGCAGACGATCGTGACCGAGTCTCCAGGTTCAAAGACTCAATGTCTGCTCCTGGGATCAATTAACGTTCCTTCAGCTCAGACGTTTTCTCATTGAACTGACTGATCCAGGGTTATTTAGTTGGTGTAAAATGGCTCTTAAAGTCAGCTCTTCGCTTACCTTCTCTGTGGACTATGTGATTTTTGGCTTACTCGGGCTGCATATTAATAAACTGAAGGTAATTCGTGTTCAAAATATTCTTATAACGCCTCTGTGACGGATGTATTGGCTTATTTATCAATATCTACAAGCTGTTAGTATATACGGTCCATCCGCCAGTGTTTACTAACAGAAAACCACGTAACCTAAGGTGGTTCTCTGGTTCGTCTGACTTGCCGCCAGACGTCCTTGCTGAATGTCTTTGGTTTCTATTGGCGCCCCTTACATGTTATAAACAAATGGACATAAAAAACAGCTTGTGTACGGTATGATAGGCGTTTTCTGGCAATTTTCAAAATAGTTGGTTCAAGGAATTATCTTAATTTAACAAGATATTTCGGAATAGGCCACTTTAAATCTACTGGAACTGGCTAAGGGTATAGTGTAGTCGCTCATGTAGCAAAATCCCAATCCCGTAGGAATTGAATGCCCAAATTGAGATAGCACTTGTTTTCACTTCATTTAGGTGAAAGCTGATGGAAAAAAGTTAGGTAACAAATTTTATCATACCCCTGACCCCCCTAAAACCCAAGATGGCCGCCATTATAATAAAAAGGCTAGATATTGCTTTGATATTGTAACTATCGCATCAAAATTAATAATATTGGATCGATTTATAAGATTTTGAATGTGTACTGGTAATGGCAACTGTTCCAGGAGCTATCCAAGGGTTAAGGAGGGTATTAAAGGTCAAGATCACACTTATTTACCAACCTTCGATCTCAAGAATAACATTTGACATCTTGGGAACTACGCTGTCATATATTATGTAATATAGTTTTCAAATTGTCAACAGTATTAATAATTGTCCAGGCAGAATAATAAATCATAGGAACGGTATTAAAATACATTACACAAAGATGCTGTCATATGGTTTTTAAATGGACCTTAAAGGTGCCCATTCACCTACATTTCGAAAAAGAATTGGTGATTTCTTGCTTCTCTGTGTATATATTAATGATCTAAAGGTAATTCTGGTTTAGGAAACTTCTTATTATACCTCCGTGAAGGATGTATGAACTTGTTGATCAACAATATGTTTGTAAACACAGCAATGTCAAAAAAAGGGGGAAAATGTAACCTAACACGGTATGTGGCGTATTTGCGGAGGCACAAAAGGTTATTCGTTGCAAAACACCGTTTGCAAAACTCTCGCCTATCTGACTTGCTACCGATGCCATTGTTGAATTTGTTGTTTTCTTTCGACTGGGCCCCAAATATTATAAACACATTGATATAAACAAAACAAACAGCCTGTGCGCGTGATATCAACGTTTTCTGGGCTATTTTGAATAAAAGCTCCAAGGAATTACCTTTAGTTTATACAGGTCGGATAGGTGATTGGGCCCCTTTAAAACACTAAATTGATGTGCGTGATACATATTTCACATATTGCTGATTCTCTGCTGATTTATTGCTTAGTACTAATCTTCAACAATATCAATGCAAAACAACCATATTGAAATCAAATTGTGTGGTTAATAAAAGAGATGAAAACAGCCTTGTTGACCCTGATACAGGAACAACCTATGGCATGTTAACTATTCTAGAGGCCTGGTACAATTTAGAATTTACCTGAATATAGGCGGGAACAGGTCAGCTATTATTGTAATATTTACAAAAAGATGGAAATAGCTAAACATAAAAATATGCTGCCCTGACAAAAGAAGACAACACATCTGCACGTGCACAGGGTCATATTGATGCGGTCCGTAAAAATGTAAAGTGTGTACATGTAAATGGCATGTGGCGAATTCAAATACATGTACCTTTATGAACCCCATAGGTTAATGTCGGATAATCGGCACCAAGCACCTCAAGATTTAGATACCACTACCGCGGATCATAATATAAAGAATTACTATCAGGTCTGCATCGACAAGCAGATGCGCGTGCTTGGAAAACCAGAATGCCACAGCAGCTGATTATAAGACGTGTAAAAAGTATTCGAATAATATTGAGATGGGCAGTGGAATATATAATATAAGGATAACTGTTTCCAATGACCATATATATGTATGTAGGTAAAGTCAACATGGTTGAAATCATGTATTATATTAAATCCTAAGGTAAAGCAATCCCTAAAAGACAGCCAGTGGGGACATCGGGAATTCTTATTTTTCTGCTACAGTCCTATTATATATTTCTTTGGTGAAACCTTTTACCATGCAACTACGGAGGCCGATGATGCTGTGTCAGAGATTTAGTGTTAAATTGGACAATCTGCGCCGCTCTTCTTGAATTCGAGAAACAATGAAAGATCTCTGGTGAAGGTTCCCCCCTTAATTTAGAAACACTATAATGCGTGATAATACTCTTTATTACATACCTGTTATACATTTTGGTAATATCATTAGACACTGAAATTTAAAAATATGTTAAAATAAATTGTCAATTCATGAAGCAAAACACCTGTACTAACACGGTAGTATAGTTGCTTGATAAAAGCCTCAAACGTTTTCCTCCCAACATTTCTCTGTGCACACGACATGAAAACCTTGATATGAATAATGCCTCCTGTATAGGGAGAAAGTTTTAAATATCCAATTTAAATAGGAATATTTGGAGGCATTATTCACATAAGAAATATTAGGATTTTCTGCTCAACAAATATTATTCCATTAAATGTTTTTGGATAATATGGTTAAACCTTAGTGGGGCTTAGTTTTAATATTTATATTTTTACAAGTTAAAACTTAGGATATAAACTGCAAGGTCCATACATTCAGTTGTATGTTATGTTGATTCAAGTGGTTCAAGTGATTCAAGTTAACCCCTCACAAAATAGCAACAGTTTTAATTTTCAATGTAAAATAACTGATTAGGATGTCTAAGTTTAGCTTTGCAAATTTAATGGCTTCTGCAGTCTAGGCAGAGCACATGTAAGAGTAACAGCCGACACCAACCAAGACTGGGCGCCCTGCAGACTAACAGTAAGGCTGTGCCTTACTCAGACATAGGGGGGGGGGCAGTTTTCACCACTGGAAACAGCTGATGGTTAACATTAATATGGCATTTGCATCCTCTGGTTATTGCACACTCGACAATGATTCCATCCAGGCGTAATGGGAAGGTCATGCCAAACGGCCGTGTTACACTCACGAACTAGTGCACCAGCAGGTGTAGTAGTCATTGGGGCTTGGTGAACACCAGGATATGAAAATGAGAGGAAGCGTGTGATACTGCCCTGTCACATAGTCCGAAACCGGAATGGAAATCTCCAGTTGTACATATATGTAGTCAAGTTTACATTACAAATGGAGGCGGCTACCTCCACCAAAAAAATTATAAAAAAAGGTTCCATCCGTGGTGTTGGCCTTTATGTCCAGATCTACATGGTCCGTTTTATCTAACAAGTGTACCGTAGAGATATTTGTATTCCCGTAATGTGCAAACTTTCCTTTAGGAATAATGCGTATTCATAAGCCATTTTACATATGCAGATGTGCCTTCTTTTCTGCTAATCAAATATGGCTGATTAGTTTTTAATGTGCATTTTTGTCTCTTTTTAGCTTTTAGAAGTACCTTATCTATAAATTGTAACAATTATACCTGTTTCAGCTCATATTTAGATAAACTATATAGAAATATAAAATATCCAGACAACGGTTTCTACTGATCCCACTATTCTACAAGGTACATGGAATAGTTTAATATTACATGAATATTTCTTTATCATGACCACCTACAAAGCTTTTGGAATCTTGGAATCTTCCATATAACCAGATAATTTGATTCTACATGTTTGTTTTGTCGTTATATGGTAGTCAACTAGACCATGTAGTACTACAATGAGAGAATCAGCGAGCATCAATTTCATAAGGTCTATTTTCTTATGATCATCATATCACATAACATATGACAGTGTAGTGCCCAAGATATTTTTATGCTTTAAAATATTAGTACATGTACATACATTTGACTTTGACCTTGCGTACCCTCTGTAAGTTTCCGAAAGCTCCTTGTTAGTTGCAATTAACAGAACATAGAAAAGAATAAATAGATCCAATTATCTAATACCATTAAGTTTTTCATTATCTCTGTGTTAAGACAGCCATGGCGGCCCTTTTGGATTCCCTGGGGTCACAGAGCTCATAAAAACTCCTTTTTAGTTGCAATCGACAGACCACATTCAAAAACATAGAAAATCGATCCAATATCATTAAGTTTCAAGCGACAATTACAGTATGATAGCATTAACTCTATGTTAAAACTGCAGTGGTGGCAATCTTGGATTCTTTGGGGTCACAGGGTTCATAAAAATAAATATCACCTGCATACATTCATCAGATAAAGTGCAAATAAAAAGAAAGCAAGCACTATCTTATTTAATTCCTTAGAAAACGTCGTTCTATTATACATGCAAATACAATATACCCAACACTAAATAATTCCGATGGGTGAAGGCGGCCATCTTGGATTTTCGGTGTTAGAGGGATCTGAAAATTTGTTACCTAACATTTTCCATTAGTTCATATCCTGTTTATGCTAAATCAGTCATTTTCGCAATTGGGCATCGAATTCCTACGGAAATACATCCCTGTTTACACTAGAAGCTGATGCCTAGGCATTTTGCCTGTTCTTTAGTTGAGTAACCATTAATATACGTTAATATTTTTATAAATCGGTAGATCGCCTAATTTATCAGAATGAAACCAAAACCATACCTATATTTATAGTATTGCAATAAAATTATTATATGAAAGGGCAGTCTATTTTTCACGACAGCCCTTCCTGTCTATACATAAAGGTACTCCTTCCAACCTTACCAACGCCCCTTCCTGTCTGTTATAGGGTACTAAGGCACAGTTTTAAAATAAATATTCCAAATATATCATACTATTAATATTTGTATTGGCAATGGAGCAGGTTTCTATTGTTGGTTTGTGTCCAAAAATTTAAATTTTTACTGTAGACTTCTATTATATGGAATAAGATTGCTGGCTGAAGATTAAAAAAAAAATAAAGTTAAATAAATTGAGTAACTTTGTCTTTTACTTTCACGAGTTTATTTTAACAAACATATTCCGTCAGTTCATTTTTAACATACTGTCTTTTCCTGTCGTCAATTCTATTTTTATATTAAGGCATCCCGACGGTCCACGTCTGGAACCCTTAAGACAGAAAAGGTTGCGGTGGCTAAAAAGGGGATCCGGACAACTAGACCTCCCTGGATCCGCTTCCGGTACGGGCAACCAACAGCTGAAATTAACTGTCATCCGATGTGAAAGTTTCCACAGTGGAATGTAAGTCAGACACTTAAATGCTTGAATGTAAGCCCTTTAAATGGAAATTGTTTATAGAGTTATATGTTTACAGCAGCTATATACCTTATTTATCAAGGTTGTCGAGCCGAAATTTTGTAATTAAGTATTTACTGGCGTTCTTTTTCGTTTAATGCGAGTATTATAAAGGTGAACATGTCACAGTAAGGGTACGTTGGTCTGCCTCCCTGCCCGAACCGTGTAAGGGTAGAAAGGTGTGCATTCCTTCCCTATAACAGTTAGGACAGGGAGGTGTGCCTTCATGCTCTAACTGTAAGGGCTTGAAGAACCTCCATTTTCACAACTTCATTGAAGGTCAAGGTCACTGGTCACATGATCAGATAACCCCACATTTAGAAGCTGTTGATTGGTTGTTTAGTGTCATAAATATTCTACAAACGTAACCATCAGAGTAAGGCTGGCAACCCATTGTAGACACCGTGCTTCTTGGTCACAAAATCCAAATGAACTAGACTGTTGTAAAATATAAATGTTGTAAATGATTGTGTCAATGACAGTTAAAGACAACAAATTTCAAAGGGCACCAACTGGTGAACAGACTCAATTGATGATTTTAATAAAGCAGAATATGATGAAGTAGAGTTCTTTACTCAAGTGTATTAGCAGGTCTTGCATAATGTTATAAAATTAACAATTCCATCAAACTATATAGATTAAAAAGTGAGGTTTTCCTAAGTGTTTTTATACTTTCCTAAATAATATTTAACTTGTTAAATTAATATTGGCGTTTACCCAGGAGTCCCCAAAAACCAAAGTCTAGGTTTAAAATATAAATGCAGTCCGGTTGATTCTGACTGGCGCCACCAAGCGACAGCGTCCTAGCCGTCATAAATGGCTGCCGTTGAACCGATGGCAGCATGAGACACTCTGCTCTAACTTTATTTCGTGTAATTATATAACACTGGTGCATATATATTCCACAGGTAAATATTCATCAAATGGTTCCAGGTTTTGGCTTCAGATCAGAGGGTAAATGGGTGTTTCGGGAACCCTTGGCTGGTCCTTTATCGCTATTATTTTACTCGCATAACGTAACAATAGCTATGAATCTTGTACTGAGCATTTAATTGAAAGTGTCCACATAGACCTCCGCTAAGTGTGAGATATACATACGCACGTAACAAACAGAAAATGTGTGTCACGGTTCCCTACTCTATGGTTGCACCAAAGGTCAGCTCTGCGGGCCGGAACTAAGACGGTCCTTGACCCCACTGAATGACTCTCATCCTCAACCCTTGAGTCCTTGCCCTGTCTTAAAAACTTAAAGAATGTATTATGTAGACCCACACCACCTAAAACTTGGATTTTTCCTAGGGTCTTAACCCTACCATCTACAGAAGTAATTAATTTAAATCCGTTCAGAAGTTTTGAGGTAATTTGCTTGCAGACACACCTACCAAATAACTAACCCAACATTCATAAAAACATGAAACTTCCAATAACCTGTGACATTCTGCTTGGCATTGGTGTACTTAAAAGTGTCGTTCCATTAGGTAGTCACGGCACTGTTACGCGAAGGTAGCAAAAAACCCTCTCCATGCAACATCGTCGGGGAAAGTATGTTTTTCGAGTCCTGCCCTTATATGGGGAATTCGGCAAATCTTTCATTGGGGAAGGGATTAAATCCACTGTTAACATATAACACTCAAAGAAAATGTTATAAGTTTTGGGAAAATTTAATGATTTACCGAAAATGCCCATTGAAGTTTTTATCTTAAGGCTAAAATTACAGATTAAATTAATATTCAAGACACATATACAAAAACTAACTCTACGCCGAGCAGACTTCTTGACAGAGATATATAAACCATTAGTCAGTATTAAAACTTGCCTGACGGAGCTTTATTTAATTAATAGCGATAGAAAAAACGGCCCGGGTGATGTGCATGAATTTCCCTTCTGACCTAGAATAATTTCAAGAGTTACTGATAGGTGGCACTACTTCATGGCCTGAGGCAACCTTCGCGTGGGGGATAAGGTCTATTGTGCAAAATGAATAATCAGTTACGGACTTTAGTATGTTTGACCTGACATTTGACCAAGTCACCACCTCACGTGTATGATCAGTAAATGTAAACAGCATGTGACTCTCGATATCTTGGCACCAATGGCTTATATCAGCATGCAATAATAGTTAACCCCCAAATTCGTGCAGGTACTTTTACATAATGTTGAAAAGATCACAACATGTGTCGCTGCACTATCACCGTGCATTTACATCTGTTGTCAAAGCATACTGTATATTTGCTCCATTTTTTATTTTTTTGTAAGTTACGCTTCTCAGTCGAAATGGCTCGATTTCGGCGCATAAGCGTGTTGTGTGCACGAGTGTGTGCATGAAATCTATCCTTGAACTCCATAGACAGATCTCATGTATTGAGAATGGGCACCATGAGCACTTGTCTCTTTAATATAGTGTTTTAAATAAGACAGCCGAAACAAAGGTGATTACTGGTAGATCCTTGTTATTTATCAGATGCCATTCTTATATGCGGATATAGACAAACATGCAGGTCATCCGCGTTAGCAGGAAGCTAATTTTGGTCTTCTTTATTTCACAACATATACCTCAGCTTACGTTCTGTTACACCTGGCAAGAAAGATACTTTTTTCTTTGCGTGACAGCTGTCGCTGCATTGTGTTCTGTTTTATTATATTATAGGGATTATAATGTTTTGCCCTATAGTTCGTTACTTGTCTGGTGTGTTTGACTTTTAACAACTTTAACCATAAAATTAGGCACGGTTTCTCAAGACATTTTGTGGAGGCTTAGGATAACGAGCAAGGAATAAAACATTATGTTTTCCCCGCCCTTTCATTTATATTTCACTTGTGTGGCACAGACCAACGTTTGATCACGTATCTGGCGGATGTAGATTTGCGGTCTGTTATTGCCTTTTGGTTTTACATATCGTTCAGGATGGAAAATGACACTCGAACTCCCTGAAATGTGTATTGACAAAATAGATAGGAAGAAATGGCATCATTCACTCAATCGTTTACAAATTCCAATTCATTTTCGTAAATAACAGATACAGAAGGTAACACAAATTAGTTTAAAATCAGTATACTACGCTGTTACAAACAGCGTGAAAAGTAAACATTTTTTTGGTTGACTCTTTTCTTTGGTTCCAAATATCTCCACCAGATGTCAGATCCTGAAAAAATGACTGGATACACATGTGCAAGTGGTAGTGTATGTCCTTTATAAGAATCTTGTGAAAACAAAAACCTTTCCTTTGTGCAGGGTTAATTTCCATATTCAAAGATCCAGAATGGTTAGCTGGTTACGTTTTTTTTATATTTTGTTGCTTCATTCTGATAATGGCATGTCACCTTTGCTATGTACCTGTTTGGTTCATAGAATCCTTTGGAGCACAAAAGTTGCATGACTGTCAAACATATCTACTAACACCCTATGCGCTCTGTACATACAATTCAAAGCTAAAAGGGTGTATATGTCATTTGGCCGATTCAAACCGAACGCTGCGCTACGCCGCGCTACGCTGCGCTGGTATTTAGTTTTCACCTTGACCTTATTTCCAAGGCCTTACATACTAGACCCGATTATCGCCCACTTCTGCCCATGTTTGCGTTAGATCCCTCATATGGCGGATTTTCAACAAATATTAGGCCAAAAAAAAAAATAAATAAATAAAAGTTATGGTTCTCGGGCAACGCCCGCATCAATTTTATCCCCCCGCATCAAAATTTTTTTATTATGACTTTTATCTTTCATGAAGATAAATGATACAATTTATGTAGAGCTTTCACCTGTTAAGCAAAAAAAATTGTTATTTTCATGCTTTTCCCTTGTCATATGACATTTTTGTCAAAACATGCAAAAAAAGTCAAAAATAAAAAAAATCCCCACCCGCACAGATTTCTGAAAAAAAGTGCCTGAGAACCATACCTTTTTTGGCCTTTTGGAGCACAGTAACACTGATATTCAAAAGAGTTGCATGTGCTGTTGACTTTTTACCTTGACCTTGTTTCCAAGGTTGTACACTCCATAGGGGATCCCAATTATCACTAGGTTATGCCTCTTTTTGTACTTGTTCTCAAATACAATAGATTTCCACAAACTAACCTTTGATCGGAGTAATAGTCATAGGTTATTAATTTGTTCCATGATGTATATTTCGATCAACCCCGTTTTCAAGCAACTTAGCCTATCTGAGCAACCCTTATAAAAAGGCGTAAGAACATCAATTTGATGGGGGTGGTTGGGGGGGGGGCAAAATACCTACATGGACTTAGCCTAGGGCAATGGTTGAAGAATGTGTGGTGGTAACAGGTTGTCTCATTTGACAGGTAAGATATATCCAATGTGTAAACTCTCGGGGTCACTCATTCGTCTTTCTTTTATCTTAACCCAAATATTAAGCCACATAGCTCATCAGGGCGATCTCTGTTACTGCTTACTTGCAGGTAACCCTGATGGGTGGATGAAGGGGACGGGGATGACGTTGGAGGGAGGTTTGGATTCGACGGTGGAGGTTTCCCGTGGTAATGTAAGAAACCGAGCAGTATTTAGGCCGCATGAGAAATAACCTTCAAAGGATTCGCCGCTACTATATTCGTCACATCACCTTTTTTTGGCAAATTAGCAGTATTTCCCCGGTACCTATTTTCCTATTTGCTGTAATTTTCTTATTTGTTAAAAAATCACGTGTTTTTAATTGCGTTTTTAGAATCATATTCAATTATTTGACATTTTGTGTTGTTCACGTGCACTGTTAAAAAAATTGTCGCGAAATTTTTTGTCCTTCCAGGAGGATAGCACAATTTCACGAATTGATAAACTTTCAATAAAAGATTAAAAGCTGTCCATCTGCTCAATACTTTTTGGTCCCGGAGACCGTTACAGAACACATTATTTATTTGTGTGGCTTTACCAGTAAACAGGGAGTGTTTATTATAACAGTAACGGTTTATTACACCACTTGATGTGTTATACTGAATGTGTTGTAGCCCCTGAAGTGTGCGTGATCCACAACATGTAGTCTACAGAATGACAGTTAATCAATGATGACCAAACAAGCGAGGAAAATCTTAACAATACAACCATCTATACGGTCCTACTTGATCCAAACATAACACATGGGCGTATATACAGACCACACGAAACAAATAGGTACCTGTGTATATTTATAACAATAGTGTTTTGTAGAATAAACGTATGGATATATCCATTATATATTCTGTAGGCTGTAGGCTGATGACGCCTTTCTGTATATATATATATATATATATATATATATATATATATATATATATATATATATATACAGAAAGGCGTCATCTTTCATTTATATTCTCAATTATATATATATATATAATATGAGTTTATATGAATGAGTTTTATTAATATTCTTGATAAGTGATATGAATTTAATGACGTTATTCACCGTCCGTGCCCAACTTACCAACTTACGTGGACTGCATGGTCTTCTGCCTCACAATTCGAGGCGCAATAAAGAGAGCATTTTCATATGAAGTTATTAATCCGGGATCTGGATAAAGTAAATATAGAGTGATCTTGCTCTACATATCAATTACAGAAAATCCATCTGTGACACAGAAATGATTATCTTCCTCATGGCTAATATTTCCTTTCCTGAAGATTAAGTGAAGAATATCATTTCTGCACAAGCAACAATGTATTTGAGCTTTTGGATCGAGTCAGGTTCAAAGTATCGTTCCATTTCAAATCTTTACATTTGTATATACCGGTATGCATCGAGTGTCTGTAAACACCACATTATGAACCATCGTTATAAGTTATGCAATTTAATACTCACTAAAATCTATCTGCACAAATCATGACAAAACAAACCGATCCAGATCCGGTGTTGTGGGATACTCTTTGCGCACGACACGCAACCTGGGCCTATTTTGACGATGCAGCGCTGTGCGTGACCTACTTGCCTTGGGATCGTCTTTAGCAGCAGAGTTAGGTAAACTAAACTTAGTTTGTTCAGAAACAAGACATGCCCTGAAGCAGCCTCTACAGCTTGAAGGACACGGTGCACTCTCGCTGTCATCGCCATCATTGTGGTAAAATAAAGGTTTAAGTGACGACTTTGGTGGTGACTGCTGACCGGATGAGGACGTTGTGAAACGATGCCTCGGGGTCACGGCGCGTCTGGAATCTTCTAACGATGTCCACGGCCGTTGTGGGTCAGTCCTAGACATTTTTGCCGTTTTCCATGCACTCAGTATACGAGTAGGAGCTGACATTATCCGCATGTCGTAAGCAGTCCTCATTGCTTGTAAAGACTGGAAATCCCGGGGAGACATTTTCTGTGTGACTTTTGTAACCCTACTTCTGGTAGACTGAAGATCATTATGTTTTCCACATGTGCACGTGCAGTCCGGTGGCATTTGCGGCGATTTAACCTCCGGTATCAATAATTGTTTTATTGATATTTTCAGATTTTCATCGTTTAGTGGCAAGGGCCGACGGATGATTCGTTGGTCTTGAAATATAAGATCTGGATTTCTGGGCATCGGTCGACCCATGAAATTCGATGTTGTTTTGTTGCCATAGTAATTATACACCGCTATATATTTATCTTCCTCCGGTTTCAGCACAGGGACACCTTGTATGATTTCATTTGTTCCTAGAGACTGTTTTTCAACCTCAAAATGCCGCCGGCCCAACATGGCGGACTTAGTTGTCGCTCTGTCCGAAAGTTGTCGTCGGCAAACTTCGTGAAGAGGCGAGAGCGTTTGTTTTTTCTGCATTTTATCACAAATTCCAAGCGGCATAAACCATGAGTTAGCTGATATTCCTCTGTATAGGACCTGCGTTTTAACCTGACTGTTAGGCGTATGTTCGGGAGCTGCCGCTCTCAGGTTGTGGTACACCTTTATGTGTGCGCTTTCAGTTCTCATGACAAGCAGCGTACCACAAAGTATACATACACCGTGATTACCTCCGAAACGGAACCAATTAGCTCACTACTTATTTCCTGTTCAGTCTAGCGACGACGCTAAAGGCGCGTATCGCCCCAACAGCCGGCATTTCGGCTCCCGCCAGACATACTCATTAAGAATACTATATACCAACCGATGGTGTGATTAGACTATAACGTGCGGCGATACTTTTGCGAATAGATAAACGTGGTACTGTTGACTCAATAGTGGATACATGGAGGCCCACACATGAGTCGCCCGGGACGCTGAAATACAGAATAGCTGTATCAATCTTATTGCTATTTCTTCAAAACAAGACATGACCACAAATATTTATGTGAGCAATCGGTTTGGCCAATACAAATTTTACCTTTGCTGGGTGCGGGTGGCTGGTGGGTAGTTAGATAATGCTACCGGTCGTTATAGCTGATTTGGAGTGGCTTGCTTTAATATGCACTCGAATGAGGGTGGATATGTTATTCATTGTGACGAGGCCTAGTCGTATAAGTGACAAGATCTGTTGTTGTACGGGAAATGCAATTATTTATTTAAATGCCTGCTAGCCTAGAAATGGAAATAGAAACATGCTAGCCTTGCCCACTCATTCAATAGAGAAAGTTGTTGTATGTGTCATAGATGAAGTGAATACAAAACAGAAGAATCAAATTCCAGTTATTCTGATTACTTAAGCACAGGATTTGATTAAAAAAACAACCTGCAACAGGGTCACCACAGTGGAACACAAGCATACAGTAATTCTACTAGCTATGACACGAGGTGGATATAAAGTGGCAAATATATGCTATATATACATATATCTTTTGACTCTTTCACATACACATATGGCCAACACAATGATGGTAGGTGTACATATTGAGAAAAAAAATGTCCGTTTAACAATCGTCCACTACACTAATGGGATTTTTTGGAAAGATTTGGGAATATTGCGGTAAAAAAAATCGATACCGCTCTCGGCTTTATTTGAAACCTGATAGCATCACATTTTATAATCTAAATTAAACAAATCTAGTAATTTATGGGTAAATAAAAACATTTTGCACAAATAATAATAATAATAATAAATAAAACTAGAAATATGCATTCCACGAATGAGCGGTCCTTAATGCGGGTTACATAGCAACCCGCGTTTGCATTTATTTATGGGCCTATATTTGCCAGGTTCATTGGTGCATATGTTTCCTCATAAGTGTTGGCATTCACGTATTCGGCCCTTATTCCAATGTTCAATCGGCACATATGACTAAACATTTGTGAATATTCCTGGAATCCCTTCCTGGATCCGGATCATGATTCGGACTCACACCAAAATCTATTATAATCTTTATTGGCCCATTTCCGAGGTGCCCTGAAAATGTCATGGAATTCCGTTTATAATGCATGAGTTATCTTGTGAACAAACACACACACAAACGGGAATGAACGAATATCCTCCTGGAGAAGGCAATAAGTTGCTTCTCTAAAAGAATGTTTTTAAATAAAAATGTTTAATTAGGAACTCAAGTCTATGACACCTGACCCATTTTATCTACATTACAGTAAGTAAGAAATATGTACGTACAGATAATCAAGGTCAACAATAATAGTTTCCCACCGACATCTTACACGAGAAAGACATAACAACTAGGCTACAGGTCCGCAAGCTCCTTACACCGCGTAAATGTTAAATTATATTCTCGATGCACAACCAGTGAACTTGTGTCCAAAACACTCCTAGAAAAATGAAGGGAATTCGTGGTAGTCAATACAACGGGTACACCGCGTAAGGACATACGTATTTGTGTGTGTGCGTTTGTGAGCGTTGTGTGTGTGTGTGGGGGGGGATTTTTTTTTTTTGCGCTCGAGGGGTGTATGTATTGATGGAGATGTATCTCCTGTAGGACATGGACCCCCCCCCCCAAAAAAACAGTCACATATAATGTCGAAAAATATATTTTCTTTTATAAAGAAATCTGTGAAATGTCTCCATATAAATGCTGGCGGATACTATGGTGCCAGTGACAGACAGTTTGTTTGATTGATATTCTAATTTTACGCATAAATAAGTGATATATCATATTGTTGATATGAACAATTTTTTTATTACAAACGGGGACACGAAACCAGAGTAAAACCCTGTATAAATTCTTCTCTGCTATATATGATGTGTACACAACTCGCGAGTCCTTTATAACCATTTTTACATTATGTCATGGACAAAAAAATATCAATTTTGTTGTAACAAAATATAATATTAATATTGATACGCTGCATTAGATTTTACTATCCCAGTGATGTATTTGTTTATCTATTATAGATTGTTCTATTCACTCGTGTCCATCCTTTCTGCTATAAAAAATTGTATTAATTACCTTTCCAGAGAAAAAGGACAATGAAGGGCAAAAAAGATTAAAGGACTTATTTTCAGCAATGTAATTAAAATTCATCCCTTACTCCAAATTTAAGAAAGAGAATTATTTAAAAATAATGAGAAATCGGCTCTTTACAGCATATCAGCCCTTAAGGCTGCCATGTTCATTGGTCACATGAAAAAAAAACCTAAATTGACATCGGCTGATTGGATGATGCCATGTATAACCAGCTAAAACAAGGATAGCTAAACTCAGCAGGGACACGTCTGATCTGTAAGGTCATTGTAAAGAGTGCGAAAAGACGTGAAACGTAAACCGGAGATGTATCGTAAATTTCGTAATTGTCATACAAGTCCGTCACTTCCATATGCAGCTTTCTTGAAAATTATCGAAAAATTTTAAGGAAACTTATATAAATATAAACTTTTTATTAAAGTATCTAATCCACAAAACATTCGGACACAGAATAGAGTATAAACATTTATTTATAAAAAAATGCATGCATGAGTAATTCTAAATTTGCTGCGAACCAGAAATGTGACACATTTACGTTGTAGAACAGCAGGTCGGATCGGAATTATGTGTCTTGGGAGAAAGAGAATATAAATAAATTATAATAAACATTAAAAAAATATGAGTACAACCTGAAATGGCATTGGTATCTGTAGATTTGCTGACTGGTTCATTGTTATGAATTCCTTGTAGGTGTTCCCGTCCACGATAACAAGCAAATCTATAAATAAAAAGGGGGAGAGTTAAGTCATAAATCTGACTATTCGGCAATGTATTTAAGACACATCTATCCAGGTTCAAGGACGGTGATTGTAACCGAAAAATATATCCGAGAGTCATCAAATATTTACATTGTCTCGGGAGAAGTATTCAATCTCAAAAGAAAACCAGTGGGAGCTACCGTCAGGGGACCGGGTAAAGCAACCAAATATCTATACTCCAAACATAAGGTCTTCTCACTTACACTGAGTTTTCAATTCGATAATTGTCTGTGGTTCTCTAAGCCTTTTGATTTTCTGGTAATATCGTCAAATAGCATATTGTATAAAGAGACACACCTGCTGAAAGTTTAACGCATCACCTTTATATGTGAAAAATATAATATCATCTCCTTAATTGTGAATTGGAAAATGAGTTTTTTTTAATTCTCACTGCTTGTTTTTCAAAAACAAAACAATAATGATAATATTAAAAATGATGTAATAATATTAATAATAATATTAATAATAATAATAATAATAATAATAAAAATTATTATTATTATATCATATTTTATCATTATTATTGATCAATCAGGGACAATTTTATTATTAGCTAAATTATTATTATTGTTATTTATTATTATAATTATTATTATTACTATTTATTATCATTATTATTATTATTTATTTTTATTATTATAATTATTATTATTATTATTATTATTATTATTATTATTATTATTATACCCATAAGTATAGTAAGATTAACTGGTACAATATTTCAACGTTCTTTCGCTCGAAAATCATGTATTGTGTGTGTGTGTGTGTGTGAGAGAGAGGGGGGGGGGGAGGGGAGAACTGGACTTTTCTGATACGACCCCTTTTTATCAAGGGACGACCGATTGTAATCGACAATCCTACAACATGTAATCCAACAATCCGGTAGTTCTCTCTATGAGCACGTGTTACCTGTCGTAAACATCCCGTGACTGATGAGGTATGTTTACACAGAAACATGAGGTACACAGGTAAACTCATACCGACATACCTTAACAGGCACTATTGCTGCTATCCATATAACACTTAAAATAAGGTTTAAGTGATAAATGAAGATAAATAAGGTTTAATGGAAGCACAAATGAACTAAATAAACAGAGAGAGGGCGCGCTTCCCTGTGTACCGGATTTAATCCAGATCACCTCGAATGTACTCGAAGTTACTCCTTTTTACCTTGCTGTGATAATTATACCAGTTTCAGCCACTAGCTTTCAGTGCTGTTTCTATATATCTGGGATTCAGATGACCTTACCTTATAATGAGGGCAGGGAGGAGATTAATATGTTAGTTGTAAACTCTTCAGAATGAAGCAGATAGAAAGACAGACACTTAGACATTACAACGCTTTCCAAAAGAAAAAAATAAACCTTCTAGTGAACCATTACTAACCTCAGTATATATATAGAATTATACTAAGTTATTAAGTTAATGATGACGATAACAAACTTATCTTTAACGTGTGCAGAAACGCATATTTTATTTGTATATATATATATATATATATATATATATATATATATATTTATATAATGTATATAATGAGAGAGAGAGGGAGGGGTTAAGAAATTATTATTGGCTTTTCCAATAAAATAGTATTAAATCATACGCTATGTTTCCTTTATTATTATATCCGTGCGTCTTCTATTTTTCGAAGGTACCAAGTTGTCATTTATTAACAAGTAAACTTTGTAATAAATTCATTATTCGTTCTAACTGTACTTATAACAAACGGTAAATTTTAAGATGTTATGCCAAATCAATCACAAGAAATTCACGATTACCTGCAACTTTTCATAAGTTTGTTATAAGTGGTTTCTTTGAACCGATAAACATTATTTCAAAACAATATGAATATCGTGACAAATTATGAGTAATAGAGTAAAATTCACCATGCTAAATTCAAACTCTCCTCGACATGTTACGCAATACGAACCTTCAGATTTGCATAAATTCATAGAGCCTGGCTGAGAGTTCCTGAAGCCAACAACGCCGGTTTCCATGGGGAGACTGTTCTGCTACGGTCTGTATCTTAAGGTTATAGCAATACCTTCCTAATCAATGCTTATAAAGCTCACGGCTACGGGATTAACGTCAGTGTCTGACAGACTGGCCGATACATATTCGCAAATAATTAGGAAAGACTGTGTGAGGATATCTGTTTGTACAACATTCAGGGTCACGTTATAACTGAAGTATCATCTGAATGATCATTTTCTCGAATACTCATGTACTGGCTATAATTTAAACAAAAATCCCCTTCTTTTGCCCAAAAGGAAGGCTGATGACCAACTCTTTTACTGAACCAAATGAAAATATGCTGGTGCTACAGGGTGTGATGTTTTCAGACAATCCTTAAAAGACCAAGCAATTTTTTTTCAGAACACACAACATATTTCTTTTTGATCACGCGGTATTATATGATTTGATTTCTGAGATAATGTACGATTATAAGTCAGTATAGGGAATTTTAGACCTCGCAATATTAATGTTTAAATGTTAAGATTTTAATTGTTTTTAATCTTAAATGAACGTTAGATGAGGTTGGATCCGATTTTAAAATATATATCAAATGAAATACATATATTTACACCAATTAGATCTTTGATTATATATTGAATTATATTTATATTATTTACATATTATATATGAAATATTATTGTATTATAATCAAAATTATATATATAACAATTCACCTATTATTTCTGCGGAAAAAGCGCATGCTTATGTCACTAATCTGTCACTTTCGATTTTTCGTTTGTGTTTTAAATGAAACTTCTCAAAACCTTGTACCATGTAATTAAACAATAAACCGTGTGATTTAGGTATTGTTTCAAAAATTAGCAAGTCTGCTATTCGAAAAGTTTATTTGTATCAACATTGGTACAGACTTAGAAAATTCAGTCGAGTATTCAAATTATAGTGCGAATGACCAGTATCATAATCAAGAACAGCTACCGTTTTAAGTTAACATTATGACTATGGTAATGCAGCATGACGTGAGGTGTGCCTTTCCATCGTATGTGTTAAATATGAAGTAGGTTAGTCGTTTAACTTTTCATACTGGGTCTATCTCAAGGTTTAGGCTTTTCCTTTGATTTCCTTTGACCTTTAGTATAATCAGTTACCTTATTGTAATCGGAAATGCTGAAACGATCTATCTCTCTCTATCTCTCTCTCTCTCTCTCTCTCTCTCTATATATATATATCCAAACCTATAGGCCAGACTCAACATATTTGACTAAATATGGGCTTCGGTTGATCATAGTCGGAAAAGAGAGACATTGGGAAATTGTGAACAATTCCTTTTAATTTACCGATCAGTTCCGATAAGTGAGCTGCAAGGAAGTAATTATATTCAATAGTCGGGTATTGATAAGGCCCAGGTCAGTAGTTACATGCACAAAATGCTTTTTTGTTAAGTTTCATTTATATTTTTCAAAATTTATTATACGGGATTCTGAGTGCGATTTGAAGTTTTCTGGAAAGCCTGAAGCTGAAGAAATATGAAATTGGTCAAACAAATTTATTGAGGTGCCATGGCGAACTATGGTGTGAGAGAAATTGATCGATACTAAGTTGATTGAGGGCGGGATATACTCGTATCAGCTGATGGAAGAGCAGAAATACATTGAAACACTACAAAAGTTGTACCTAACAAAGTTATATCAAAACAACCATAGGTGGCATAACAATCTCCAAAAATCCAACGCTCGGTTCTATATAAGTTATTTTATATTTTATTGTGCTGAGTTCAGTATAAGCCTAAAAGTAATAATTGTGTACATAGTTCTGCTTCTTTATCATATATATTGCGTGAAAAATACATCCCCGCATATTTCATGATAAACGCTACTTATTATAATACTTCTTATTATTTTGTTTTTAATCTGTGTGGCGACACCCCCCCCCCAAGGATACAGCGTACCTCGTAGGAAATCGCTAAACGTACGGACTTTTTTTGGTATGAAGTGACTTTGTAAAAAAATTCAAGTCATCTAGAACTCTTGAGTATAGTGGCCGAGATCGGGACAGTGTGAGGGATCTCGTTAAAGACCTCTTTCAAAAAGACTTAAATCCGACCGACCTAATTAAAGACAAGACGGGAACTATAGAGAATTTGGTGGCCAGCGGTGGTGGAAAATTGCAGTTTTGAGGACAATTTCTACTTCTACTAGTTGATAACGAACGAGATTAGATGAAACTCAAGAGATGGCGCCAATGACGGGTGTGCAACTGATTTCTTGGAACGTACAATTAATTTAGGTTATGGCCAGCAGCTGGTGTAACTGACCTGTCTGCCACAGCATCACCAAAGGATTACTAAAAGCTGAAGATAATTTGCTTTTTAACAAGAGAGTCAACCAAAATGTGCATGGTTTTGTATGTGGAACCTAAAAATTTTATTTAAATTTTTGACTGGAACGGCAAGCTTAGGAACCCCGTTGGGGATACGAACAAAAATTATTCATCTCGTGAGGACGACATCCCTTAAGCAATGATCTGTTACCTTACATGATATCCACATATTCTGCAACAGCCCATGACAGCAGAAGATGCTCACCAGATCTGATGCTCCTGGGTAGGGAAAATACAGTGCCTATTACCCTGTTAATGGAGGCAGAGTTATCACCAATATATCACCTGGGTGACGAAGACAACCATGTCAGCGCACGAATATGCCAGGAAATATCTAAAGAAGCCAACCAAGCGCCAAAAATGCAATTACGACGTCAATACCTTGTACTGGAAGTTCCGTATTTGGAAGCTGGGTTTGGTATTATTACCCTCTAAGGGCTATCAAAAGCTGTGTAGGGGCTGGGCGGGCCTGTATCTTGTATTTAGTGAAATTTTGTATTTCAATGACCACCCCCCCCCCCCTCCCCTGAAAAGCCCAGTAAGATTGCTAACATGGACCAGTTATAAGCCTACTTAGGAGATCCACAACGTGAAACTTGGGTTGGGTCAAGCAGAGATAACCCTGAGGATGAAAATGAGTCTCAAAATCTCCTGGTGGTTCAAGATGACCAACGGGATGATTGATGACCACAAAGTGAACCTTGCAAAGAGGAAGAAGTGGAGGAAGGGGAACCTCGTATCAGGAGTGACCTGGGCAACGGGGATAATGAGATTTCTCCACAAACATTCTACTATGACAGCGAGGGAAGTGACTGTTATGTCGTGGAAGATGCCGCGGAAAGCCCATCGACTGAAGGCGAAAAAACAGGTCGAGTGGACAGACTTAATCTGTGATACAGACTGTGACAGAAGGAGCTGTACTTGTACAGGGAATTCAAATTATGGCAACCAAACTCATATATTTGGTTAACTATCTTGCATAGCGGAATCGCGAGGGTCTTATTTTAACGTATGACCTTGAGAGAAGTATTGTGCCATAAAAAGAACTAAGCATTTTGCAGAAACAAATGGTTTAGCTAGAGCTTTCCAATAGCCTTCAGTCTGTTAATTTCTGCTTAGGATGTGTACAAGTTTTAAACATGCATGTTCAGATTTTGATGATGTAAGATTACTTGTGGGATTTTATATTTTAAAATTTCCTGTTAAATTTGGCAAAGGACTTGATTTTCAAATGTTTACCATTGCTATATGAAACTCTCATTATTACTAGCGACGCATATTCACCATTTCCTAAGCACAAGTAGAGTCACGTGACTGCAGCAAACCGCCTCACCAATATTCATACGAAAGTCTGATATAAAAGATAATGAATTCTTCAGACGAAATCTGTTCTCTATGGCCTTTTACATGCAAGATACCGTTCTATGACAACTTTACGTAAAATGATACTTAAATCCATAACTTCCTATGAGCGCAACAAAAGATGATATGCATTTCAGTTCTCCATCTTGGATATTTTACAGTTCCATGGCCTACTTATCAGGCGTGGTGTGCTCGAAGTATTTTACCGAATAACGTCATTAAACAAACTTATTTAAACTACAGCTAAGGGCCTTTTAACAAGTTTAAGGGTCGCCACGAAAATTTCTCCGTACAAATTGACAAATACAAATTTTGGAAGTCCAATCGTCCCAAACCGTCCTTCCAGAAACTAAAAAAACCCAGACATTTCGGGATGTTAATACTGGTGCCCGACTAGGATCCGTTGCGCTTATGGGCATATAGATAGACAGACAGTTTATTATTATAGTGACTAAAATACAATATATAAACTTTATCAGAGGTACACCAATTAGTTACCCAGCCCTCCTTCGGCTTATATGCCTACTAAACATCATTATGATATATGGGCTGAGCATTTTCTAAAAGATTAAGAGAAAAGTAAATCTTTCCTCTTGTGCCAAGAGCAGATGAAGTATTCCGCCAAAATCTTATCACTACCCATTAGTTAAATAGACCAATTGATCTGTTTTATCATAAAAAGAAAATTGTGCAAAATTGCAAGATGATTTATCAAATAGAATTATTTGGAGTGCATTGTAAGCAGAACATTAAAAACCAAGTGTTTTTCATCCTGGACGTCACCATTTTTACATATGGGACAAACCCTTTCTTCAATTTTTTGTTACTTATATGTTTTTGTAATATCATCTTAAATGTCTTGAAATTTGTCAGTTTTTTTTTTCGGCGGGAGTATACCACACCTATGCTGAGCAGGTAGTGATCTTTGCTATCGCGTCATAAACTGTTTAACGTATATTTCTGTACCCTATGTGGTTTTAAAACTGATATTCACTTTAAAACTGGTGTTCATTTTAAGCTGCCAGGAGTTACACCACGATTCATAAGCAATAAGTAAACTTTGCAGCTCCGCCTCTGTAGTTCGCTATTAATATAATGCCATCTGCTTATTGTAACATTGTACAATGTCGCTTCCAAATCGTACACCAACGTCAAGACTCTTTTAAGGTCTCTACTAAACCATTAATAAATATACTAAAAGCGTTGGAGACAAATTATCGATTTGTCGTACCCCGCTTGGTACTTCAAACCAATTTGTGTATACATTATTACTTTTCCTAACATTAGCTGAATAATTGCTATATTAACTTTTTATTGCGTTATAGATTTTACCATCAAAATTAAATTCAAGCAGCCAATAAATGTAATTTCCTATTTACCCAATCAAAAGCCTTTTCTATGTTCAGTTGGGCGACATGTGTTTCTATACCTTGATATAATCGATCCCAGAATAGTGAAGATACTTAAAATTTATGGTCGGTGCAAGATCGCCCTTTCCGAAACCCATTCTGTACTTCGGCTATTCGGTTAAGCTCGTTACAATAACAAGTTATTCTATAGTCAACCAGGGCGCTATAAACTTTTCCAACGCATGATAATAAACTAATGCTCATGTAAATAAAAGGCTCAAGGGCAATATTTGACAGGTTTAGGAACTGGGGAGATAATAACTTGAGATTAAAATGCCGGAGTAACACCATTAGAGAAACTAAATAACTTGTACATGAATAGTTTAACATTTTTGACCTTAAGTACTTCATTAGGAATCTGGTCGGAACCAGCCACCTTATTTACTATAAGACGTTTTATGATCCTCTTCTCTTTTCAAGTGAATTTTTTTCCGTGTACCGTGCTAATGATAAACAATGTTCTCGATTTCACAATCTAGCGGGTACTTCATGGTAAAACTTATTATTATTTAAATTGTATCCACCTGGATTGGGCCCTTGATATAAATAAGAACAATCCTCGATTCACTTGTCTTTTAACGGTTCAGTTACAATAGATTGTCGAATGCGGACGGAAGAAGAATGAAGTTTCCATGAATAGGAGGATTTCTAAGTTTCTTAAAGTTTGCGTATTCTTTTCCAGAATTCTTTCTGACAAATTTATCCAATGTTTCAAGTTGCACTGGATCGTATTACCTTTCTTAAGCCCGTCAAGACTTATCAAGAGGAGAAAGAGATTAAGCGGACCAGGACCAGGATCTTTTAACCTACGGAAAAATTCCTCTGCCTGCTTCTACTCACACCAAACGTTCTTTAAATCGTTGTCCCATGTGACAAAATACCTCGTAACCCCGGTATATATTAGAGCAATCAAAGTTTGGAGTCACATTTCCTACATTAATCGATAAACTATCATTATGCAAAATCCCCGCCTTTGGCTTGTCAAATTGATATACTGCAGGAGTTTGCATTGTGAACCAATAATGGAGCATTAAACTTTGAAATATTGTCAAATTTATCGTGAGTTAGAATGTCTGCATACAAAAGTGCATGATCTGGGGCTTTACATTTGCTAGAGAGCAGAGGCATCAGCTGTTAGTTTTCAATCAGTTTATTTACCTGAACTATTTTAAAATTGTCACCCGTCAAGCATTCATGATGATTAATTAAATAATCAACAATAGATTAACCTCTAGTTGAAATAAAAGTGGAATCGTTTTTTTTTCTTGATTTACCCTACCATTAACTATACAGGTCTTGCATTAGGGTAACAAATTCCTGTTAAGAAGATCCATGCATAATTTCCATACATCAAGCACTTGTCTCTTTGGAATATCATCCTCTGCAATAGTATCACTCAGGTTCCCTAGTCTGCCATTGAAATCATCAGCAATTAGGAGGTAATAAGTATCTATAAGATTAATGCGAGATAAAAGATGAGCAAAGAATAACTGTCCATCACGACCCCTCGGCGAGTTTTCCGGGGGGTGTAACATGAAGCTATTACAATTCTGAAGCAAGCTAATTTATGAGTCAGTGATATAAGTACTATAGCATCATGGGATTCGTCAATGACAATTAAATTCTAGTATTCAGGCAAAGTATCTTTGACAAATACGCTTACACCCCGATGGTCTTTTAGCCTTTTAATGACAAATAGGATGATTAAACTCTGTCACTCTGTAATTACCACCATGGGGCATTTTCTCTAATATGATTTTAAAGTTAAGTTCAATACGTCTTTTTGTATGTGATTTTGAAGATTTGATAAACACAGGATTGTATACCGTTGACCTCAGATATTTAGCATACCTTAAGACTGCCACCTTGTCGTCACAACTAGGCAGTTACATTTTAACAATACCTGGTCGTTCATTTCTTGAATTCTGGCGTACGGTGCGATCGACCGCCATCCCAGGCAATTTTGAACCAGGTCCACTGCAATTTCATAAGTATCTTCGTCGTTGTGTTCAGCAATACCGAATGCTACTACAGTTACTGAGGAGTCAAATTTTCTTTCACGCAATGAACAACATTTTTCCAATGAAATCAACAGGCTGTTTATCGTTTTCTATTCTCGTCACCAACTGCCTGGTTTCCATAACAGTTCGTATGTTTAGTTTATGGAACTTACTTTCCATGGAGTTCCTCATACTGGCTTTTTTAAGAGACTGTTTCATATCAGTCTGGTCTTATTTAATATCTTTCAAAAGTGCTTTGAATATAATGACACGATCTGAAAGTAAATCTACTGTACCTTCTTCTGCTCGACTCTCAACGAGAGTTTGCCAGTTTGTCGACGGTTTATGGTTTGATTCAGAGTCTGATTAACTTTGCCTGGCGCGTTTTTCCTGTTGAATAACACTCATAATCCAAAGAACAGTTAAATACCGTAACCAATCTTGATTGAAACGTATTTCTACCATTTGCCGCTATTTTAGCCTTTGTCAGCAAATCCCAGTTACGTATGAAATGTATTTGACACAGATGAATGACCAGCACGACACAAACACATCTGCTTACATCCGTCACATAACTAACACTGCTGAATAAGGCAAACAAAATAAAACATTCAATACGTGAGTGGTAATATCGTCACAGATTCACAACTTAAGGTAGTACTACCATATCAATTTCAGCTTTGGGCATTTTTTGGTAAACGTCTGATTAATCTGTGTTAATTGTGCACCATTCAAGTCATTGTTTTCTAAGTTTAGTTTCCTGAGGTTCGTGAGCTGACCTGTCATGGACTTTATCTCCTCCAGCTCCTCACCTGCAAAGTTCCGTGACACGTCCAGGTTGTTTAGACCAAACGGAATAATAGTGAGCAGGGACAGGATGTCACGTGATGTTAGGCCACATTCAGACATGTTGAGTGTAATGAGGTGAGAGTTTGTTAGTCTCCGTGGCTTATCTGTCCTTCCCATCAGCCCTGACAAGTTGTTACCTGATAGATCAAGGTTCGTCAAGGAGCGACAGTTTGGTAACCCGTCTAACAGTAACCTCACGTCACCTGATGTTAGACCACAGCCAGTCATGTTCAGTGTTTTGAGATGGTAGCCTATTAATTGAATATCATATCCCATTTTGCCCATCACACCCCCCAGGTAGTTCTCTGATATGTCAAGATTCGTGAGAGACGGACAGTCCGGTAATGTTACTAATAGTGACCTCACGTCATCAGGTGTTACATAGCTGTTGGACAAGTTGAGTGTAGTGAGATGACAGCGTGTTAGCGCTGTAAGACAATCTTTCCTGTCCATCAGTCCCCTCAGGTTGTTATTTGACATATCAATGTCCATCAAGGAGTGACAATCCGGTAACCTGATTAACAGCGAACTCGCCTGCTGTAATGACAGTCTACATGAAGATAAACAGAGTCTTCTCATATTAGTGTTAGGGAGGTATTCTATTATATCATCAATAGTAGACTGTTTTGTTTCCTTAATCACTAGTTCCTCTAACACCTGCGTTCTACAGGCCTTTGATATTAATTCTTGTAACAAAATATCGTTTTCACCCTTGTATCCTTGGTGTACATACACTACCAGTCGTTTTAGAGCAGATTTGTCACATTCCAAATACTTCGCATATATTGTTAAAGGATGTTTGTTAGTTTCGAGCTTGACCACAGATGGCAGCACAAGTTTAGCGCCCTGGTGCTGTGATAAGTAGGTCAACTGTAGGTCTACATGTAACTGTAATGTCTCATCATCACCCGCCAATATTGTCTGTATATGTTTGTGTATCTCCATACCACCGAGGCCTTGCACAAATGTCAAAATAACCTCAGACTCCCTCACGGCCTGTTTAGACTCACAGAACATAATTAGCAACTGTTTCTGCTGTTTTTCGTGAACATGAACTAAGTAATAAGCCACGAAAAACTCTTGTAGAGTCTTATGGGGAAACGTTACCATCCGCTCTTTGCCTGGTCGACCCTCTTCAGCAAAAAAACCAAATTTCCAAGCTGTTTTACCTATTGTTGTCCTGACCTTATTGTAAGGGAAAACCAGATCCAATTTATCTTTTTTCATACCACGAATAGCAATTTTTCCAATTTTCATGAGGTATTTATGATATATATGTGCAATTTCATCTGGTTTTGACCTGTCCTGCTGTCTTATATATTTCTGCTCATATCGGTCGCATAAATACTTGATAAAGTCTTGATAAAAACCAGTGATGCTGTCTGAAAGTTGATTTGTCGCTCGCCACAACATTGACATCAGCAAGAGAACGGCAGGGAAATGGCTGAGATGAGCGAGATATTCCGATCTGTTTATTTGTTTTTGAAGTTCTCTGCCGGCTTCCGCTCCCTTGAAAAACTTCTCGATGAATTCGGTGGTTCCTCTCGGAGAAAAGCCTCGTAGACAGACCTCGGTTGCTGCTGGAGCCTTTTCTGTCGGATAATGAAATGATCGAGGGTGCCTTGAAGTGATCATCAGGTTTGTATACTGAAGTTTTTTTCTGTATAAAACATCAGTGATGTGTTTAGAAGTAGAATCCCTGTATTCGTCATAGCCATCAAAAATTAAAAGCGTTTTACGTTCGTTATCAGATATTAGATCATATAAATTAGTCGCCTCTTCTTTCCTTAGTCCCAGTTGATCGCTGATGGCCCCGACTAAGCTTTGTCTTTCCTTTATATCTCTCAGACATAGTAAGATGACAATTTCAAATGTTTTCATGACGCAATGTACTTCACTTGATATTTCAACACTGTTAGAAGAGCCCAAATTGCGTGTGTCTGAATGCATAATTGTACACCAGTCTGTTGCTATTTTACGAACAAACGTTGATTTTCCGGTCCCTGCATCACCGACCAGAAATATGTTTGCCAGTGACCACTGTTTATTTCTCTGTAATAAAGTGGAGAAACGGATATTTAATTTATATTATTTTGTACAACGCTAACGCACATACATACGCACCTTTATACATATACATACAGACATACATAGATACATACATAAATGCATACATATTTACATATGTATGGAATATTATATTATGTCTAAATTAAAATTCGTGCTGGTTCTTGGGTAAACTTTGCATTTAGGTTATTAGTATAATATACAAGCCCAAAAATTCAGATATTGTGTTTTAAATTACGCACTGAAATTAAAGTGAGAACTGAAAATCGACTGCATGTTTAATATGAATTCAGAGTATGCGGCCCTCCCCATAGTTTACTACTAACCAGCTTGAACATGTCCGTATACTCCTTAATTTGGTCCGATGTGTTTAGATCGTGTCTCTGGGTCCAAACTAGGTCCGTGTACAGTTCATTCATATCCACGGTCACGTGATCATCAAACCAGCTCCACTGACTTATCCTGCTGTATCGTTGCATCATGCTAGCTGTCAGTAGTTCCTTAATCAAAGTTGCCCCAGAAATGTTTTCTGTAATTAAAAAAAAATAATAATTGTTCAACATTTTGACTATGAACATACAATAAAATAAGGTATCAGTAAATACTACAAATATCATATAGATACCTTTTGTGAGCTGCATTGACGTTTCTTCCTCTTTTTCGAGCTTTCGTCCTCTTATACCTTTGGAGCAATTTCTCCTCTGGAATAAACACAGTTCCACACATTCATACACACACAAATGCCCATATTCGCTGGGGTTGGGACGATAGATGTCCCACCTGGCTGTTGTATTGAAAGATCCGAACGAGATCTGATAAAATAGCGCGGCGGTAATAATTTTAACCGAGTTGACATGAGTGTGTGAACAAGATTTCATGCTGTTAGGTCCAATAGGAATTTCAAAATATCATATAAACATTTGAACACCCAGAAAGACAAAACCAATCTCACCCTCCCAACAAGGTAAGCAACCGTACACATGGCAGCCATGAAAACAACCACAGCTATCCCTCCTACAAGCCCTCCTACAAATGTGTGCATTGACAGGCGTTTGGTCTTGTTATCTGTAATATAATCAAATCAGGATTATTTGTTAACATGCAGATAATACATTTTTTTGATTTGTTGGAAAGTAGTCTCCGACATATCAATTTATATTTTCGTGAAAGAGTTGAAAGGTTAATTAACTGAAAAAAAACTTATTATGTAATGTTTTGATAGGAACATTTCTTTAACCTACCTGAATTCGGAAATTGAAATGAATTTGAGTGAGAAATCGATGTTAAGTCGGTGGTCAATGGCTCTTGGCCTTTTATAAATGGTGTGGATTCTGAAAGGAGAAAATCAGAAGTTTAATACGTATAATGAAAAGTGTGAGACGATTCCAAAAGCCTAAATTGAAAGAAAGTAAAGCATAAAATATTAATACATTAGAAGAACCAGAAATATGCTTTTTCTAAAAAGCAGATTTCATAAGATTCCGTTCATGATTGTGTTAGTTATGTCGAGCAAAACACACACATAGAACCACACACACAAAGAAAAGAGCGAGTATGGATATATACCCTCCTTGTTGAGGCTGTAAATATATAATTTTTGCTTATTGAGACAAATCTTTTATGCATTTTCATTGCACAATTCTTATCATTATATGCTGCAATTAGAGCTCGAAAAGTTTCTATATATGTTTCAAATAAACCTATACCAGTATGTGATGATACCTGCCACTGGGTTACATAGGAAGGTTGTCTTTGTTTGACAGGACTGTACACGTAATTTCCAGCCACCAGGGCTCAGACTGAGAACAGAACAACGCCCATGCTCTCTTGGTTCTTCTTGGTCCCATAAAGTATAAAACTCCTCACCTGCAGAGGAAACGATAACGAAATATATGAGTTAGTTGAATTAAAAATGTTAATGACTACATTATTTTATACAAATTTTCGAGAAAGGCTGAGCTTATTCAAACCACCTGAGCGATTGTACTGTAATCCACAATGGTCTTTAGAAATCCATCCTGTAATATTTATAACCGATACCATATTACCTAAGTGAGAGTAATCACTATATATGACCATTAGTCAACCATCTTGGATTTGGGTAATAGTAGTTTATGCTCCCAAAGGTTTTTAGTTTGATATCTGGTCCACAATGGTAATGATATTTATTAAATTCATAAAAAAATCCTGCCACCAAAAAGCAACGTTATTCTAATCATAACTATTGGGTAATCATAAGGTGTAGAAAATGCAAGATTACATCAGCACCTACCATTTTCAGAATATCCGCCATATGGTTGTTTCCAATCTTTTCTCCGCAAACCAATCCAGAATTTGTCACAATACATTTTTCTAGGACTGCCTCTAATAATAGATCCAGGAAACACAGCCAATCGCCATCCTTCCTTGGCGCAGTAGGCTCGTGCCTTATGCCAGGTCAGATCCTGACAGAGGTACACGTAGCTCTTGTTGTTATGTAAGACACATGTCGGCAGGAACTTTCCACATCTACAGTCACTACAGTCTACAAGTATTTAGAACAAACTATTTATGCATTGTACCATAAACCATAATCATGTTATATGGTTTAGAACTTTATAGACGATAATGAATATTGTAAGTTTAATGTGTAAAGTCTGTCGTGTGTTTTCAACAAAACTAACCCTTGATTTCGCAAACGACTCCCAAAGTTTTGTTGCTGCAATTTGCCTCTGTCATCTGCTTTCTTTTAGGTAGGTACACAGCACAATCGCCAAAATATGCACCAACCAGATAAGGTGTCCCTAAAGAAAATAAAAAAAAATACAGTTTGATTTTCTCTGGATGACTTTTAATATTACATTAAATAGGGTAAAGTAAATGGTTTCTCCTTTCTCCTGTAAACATGAACGCCCAACTCACGATCTTGTGTTCCATCAATCCACGTCCAGCTTGGAAGTTGTTTTTTCCTCATTGAAACCCAAACAGACACCATATCCTTGGCACTTGCTAGATCTGACACAATCCGAACATCACCAAGGTTACTAACACCAGGAAGGTCAAGCCCACGTGACCGGCAACAAGCGTCACCTTCATTCCAGGTCAGGGGCTGATTACAGTGATCTGTAATATAAAAATGAATGTACTTATTCCCAGAAAAATACAAAAGTTAAGCTTGGTTTCAGGAACTGATTTAATTCTCTGTCCTTAACAGTATAAAGCTTCGTAACCTAATCTATAAATTTTAAGACGAACCATATAAATATCTGATATAATTTAATACAGTGGAACCCCACAATTACGACCCCCTTGGGGACTGACCAAAGTGGTCGTAATTTGGGGGTGGTCGTATTTGTGAAACTCTTAATTACCTGGATCGTATATTCAGAACCAAGAAAAGTGTTCGTAATTGTGGGGGTGGTCGCAATTGCGGGGTGGTCGCAAGGCGTGGTTCCACTGTATACTATTTTTGCAGGACGAAATTATGCAAATGGAGGACCGAAAATGATTCTTTGAACAAAAAACACGAATATGTTTTATGATAGGAAAATATAATATTCTATACACGCAATATTTCAGAATGGACTAGAAATAATTGGCGTCTTGGTGAAGACATTTCTCATTTAAAACTTAAAGAAAGTAAAAGGGGTTATTCAAAAGTGATGGGGTTCATAAAAACCCTACTTTTTTAAGGTTTGACCTTGAAATTCAAGGTTAAAGTTATTTTGTAGAAAGCAGTTCTAGTACTTACATTTAGATTTGATGAGATATATAAGATTTTGTGTGATTATCACAAAAAGGATTTATTCAAGGTGAAAGTCACTCTCCTTGTAAAGGGCATGACCCCATTTTAAAAAGGCCTCGTCCTCTTACTCATTTCAATGCAAATATCGAGTTTGGTAAAGATTTGTGAAATATTTGTTTGAGTTATCGCCGGACAAGATTTATCTGCAACTGCGGCGTTGAGACCGTGCTTAAACTGAAGTTTCCCCGACTTTGTTTTGGGATAAAAGTATAATAACATGACAGTGAACACCGCATACTAATAAGGTGCATACGCTACAGACTGCAGTACAATATGTGGGTTGGATATAAGAATTTACCTTTGGTTTTCAATCAGTGTAATATGAGCATATACATCCAGGCAAGTAATGGCTGGCTCCAGCTTATGGAACCAATGAGATATGATATACTTGACTTTATATAAACAAATTTACCACACATGAGATGTAATGGGCTAAAGGGGGAGACGCTTACATGAAACCGAAGATCGTCATTTTGTTGTGACAATGCATCAATCATTATGGTTTACATAGACATATATTTATGCATGCATGTCGCTATGTAATCTATCATCATGTCTTCCTTCCAATAGACGGATAAATAGGTTTTGGTCTGTCGTTGTCGTCCATTGTCATCGTCGAAGTTTGTGGCATTTCTCGTGACTTTTGAATGACTCAACATTTTTATATTAAACTTAATTTTAAATTATTTTTACCAAATTCTTGGAAGAGTTCATAAACCGGTGACCTTTGCCTTCATCATCAAGATCATATATGCCAAAATAGAATTTGTTTGTGAACCCAATAACTTTAACATATTTTTTTCCTTTAAATTTGAAACGCTTATTGTTTCAACCAACTCCATTGAAAACTGGTAACCTGATCTGGAACTTCGAGGTCAAATCAACCGGAATTATTTGTGAACGCCATAACTTTTAAACCACTCGATATATTTATAACAATGCAATGCGACTCGTGAAAAGTCCCTAAAAAAGTCTCTGAAGTGTTCATATTCAAGGTAGAATCAGCAGTAATAGTAATATTCTGTTCCAACTATTACTTTGAACCATTCAATATATTTTCTTCAGATTTGATACGTGAAATGTTTAAAAAAATCTCGGAAGTGTTCGAAAACCAGTAAGCTTGAACCTCATCTTGAAATAGGCCATCTTGTGTGAAGGTCTGTTCCAACTTCCTTTACGTTTGCTCACCACTCTTATAGAAACCTCCTCTGGACCGTGATGTACTGAGCAAATACATGCGTGTATCTAACTTGCCTTCCTTGTCCAAGGTGCTTGAAAGGGTAGTTGCAGCTCGTCTCAATATCTACCTTGCAGAAAATGTTCTTGCAGAGCCACTGCAGTCCGGATATGGGAGAAACCACAGCACGGAGACAGCTTAACTACGAGTCCAGCATGATATCATAAATGCTGTTGGCGCCCAGAGAGCAATGCTGCTCGTTCTTCTGGACCTTTCAGCTTCCTTTGACTCCGTTGACCATTCCTAGCTTCTTATCTCTCTTGAATGGTTCATTTTGTATCTCACAAATCGTCAACAGTCAGTATATATTGGAAATGAGCGGTCACAATCGAGAGCCCTTCAGTGTGGGGTACCTCAAGGCTCGGTCCTTGGACCAATTCTTTTTACCATATGTACGGCATCTCTTGGGAAACTGCTTCGCATGCATGGAATGAGCTTTCATATTTATGCAGATATCACTAAGCTCTATATCACCTAGGAAAATTCAAGATGTTGAGATGTGCATATTCTCAGTTCGGCAATGGATGAACCTCAAGAGTTTAATAATGAATGATAAAAAACAGAGGTCCTGTTAATATCTTCTAAGCATATCTCGAAGAGGCTCAGCTCACCTGTTGTACATATCGGAGATCATGACGTTACAGCAAGTTATGTAGTCAGGAACATCAGTGTGATTATGGTCTCAAATGCTGGTATGTAGGCTCATATCAATAGTTTATGTCGTTCGGCGAATTTTATATTTATAACATCGGCATGATCAGAAGGTATCTTAAGATGCTGCAGAGAAGTTGCTTCATGCCTTCATCATTTCTAAACTCGACTACTGTGATGCACTACCTTGTGGGCTCCCTTCTGTTCTGATACAGATATTGCAACGGATACAGAATATGGCGGCGCGCATTTTAACTTTAAGGTGTAAATCTGCTAACATCACACCTGTGCTCTATGCTCTTCTTTGGCTTCCAGTGTGTCAGCGGAAACACTAAAGAGTTCTGGTCTTCGTATTTAAGGCAAAAAAAAAAAAAAAAAAAAAAAAAAACAATTGGCTCCGTACTATCTGGAGCTCATTCAGCCGTACCTTTAGAGTCGTGAGCTTCGCTCTTCCCAGGATCTCTTGGCTGTTCAGTCACATGGTCACCGACTATATGCATGAGAGCTTTCGATGTAGCTGGTCCTAAACTTTGGAATGAATTACCGCAGTACCTGCGATCACAATCCAGTATGTCAGGTTTTAAGTCTTATCTTAAAACCCATTTGTTCAAACAGTTTTACGGATATTGTAGTCGATGAACTTCTGTGATATGAATTCTTAAAACGTTTTTTATTGTTTCAAAACTTTATTATCCCCTCGAAACGAAGGTGCGAAGGGGATATAGTATCGCCCCTGTCCGTGCGTCCGTCTGTCCGTCTGTCCGGCCGGAATTGGCTTGTGGATCGATTTGAAGCCAAACCGTTTGACCAAAACCTCCCATCTTGCACATATGGCTCACCTACTCATAGATGAAGAACCCTTTCGATATTTGAGGTCATGGGGTCAAAGGTTATGGCCACAGGGCCCATTTCTTGAAAAAGATTGTGGACCCATTTAAAGCCAAACCGTTTGACCAAAACCTTTCATCTTGTACATATGGCTCACCCACCCACGGATGAAGACCACTTTTGATTATGAACTCACAGGGTACAAAATCATTGCCACAGGGCCCACTTCTTAAAAAAGCTTGTGGACCAATTTTAGGCCAAACCGTTTGACCAACACCTGTAAGTGTCATCTTGCTTTCACCATTTCTGGTGAATTTAACGCTTTATAAAATAAATGTTTATTAAATTATTATAATAAATGTGAACAATGATATGAAAGTTAATATAATAATACTTCATGATTTATCTACACAAAAGGGGAAATAAAATTTCGTCTTACAGAAAATATATCCACACCAGTGGCGAAAAATACAGCTCAAAATCACATAGCAATTACATGATAAACTTTTCTGTGTGAAATGTGATGCTCAGGGCTGCAGCCTTTGTGATATATTCAGCGACACACTACACTCTTTATACACACGAATTAAACTGCAATATTTTGTAAGAGATCAAATTTTAGGTTTTTAATTCATATTAGGTTCTATTTTACTTCCTGCAGGTAAGATTTAACTATAACACAAATGACCAGGTATTATTAATACTTTGACTTAGCAAGGAAGAAAGCAAAGGATTATTTCGACCTGTTGTGGCGATACAAACGTTGCTACGTGTATGGAGATGGCAGGTTGTGTGATAAACAAAAGCGGTCAACCCGGGAGGAATCAGGGATCGATTACTAACACCTTGGATAAAGTGCTAATAAAGCTGTCTGGAAAGGACAAAACCAATAGGAGCCTATATGATAAAATTAAAATATATTGTGTGGCGATTACCTTCGTCAAGAAGATCGTTAACAAAAACGCAATGTGGATGAATCACTATAAAGAATTACTCAGGTATTCCAGTATGGGTATGAGTGAATAGAGGACTGATGTATGTCTTAATAAAAAGACATGCCTATGTTAATAAAATTGATTATGTGTTTGTTATGAAGTCATATTATCATATTTCTAGTCCGTATAAGGAGTATTATACATCCAGCCATACTCAGCAATATATGCCCGGAACCATACCCGCTTATTGTATGGGTCATACTGGGGAGATAAGATGGAAAATTAGGCATGACCTGTTGATTGAGTAGAAATATAGATAGCTGGATGTGTTGACTAGGATATATCCCACTATAGCATTCTGTGAGTTCAACAGTTATCAAGTGCTAAATTTCAAAAAGTTATACCTATATCAAACTTTGCCTGAAGATAAAATTCTCTGAATTCCACATAGACATATATTGGCCATTGTACAATTGATCACTTAATTCATTGCAAAATATTATTACGGC
This sequence comes from Sipunculus nudus, assembly GCA_026874595.1. Lineage (NCBI taxonomy): Eukaryota > Metazoa > Annelida > Sipuncula > Golfingiida > Sipunculidae > Sipunculus > Sipunculus nudus. Next base: position 19,579,040 of record CM049311.1, on the reverse strand, counting down.
GATTAGACTGCTCATTTTCGTAACGGATCTGGAAAGGTTTTCTTTTCTGTCAGCATGGAATTAACTTTATCAGGTGACCTTTTGAACTTTCGACTGTTCAATAAATTGGCATATTTTATATATTTAAGTTCACTTTGGAAGATATTGTATGAGGTGAGGATGGAAAATTTAATTTGTAATTTAGTTTAAAGGATAAAATTAATTTAAACACGTACCCCTAATAGGTTTCTTTCAGGAAGGGAGCAGTTTTGCAACGACTACATCAATAAAGAAAGCTCAAATATCATACTGTTAAACTATAAATTTTCGCGAGCATTCAACGTTTTACAAATTTTACGAGGCCTTGACAGTCAAAATTACCGGATCGCGAATATTGCATTTAATTCTGTAATGAATATGAATATGTAATGAGTCATAACACTCATAAAGGCATTAATTGAGATCCAAGCAGACAATTGTTCTTTGATTTTTAAACAAGCCGTTTATGACAAAAGATAGCTTTTTTCAAGTTTGTTAATCGCGACGTTATAGATCAACTTAACAGTGTTACCACTATTAAATCCAATAATAGCTGGTCCATTCATCCGCTGACTTTGCCGAAACTTCCCTGATGCAATATTTTTTTTTCTTCTAATTTCAATTAAGTAAAGGACATGCACGTTGAAATAATACATTTTACAGTGTTTAAGACATAACAAAAGTGAGGTATATGATAATATATCTTCATACAGTAGAGTGTAATAGACAAAGGCGTTTGAATTAGACAGGTTGTGCACGTAGGGTTATGTGTTTAATCCAGTTGATAAGGTCTTGATTATGTGGTTAATGGTGCTCGCTAGTGGGTAAGTAATAATTCAAGTTGATGCTTGTCACGCTTGCAATTGGGGCTTGCCTCAGAATCTCTTATGTTGCTCAAGCAGTTAAAAAATTATTGTCATTTTTAAATATGTCAATGAATGATTATTTCTTTATACAGAACTATATTATAATGTATTGTATCTTTACAGGTGTAAACGTATTACCTTGGGAATGTGTTAACTGCACCCTGCACCATATGAACAGAAAAGCGACTCATAGTCTCCCCCTTCTAATTATAGTTCATCGTGCCATATACAACAGTGATCTGAAGTAAACCAAATCTGAAACCCTCGATATCAATCAAATCATGATCCTTATAGCTTGCCGAGCTCTTATTATCTTATATATTGCTTCAACATGGTTTGGATTATTCGGGGTATCTGGGTAAATAGAGTACAGAGAGTCGAAAGTACAACTTATTTCACTTACCTGATGAAAACCCAACACAGCTCAAAAGTAGTAGAAGAACGAAGTTTTCTATAACCCGCATTTTAAACGTCAGTCTAATATGCCTGTTGAGCGACCCAACTGTCATGGCGGGTTGGTTGTAGCAATAAGATATACACAGGCACGCTAAACTTTGGACTGTGTTATCATACCTGTCTTATTTCTCTCTATCCATGCGCAATCTGCCTTTAATGTGTAGGTCTACAAGCGCAACCATACGGCACTGTTGAGAATATGCTTTTATTTATAGATCGTGTGCTTTCATTGTGACAGATCGAGTGTTACCTTTAAGAATAAAAAGTTATCAGTGAGAGAATACGCATTCCTGACATCCAAAACCGGCACATAAAATAAACCTATAAATAAATACCTTAGTTATACGACTGTTTTATAGCCGTCTTTGGGACTGTTTTCAGCAAGCTTGTACGACGATTGAGTCTAAAAGGCTTGGAAGGTTCAATGTTCACTCCGGATAATATTGTGCTTGGCAGGTTGTAATCATGAAACCATGGTATTGAAAATATAATTTCAGCAGTAATATAACACAAGTGGCGCCATATGTAGCTTATTAGTCACATTATCAAGGGTTGCAGCCTTCCTTTCGACATATGTCAACCCTATGTATTGCACACATACTTTTTTTTTAAATAATTAAACCTAATTCTAACTCATTCAATTTCTCTTGCTCAACAGAATTTCTTACCAAAACATAAAAACGTAAATCATATCTTGAAGGAAAAAGGCGTAAAAGATCATTTTAGCTTAAAGATCATAGGTCAAGAAAGGTAGGGCCACATTAAGCTCGAAATCTCACAACAGTCACAGAAACAATATTTCTGTGAAGTTTGGGCATGCAGGCTAAAACCGTTTTGGTGATATTGTTACAGGTGCTCTTTTTATTGTGTGACACGGGCGTAACTCGTTTTGAACTCTCGTTGTCATGCTAGCCTTGGGCTTTCTCGCCTGGTCGTGGGTCACGTGTGGACTCTGGTATGTAGAAGCATGCACAGCGATGTTCTTCTAGATGATTCCTGTAACGCGTGTTACTGAGTTGTGTAAGATCTTTTAGACTGTTCGAGAAGTGGAAAGTTCTCGGCTTAGGGTGAAGAGTATATAAAGGGGCTGTGTTCTAGAGCCGAGAGAGCAGCAGAGAAGATTTCCAGCGGACGCAGACGCGTGTGTGTCAATTTCTTGTACCTTATCCGAGGAGTGCGGCAATTATAGATTTTCTTCAGACTTTCTCCTGGATTTTGTGCATTTGGACTTCAGTTTACTTTCTGGATTGTTACAAGAGCTTTACACTGGACTGTCATTCTCCGAGAGTATACATTTAAAGAACTTATCGTTGTGACGGTGGTGGTATTCAGGTACTGTGCACTTTGTTTATTTTACTGTGTGATTGTATTGATTTGTTGATATAACGCTGTTTTACTGTATAATTGTATTGATTTTGTGTATCGTAATGTTAGGGTTGTTTTAAGAATACGTTATGGTTATTTGTTTACAAAAAACGACTGACTTCTTTATTCATTCCCCTAGACATTTCACACTGCCTAGTGTTATAGAATCTGATTTTTTTATCTCTATTGCAGGATATTGTGTTCATCTTGCATACGTGATATGTTTATATTAGGTTCCGTAACAATATATGGTGAAACATTACATTTTCAACCCTATTGGCGCCAAATACACTTCAAACCAAGCATATAGCAATTACATGATATTATTACATGTGATGCTAAAGGCTGAAACCATATAGATCTGAGATGTGAACACGCATATGCCATGTATGTAAACACATCAAATTTCTAGATTTTGCAAGCGACTAAAATTTTTAGTTCGTTGGAGTGCATTTTTAAAATAGCTGAATTTATACTAGTTTTATTTTCTTTCCTCCAATTACAGTTATTTATCACATGAAGGGATAAATATTCTTAAAGAATAACACGGAGGAAAGTAAAAGCATGTACTAAGCATAGATGGAGATACTGTCATTAAAACCGGAATGGACCTGTGATAAGGAAGGTCGGTCATTGGAGGAGAAACCAGGATTAACTGGCCAACACCTTAGATATATTGCTAATACAAAATGAGTCCGTATACACAAGCTTATAATAAAACAGCAATACTTATGAGCTAATCTCTGACAAAAAGATCTTTACCTTAAACCAAAGGTGGATGTTTCTATATAAAAAGTATTCTGGTATTCTAGTATGGCTATGAGTGCATAGATCACTAATATTTGTCTGAATAATAAGACACATACCTGTGTTTATGGAGGTGTTTATGTATTTATCCTCGAGGTATGTAATTCTATTTGTAGTCTGTATAAGAAGCATTAAAAAGCCCATCAAATGCAATATATTTGTTCTGGATTACACCAGATAATTATATGGGTCATGAAGAGAAATGACGGAGTAAAAATTATGCACGGTTTGTATTGAAATGTAAACAGCTTGACACGTTTACCAGGATATAACTCGCTGTATCACTGTCTGTATATTAGTAAGCCAGTAGCTATCTAGTGCGAGAGTCCAAAATCTTATAACCATTTTAGCAATAGCTGCCTTTTAAGCCTTTGCGGATCAATTAAAACTGATTATAGAAATATTTCCCTTGAATAAACAAATATGTGCAATTTGCAAATATGTGTATATCGGGTAATATAAGTATTAATGGCAGAAATGCAAACACTGCTCCCCATTCCATAACACGGGAAGAAAGACTCGTGGTTTACAGAGGTAGAAATGCAGAATGTTTCAGACTCATGCTCAGGTAGACACGATTTATTTAGAACAATCCCGAAGAAAGAACGTGACCTGGCCCCGACATATATCACACCATTAATTGCGTCCGCCAGGAGGGTATGCGTTCATTTCAATTTGGTGTTTATTTTTCTTTATGTGTATGCTTGTTCCCAAAATTACTCAAGCAATCATGATATTTATCATCCCATGATATTTTCAGAGCATGTCGCGAATTGAATTATGAAGAATCGTATATATTTTGGTGCAGATTTCTAGTTTAGCTATGTCATTTGCTGGTGTTACTTGCAATAAAAGGTGACACAACAAATTCAGATGAAGGCACCTGAAACCCCAAACCCTTACAAATTGGTTCACAAAATTCAGTGCGCTTTCTAAAGCCTATAAGAAAATTAACTTGCGAGACTCCGACTCAATCTGACATGAAACTTGATTTGTGTGATCGGTGTTGTCGTGGTAAATAGTGAACTCTTAAAAAGTAAATGAACTTGCGTGGCATTATAAAGATTATAAAGAAAACAGATTTGCTTTGGAGGTTCAACAGCTCAAATGAGTACAAGTTCTAGCGTATCAAAGTCATACATTCTCAGCTCAAAATCTACACGCTCTAAGCGCGGGATGGTTTACAGATGTGTTCTACACCACAGTATAGGACACAAGGTTAATGAGTGGTATTGATGATAATTATAATGATATTCTTATTTCCTCTATAAAATAAAGATATTCATACATTATATCATATTACACTCGAATCCAAGAAAATGCAAATAGTCCATAATTATAACAAGAAGAAATAACAGATATTCAACCAAAAACCAATCATTTACCTAATTAGTCACTTTTTACATTATGTGCTTGATTAACCACCTTATTAATGCATCACCATCTGTCACTGATATTATACATGACTTTGCTTGTTTATCCATATGACAATAATAAGTTCCGCTAGGTGAATTTGAGTTATCAAAAAGAGACATGATAAAAGGCCGCAGCCTTCAGCTACAATCTGCTGCATAGTATAAATAAATGAAATGCTGCTCCCAGTATGACTCAGGATCATCAATATTTAAATTTTAACCGAGTAAACACAGGCAATTTTCTTCATCATCAAGATTATTATAAGTAACAACTCCATTCTATTGGCAATTCATTGCATAGACTATCTCAAAATATATTTTTTCTGAAGTTACACCGTCCCAGTGTAATAAAACATTAATAATATAGTTTTCGATAAAAAGTCCACAGATATAACACAAAATAGATGTTTGTGACATTGTTGGCTGGATGCTAGAACCTTTCCCAGCCAGGAAAATTTCGAGACTGAGCAAGAAAAAGCGTTTGCAGCCACCTTCAGCACAGAAGGCCTGTACCACTCATAATGCACCTGTTTGAAGTACAAAAAGTCATTATCACAGGACACGCGCGAGGTGCAGAGTTCAGTCTCGTTCTTTATAATTGCATTGATTACAATTATTATCCATTCGGCTTAAAAAGGCAAATTATATACAAGAATAACCCTATCAGGATACTCTAAAAGATTATAATTTCGAAGAAGACCATATATATCATGAATAAAACCTTTCTGAAGACTTTAACCTCGCATCATAAATAAAATTATCCTATATGACAACACCTGGTTTGCGCATTTACTTGTACTGAACAGGCAAAGCTTATGCAAAAACTGCAGTTTTATTTTATCAATGAAAACTTTAATCCTAGGCATTGCAACTAAGGCTTGTGCCTTATCCGATCGTACTCTAGAACCGAGAATCTATGAGCTCTCTATAGTACCTGTATATCATTCGGTCCGAGATAGTTCCAGAAATTCCCGACTATAGAGCGTTCTCGGTAAAACTACACCTTTAAGTGCGCTCATTCCGATCAAGGAATTTAATCCTTTAGGGCGAACTCCGATCCCTACCAACGACAAAAAGGACCCTCTAGTTTTCTGAGAGGCACAAGAAACGTAGTCACAAATAGTTAAATCTAGTTTATAGGACATTCCCAAGTGCTTGTGAAACCGCGTTCAGATATAATTCATTTCCAAGAAACCAGGCTCTCTTACCCTCATATTGTTTAATTTGCAGTTGATTCTAACTTAAAACTGATATTCCTGATTTCGCTGGGTTGAAGGTGAACCGCCAGGACTGGCTTTAACGGTGACAAGTATTTAGCATTTACTTCAGGAAAGATAGCTGCTATGCCAATAACAAAACGTCATCTGCTTGTACCGGCGAGCAAGTATAAATCTGACTCACACGAGCCCCTAATCTAATGGCCCTAAGTTCGACCAATTGATCGTTACTATATAGCAGAAATAGCCAAGTGGAAAAGAACCCTTCCTGGCGCACGGACGGGCCGATGCCGAAAAGGTTGCTTAGATGACTGTCCCCTGACACCGAAGGAACAGTATTTAAAAAATAAACAATCATGCAATATGGTGCCGAAAGCCGTTTTACTATCTAAAAAACAAGAATAGACCTAAGAACCTAATTCCATGTTATGGAGGACACATTATTCTAAAATAAAAGCTGCATGTTGCCGATAACCCTCATTGAGAGGCACACTGACGTTCATCAGAGAAATTAATATTCTGCTGTGAAGAGAAGTTTTACAGCTTGTTTAAAATGACTTTTTCCACTTATTTATACATTACATTAAGTTGCGTGAGTCCTCTAAATATGTCTGGGATTTTACTGTTTACTTTTGGCACCGTAGGAATACTTACGATAAGACCCCTCTTCATACGCTCCGGGACATGCTCAAAAAGGAAGCATGATTAGATTAAACAAATGGATCAAGTGATCAACCAAGACCTCACCTCCATATCCAATGTGTTCATTACTCAGGCTGTCAATACCTGCAGCTTCACCGTTTTCAATTCTTTGATACACTGGGTGAACTCAGATTTTCTGAAGTAACAATCAAGTATTTTATCGTGTATCCTCCTCTTCTCTTCTTCAAAACACTTAAGAGAATGCTCCACATGAGCTCTATGTGCATTATCAAAATGATGCTCATCTTTTGGCCTGTATAAATAATGAAAATAACTAGACCACTCTCCTGTGTTTTCTTTCGGTTCACAAAGGATTATACCTTTTTTTCAAATTCCATCTCATTAATGCTCGTGTAACTCCTTTTTCTTTTCTTTCTTATTAAGTACCAAAATTTATTATCAGCCTCAGTGGAAGAGTCAATTTCATCAAATATCTCTCTCTCAGTTTCTCAGAAATGCTTCTCAACTTAAGTCGAAATAACCGTTTTGCCGATTTATACTGAACATTACTGCTAAAGTTCTTACCCCTAGGTCTACCACCAGTTATCCAGTTTTTCTCTTATCAAATCATGGAATATTGGTTTTCCATTGTGGTTTTAAATAAGGTCTGAAAACTCGTTTTGGTACACCAGCAATGACAACATCAAGCATAGTAGATACTATTTTAAAAGGATAAAGGTTTAACAATGATAAAGTGTGGCTGCCGCAGTAACGATGCGGTAAACTTGGATTTAACATCCCCTCTATTTGTATTTCTACCGTAAAATATGTCTCTAACGATGTCGGAACTGGTGATACTCTCGTAATAGCTTGAAACTTCACTGTCTATTTTACCGTCTGTTCGGTTCAGCGTGCTGACTATTTTACCGTTTTTTTTGTTTTTTGATCAAGGGTGTTAACTGGTATAACCAAGTAGTTCCGTCAAACAAACTAGTTCCAAATATTGCCACACGTACTTACTATTATCAGCCGAGTATGTAGAGTTTTCCTACAGTTGTACATTATAAGTTGATTTCGGTCAGATATTAAGTAAGGGACTTCAATTTGATGATTTATACGATGTTTGCGCACGAATATATCTTGATGTAAAAAATCTTAGAACTATCTTCGAGTAGGAGGAACGCAGGCCGTCGAATTTATCATCAGCTGCGTCCTTTATCTTAAGTCGACTCCTGTATCGCTATATCAATATCGATATCATCATAAGTTGTGGAGAGCATTCTATCCATACGATATTCCAACTCCGAAGTGTCAAGAGTCTGTGTATTATGCTAGGAGAGAGCCAAGAGTCGGTCAGTACAACCATAAACTCTTAAGTCTTATGTGTAACTTGTATCATTGTATAGTTTTAAAGTCAGCTAGTTCGCACATATAAATGATTATTGTATGTTTTCTGTATATTTTCTGTAACTGTCACTCTAATGGTAGCTGTTGCATTGCAGTTAATGACGATTATGGGCATAAATAAGTGAAACTCTGTATGTTGATATAACGTTTTATTACTTCGTCCAGGTCAGCTGATGACGGTTTGCTTTAACATTGTCATTGTAGTTGACGGTGTATTGACGGTGTATCGATGGTACTTCCGCCAATAAATCAGTGATTAAAAAACTACCTGGTCTCCTTGCTCTCCTTGCACCGACGACTAAATACACGCCACACTCAACGACTAAGTCAAGAGATTGGAAATGTACAGTTAGATATCATCACACACTAGAAGGCCAGCTTGCCAACTAATCAAGTACAGCCAGGTGATCATGTATTTATGCTGAACATCAAAGGCGTATTTATTGACACTTTGTGTATACCAAGAGGCAAGACATACAGATTGTTTACTATCATCTGAATGTCATGAACATTAAACCTGCCATTACGAAGATTCATGTTGTGCAGTGCCCACTATAAGATTTGTTGACCGCCGTAAAATATATTAGCATTACACAATATCCTGCATATACTGAACTGTATATCTGATGCTGCCGCAGATTATATGACGAGCTATGCCGATTTATTCTGCTTATGCTGAACTGTACAGCGTATGCTGCTGCCGCCGTTCTTACAATAAACTAACACAACTCGGAAGCGAGTAACTGTACCTGATTTAATATGCTGAATAAATGTTGTGATGTTCATCAGACTAGCACAGCACGTGGTACCCGGAAAGAGAACTGCTATGACTAAGTTTGTTCTTTATGAACTGTGTTCTGTTGTTCAGAGGTTTTCACATAATCAAGCGCTATTCAGACTATGATATCCTAATTCACGGTACACTTGTGCAGTTCACATTAATATTGTGTTGCCGAAGATATTATTTTTACATACTTGAATGTTTTAATTCATCTTTAGACTATGATATCCTAATTCAGGGTACACTTGCGCAGTTCACATTAATATTGCGTTGCTGAAGATATTATTTTCTCATACTTGAATGTTTTCATGCATATTCAGACTATGATATCCTAATTCAGGATACACTTGTGCAGTTCACATTAATATTGTGTTGCTGAAGATATTATTTTTACATACTTGAATGTTTTCATGCATCTTTAGACTATGATATCCTAATTCAGGGTACACTTGCGCAGTTCACATTAATATTGTGTTGCTGAAGATATTGTTTTCACATACTTGAATGTTTTCATGCATCTTTAGACTATGATATCCTAATTCAGGATACACTTGTGCAGTTCACATTAATATTGTGTTGCTGAAGATATTATTTTTACATACTTGAATGTTTTCATGCATCTTTAGACTATGATATCCTAATTCAGGGTACACTTGCGCAGTTCACATTTATATTGTGTTGCTGAAGATATTATTTTCACATACTTGAATGTTTTCATGCATCTTTAGACTATGATATCCTAATTCACGGTACACTTGTGCAGTTCAAATTAATATTGTGTTGCTGAATATATTATTTTCACATACTTGAATGTTTTCATGCATATTTAGACTATGATATCCTAATTCATGATAAACTTGTGCAGTTAACATTAATATTGTGTTGCTGAAGATATTATTTCACATACTTGAATGTTTTCATACATCTTTAGACTATGGTATCTGATCCATGATAAACTTGTGCAGTTCACAACTCAAATGAATGTTTCATATGATCACAGTTCATTCTTAAGTATGTGTATACAAATGTTAATTTGAGCTATGGCAGGAACTTAGCCTGATAGAAATGGGTAAACTACGTTAGGTTGCATGTCATGTATAAAAGTATTAGAGCATGTTATGTTTAGCATGTTTATGCAGATTATCGTATTCGTTTTTTTTAGCTTCTGATACATGTTTGAACCTTTATTTTTTATTCAGAAACCTGAACGATTGTGCGGTATTGCGCACATATCATTGACATTAAGATAAGTTCAACCAGTTAGTTATGCTAAACTTGATACTTGTGATCATCATTATGAGTCAAAATACTGTGGATTCAGAACTTGGGACAAAGCACAGAATAAGCGATGTGCCACATGATATAGCTTCCATTTTATCCGATTTACATAGCTCAGAATAAGAAGAAAGTCGAGCACCAAAACTTGCATCATCAACCCAGTCGGGATTGCCACTAAGCAGGGGAGAAAGTAGTGTAACGTTGAATTGCTTGAGCACATGGAATAATATAGGGAGATCCTTGACGAATTTTGATCAGTCCTGAAACGGGCTGCGAACTTGGTAAAATCTACACAAAAGAACCTCGAATATCCTGAATCCTTTAATCTAATCTTCCTGTCTGACATCAGGCAAGAACTTAGGAAATGCCTTGAGGTTCTGGACAGGGCATATGAGGACTGGAGGAAGAGAGAGCTTAAGAGGTACTATACCACAGGACGCCCGGCGTTACATGGATTGTTGCAAGGATAATCTGAAGGAATTAATTCAAAGAAAAAGTACTCAAGAAATTTCAGATATAGCCGACCAGTGTCGGAGCCCAGAGAGCCATAAGTCTTGTTGCAGCAACACTTCAAGTATTTCTAGAGCAAGCTCCACATCATCCAAGAAGGTATTGCTAATGGTCCATGCAGCAGGACTGCAAGTTCAGATTAAAGCTAAGTAGCAAGAAAATCTAAGAAAATTAGAACTGAAACGTTTGGTAACATAAGAACTTAAGCGACGGGCTCAATATGAGGCCAAAGAAAAGGCCAGGCAAGCCCACGTCCAGACCGAGTTAGAGATAAGAAAGCAAGAGTTGGAGGACCAACAAATGCTAACACAGCTAAAGAAAACTGAGGTTGAACTGCAAGCCTTAGAATCGACAGAGATTGAACATCAGAACTCAAGGTGTTCAGTTAATACTGGACCTGCCAATTATCCTCAGCATCAGACATTAAATGTTGAAGCACCGTTTTTCATTCCATGTGAGCAGCGTCAAAATAGGACACCCAATCCTACAGATGCTCCAAAAGATGCAGATATGGTTGGTCTGTTGAAAGCTGTCAACGATTCTATGAACCTTGCCAATACCAGAGCCCCCACAGTTTAATGGATCCATTGCAGTACCCTGCATGGAAAGCAGCCTTCTCAACGCTAATCGAATCTAGACATATACCATCTGCAGAGAGATTACATTATATGAAGCAATACCTAAAGGGGGAAGCCCGGGAGGCAGTTGAAGCTTTATTTTATCTTGATACAGAGGACGCTTATAACAGCGCTAAAGCCATACTAGATGATCGGTATGGAAACCAATTCTTGATCTCTGAAGCCTTTCTTGATAAATTAGAGTGCTGGCCAAGGATTAGTAACAGTGACCACAAGGGCCTGAGAAAACTAGCGGACTTCCTTAAACAGTGTCTGACGGCGATGTCACACATAGAAGAATTAAAGATTCCAAACGACTGCTTTGAGAATAGAAAAATTCTACAGAAGCTCCCGGACTGGCTTAATCGCAGGTGGGGGAGGATCGTAGCGGAACACAGGACGTATCCAAGCTTCAAGCAATTTGTAGAATTTATATCCAAGGAGGCAGATATTGTATGTAACCAAGTGACCTCCCTTAAACCTTCAAAGATATCAACAGATAAATCCGAGAGTTTTCAGACAGGGAGAAAGTTCATTCCTAGGAGATCAGCGGCAGCCAGTACCCTGCTCAGTGACACAGCCATTCAGAATAGCACTAATTCTGTTGGTGCTACTAGTATAAGTACTGTATGTGACAACGACAGAACTACTTCGAAAGATGTCGCAACATCAAGGAAGAGCCAGACAGCTCGGTCGTGTATATTCTGTGAGAAATCCGGTCACAATATATATGAATGTTTTAAATTTAGGAGTAAGACGCCAACAGAGAGGAGAGAGTTTATTGAGAGAGGCCTCTGTTTAAGTTGCCTACACTTTGATCACATTTCAAAGGATTGTAAGAAAAGGAGTGTTTGTGAGAAATGTAATCACAAGCATCCAACCTGTCTCCATTGGGACTACGAAGCTTAAAACCCTGATGCCAGAGCACAACCAGTGAGAGAATCTGCAGCACTGTGCAGTGCATCACAACCAGGCATCAATGATCTTAGATGCTCGATGGCCGTACCTGTCTTCGTTTCTTCTGAGTCTGACCCAGACAGAGATGTTTTAGTGTATGCGTTGCTTGACACTCAGAGCGACACAACATTTATCTCTGAGGAGACCTCGCGAAAATTAGGGGCTAAGGGCACTCACACCAATTTGAAAATTTCGACTGTGACTTCATCTTCCACTGTGGAATGGCTGAAGTTCCAAGAGCTCAATGTGAGGGGAATCGATTCAGAGGAGAAAATCAACTACCAATTACCTACACTAGTAATTGCATACCGATGAACCGTTCACATATACCGAACTCAGATACTGGTGCAAGATGGTCTCACTTGCAAGACCTAACAGATAAGATACCACCGTTTAAGGACTGTGATATAGGGTTATTGATCGGATACAATTGCCCCAAGCTTTGGCTCCAGTAGAGGTAGAAGTTGGACAAAATAACGAACTTTTCGGACTAAAAGCCACACTGGGATATGGAGCATAGTAGGTCTAACAGAATCTTACGATGAAGGAGAACATTTCTCGCACAGGATAATTACCAGATCTGTCCCTGAAAATCTAAAGGTTGGGGATAGTAGTAAGGTTTCCTTTATATACCGGACGAAAACCAAAGAGACTCCCACCCCAATGTGCCCGACACAAATTGTCAAGATACTTGAAACAGATTTTCAAGATAAAGATAAGGACGTAAACTTATCAGAGGATGATTTCAAATTTCTGGACACTATGCAGGATGGCATTCATCAAAACAGAGATGGATTTTACCAAATGCCGTTGCCCTTTAGAAGCGAACGCCTAGAGTTGCCTGATAATCTACCAGTAGCCATAAGGAGACTAGAACAGTTAAAAGCGAAAATAAAGGCAGACCCATCCTTTCCATCTGACTACAGACAGTTCATGAATAAGATGATAAAAGAGGGTGACGCCGAACCAGCTCCTGATGAGGAGAACGACCCCTCTAGCAAGCATAAGTGGATTATACCGCACCACGGAGTATATCACAAAAGAAAGAACAAGCTGAGAATCCTTTTTGATTGTGCATCAAGATGTCAAGGAACCTGTCTCAACGACCATTTGCTTCCAGGTCCTGATTTAATTAACAAGATGTTAGGATGCCTGCTAAGATTTCGGCAAGGACCTATAGCAGTCGCAGGTGATATAGAGAGGATGTTCTACCGCTTCAAAGTTGATCTAAAGGATCGCGACTATCTTTGTTTTCTATGGTAGGATGGTGGCTTAGATTCCGAACCAAGGACATACAGAATGACCGTTCATCTATTTGGGACAGCAAGTTCACCAGGCTGTGCAAACTTTGCCCTCAAAAGACTAGTCACGGACTAAGAGCAAGAATTTAGCGACACAGTATGCCAGTTTATCAGAAACAATTTCTATGTCGACGATGGTTTGTTCAGTTGCTGGACAGCGGAACAAGCAATTACCTTAATACGCGAAGCATGTCAGCTGTGTAAGAAAGCAAATATCAGACTACATAAATTCAGCAACGACAAAGTGGTGATGGATGCTATACCACCGACTGAGAGAGCGAGTGACATTACATCCCTCGACATTCCATGGATTGCCGTGGAAAGGGTCTTAGGAGTTCAGTGGTCGATTCAGAATGATGAGTTTCAGTTTTGCTTAGAATTAGATCAGAAACCCATGACACGGAGAGGAATTCTTTCTACCATAACATCAGTGTTCGATCCTCTCGGCTTCCTAGCGCCCTTTATTCTCCTGGGCAAGCAAATCCTCCCCTCCAACAGATGTGCCTAGAAAAATGTGAATGGGATGAACCTTTATCCGAAGAATTGCGACCCAAATGGGAGAGGTGGATCTCAGAACTCCCCAAATTAGCTCAGATCAAGGTACAGAGATGTCACATTCCGAAGGACTTCGGTGGTATTTCGCGCCTCGAAATCCACCATTTCTCGGATGCAAGTTCTACAGGTTATGGCTAATGCTCATACCTTCGAGTACTTAATCGAGTCAGTTGATCACTGACACTTGGGAAGAGCAGAGTAGCACCTCTGAGATTACAGACCATTCCGAGACTAGAACTTTCAGCCGCAGTTGTATCAGTAAAGCTAGCAGATGTTCTGCGAGAACAACTATCCTATGAAGTATCAGAGGAGTATTTTTATACCGACTCCAAAATAACTCTGGGGTATATCAGTAATGATGAGAGAAGATTTCACGTATTTCTCGCCAATCGGATAAGGCGAATTAAAAACTCCTCTAGTGTACACCAATGGCACTTCGTCAAAGGCGAAGATAACCCAGCGGATCATGCCTCCAGGGGGTTATACCCAACAGAACTCGTAGATTCATACTGGTTCCAAGGTCCAGCCTTTCTCTGGGAAAGTACGCTGCCATCCGAAAGGGAACCTGGATATAAAATCGATCCCACAGATGTTGAGATAAAGAAAGCTGTGGTCAGTATAGCAAACACGGAATCGAATATTTTGAACAAGTCTATTGTGCAGAGATTACAGAAATTCTCAAGCTGGTACAGAGCTGTCTCTGCTGTCGCGACCATTCAGAGATTTACCTCAAGGAAACAAGGTTCTTCACCAAGAAACGAACGAAGCCACGCCGAGCTTACGATTCTCAAACTGCTTCAAGCTGAAGCTTTTAAAGACGAAATCAAGATCCTGACGAATGGAACCTTGCCAAAGACGAACAGACTTTTCAAGCTTGATCCTTATCAAGATGAACACGGTATCTTAAGAGTTGGAGGCAGGCTTGGGAAATCCCACTTATCCCTTGGTATACAGCATCCAGTTATCCTACCTAGGTCATATCACCTAACGGAACTCATTATTTCTTACTGTCACGAGAAAGTTGCTCACCAAGGAAGGAGATTCACAATAAACGAATTGAGGACAAGGGGATATTGGTTTCTTGGCTGCAGCAGAGCAGTTTCCTCAGCAATTTATAAATGTGTGAAATGCAGGAAGCTAAGGGGCAATTCCGAAGGACAGAAAATGGCAGAGTTGCCAGATGATCGTACAAAACCAGCACCACCATTCACTTACTGTGGCTTATACTGTTTCGGACCATTTGCAGTTAAAGAAGGACGCCGTCAAATCAAACGATACGCCCTGATTGTTACTTGTATGTCGTCCAGAGCGATACACATTGAATGTCTCGATGACATGACGTCGGACTGCTTTATCAATGCGCTCCGATGCATAATTGCCCTGAGAGGCCCTATCCGACAGATAAGGTGTGATAATGGAACTAATTTTGTCGGCGCAAAGAAGATCTTCAAAGTAGCATTTGGCGAAATAGAATGTGATAAGATCCGACAGTTTCTTCTTTCCAAAGAATGCGAGTTTCTAATGAATGTCCCATATGCCAGCCACATAGGAGGTGTATGGGAGAGACACATTAGAACTACGAGAAGTGTACTAATGGCAATCCTTGACCAACACAGTTCCCATTTGGATACCGCTACACTGCGTACATTCCTTTACGAAGCTATGACCATTATAAATTGTCGGCCATTGACAGCGCAAAACCTTAACGATTCCATGTGGATCATTATAATGAAAACATGTTTTCTGTATGTTTTCTGTAACTGTCACTCTAATGGTAGCTGTTGCATTGCAGTTAATGACGATTATATGCATAAATAAGTGATACTGTGTATGTTGATATTACTTCTTCCAGGTCAGCTGATGACGGTTTGCCATTGTCATTGTCATTGTCATTGTAGTCGACGGTGTATTGACGGTGTATCGATGGTACTTCCGCCAATAAATCAGTGATTAAAAAACTACCTGGTCTCCTTGGTCTCCTTGCACCGACGACTAAATACACGCCACATAAAGGTTTAAAGCTTTAACGCTGGTCGTCACTTATTATTCGGTAAATACACATGCAATGATCTCTGCAATAATTTTTTTCAGATGGCCAAACGTTACACGTGTAAACAAAATTATGATAAACGGTCATAATTTCAGCTGCAATGTTTCAATCACAGAAAAATGGGCTATCGGATAAACAGAAAGGTGTTCGGATGAACGGTGCTCCACCGGAAGAGGGGGTATTTTAAAATTACATATTACTAACCAACTATAATGTCCAAGAACTTTCATATAAAAAATATCCAATTAAAAATAATAAAACACGATAATACTTGGTATGACATTCTGGATAAGTGAACTGTGATCAAAATATGTTGTGGAATAGCCTTAACTGGCGTTTACCGGCGCGCGGTATGCGGATTGCTGCAGCGGAACGCGGTATGCAGAATGCGGTATAGATTCGCATGTGGCATTAATTTGGCGGGCGGTAAAACACTGCTTATATGAAAAGGCCCTTTCCGGCTGTTACCAAATTTGGTTAAAAGAAGGGATTAACAATTGATTGAAATTTTAACCTCGCTCTATTAATCTCAATCATGTCAATCGTTAAATAATTGTAAAGTCAATTTTTAAGAAAGGGCTGATGTTATTAATTTACTCATAATGACAATGATTTATTTATAATTATATATAGACTACACTGAAAACTATCGTGATAAAGATAATCAACGGGGTCGATTTCAATAAAATATAAGACGTGTACCTCAAGGCGTGAAATTATTAAGGTTATTTCAAGAGCCAAACACTGTTTGCTCTCAATTTTGGTATTCGCCCGGTTAGGTAAAGCACATTTCGTAATTCAAGGGAACCATATTAATTCACTTAAGTATAAAAACACTTATTGGATCATTTACTTATTCAAATTAAATTTGAATTAAAAAAAAGGTTATCTCTAAATCTTCAAATTAGCATAACTCAAGGGATCATCAACGGAATCTCATACCATTTTCAGGGCATTTCGGATATTGGCTAATGAAGAATTGATTAGGTTTAGACGAAGGCCTAAAACATCCGGATTCAGGAACATCATCAAGGAATATTCACAAACCTGAAGTCATTTATGCATAAATGAACCTGAGAAAATGGGCCGAGTAAGTGAATGGAAACATGTTTTTGAAGCATTCTACAACAGGGAACCCCATGGCGGAGGCTTGCATTCCTCTGAATGCAGATTTCTAGTTTCAATTCAAAGGATATTCCACCAAGAGAATTATCTTAAAGAAATTAGAACGTGATCTGCTACGCATGATTATAATCCAAAATAATCGATTGTGAGGGGAATTCCTTCACCACACATTATAAAGAACCAGTCATCTCTTTGCTTATATAAATCCATAAAGAATAATTTGTAACTAGAAAAAAATACACAGCAGGACACACATATAATGTTGTAAGTTAACACAATATATAATAAGCTTAAACTCAACATGAAAAAAAAACTTCATTTTGTGAGGGTTATTCAATTCTCAACGCATATAAATATCTTGTCACTTCTATAAGTCCACCTCTTGTTAGCGTATATGACAGCAGCTACACCTAATAGTGCGCTGTGATATGCATCGTGCTGCAGCAAGCAAAGCTCTTATACTTTAGTCTTTTCTCAAAACGCGTAATTCGATGAGCTATATGTAGGCAGTGCATGTTTAATGTTTTCAGATGAAAAATCCAGTGTTTGGATAAGCTGTGACTTTTTGTTTAACTTCAGTATCCTCAAAGCTAAAAGAATAATTTAGTCCAAGGCTACATAAATTTAATTTTAGAATAAGTGATTATGTTTCTGCACTTTGCGAAGTTTATCTATGGACTTATGATTTTTGTTATTAAATAAAGTATTAGATATTTCCAGTAATGATATAATTGAAATATATATATCATATATTAACTTGAAATGATTTGTAACAACATACAACAATCGTTTGTAGGTAGTGGATCATTAGATTGTAAGTAACAGTACAGGGGAAATATATCTGCATTGGTGGATTCAGAAATTAGAGAACGGGGGGGGGGGGGGGGGGTGTTCGAAAATATTGAGTAAGCGGGAAATGGTAATTATTAATATCTTAAGTTCTTAAATTTTGGTTTGTTAAATATATATATATATATATATATATATATATATATATGATTTTTATTTCACCCAGTTTTCCTTAAAGTAAATTTTATGTAATTAATTTTATTTCATGGGCGAGGGTATTGGAATTTTTTTTTAAAATACACAATGTAGAGGGGACATTTTGGTCGAATAAATTGCTTGGGAATAAAAAGGAAAGCTGAAAAAAAGCTAATTAAGAATAAATGGGAAAATAAATAGATAAAATTAGAGATGATTTGAGCTCAACTTGGCGTGGGGGGGGGGGGGGGGTAATGCGCCGCAGGCGACCCCTCTGGATCCGCAACTTTTCCAGTTTAGAAGTCTTTAAAGTAACACTGATATTTGGTACGTATATACTGAACGAGATTGTTTTAAGAGTATATAGGGAATCACAGAAAAAGGCATTTCAGGTTGTTTCTGGCTGTTTAAAAAATATCATTGAATTTTTATTCAAGAGAATTCGTCAAAATATATTCCGCACAATACCCAACCCAAACCATCAAGGGCCATTGGTCTTCTGGAAGGGTTTTCCGCACAATACCCAACCCAAACCATCAAGGGCCATTGGTCTTCTGGAAGGGTTTTCCCTGGTTAGTTTCCCCATATAGGCTTTTCTATAAACGTATAGACGGCCCTGAAATGCACGCTTTTGCATGACTGGTCAGATTTATCGATGGCGTTATGACATTGCAAGACCGCTGACCCAATAATTAACAACAACATATTTGTATTTCTTCTTGCGTATAGTTTGCCTTTACGGAGATCATTCGAAAATCATTTGGTTGGTTCCACCCAGTTTATAATTCCTGAAATACATGAAATGGAACACACAGCCAAAATACACCAAACATTTAAATTTTTCTCACCAATCTTGAAAAAAAATTGTACTTTTCGAGAAACACCTCATGCCACTTCATTATAATAATTCACCGAAATGCAGCCCCCAACATTTGCCGCCTGGGGCGGACCGCTATCTGCCCCCCGAGGTACTCCACTGTGCCCATGAGTACGGGAATGCGTTTTAATAATTTTTTGTCACAACTTCAAAACATTTTCATAAAATTGGTAAAGCCTTTTTTCGTCATCATAGTGCAATTCACCCTTATACATCAATATCCATCTCAAAATAGTAATTACATCAATATAAAACTTAATCTTGCACCACGAGACGAAAACAGATCGCGCAACCGCAAACATCAGGTGACGCCAAAGAGAATTAATTAAAACGTTTCTCGCGTGACTCCAATTTTAATAATTTTTTGTCACAACTTCATAACATTTTCATAAAATTGGTAAAGCCTTATTTAAAGAGTATAAAATTAAATAACGTTACGAACGGAAAAAGACCCGAATGTCAAAGATAATTCAGTAACTTATCAGAAAAAGATACATCTGCTTTTGAATGAACATAGTGAGCTTCAAACACTTTACGGGACTTCCATCGCCCTATTTGCCTAACAGTATCGGGTTCATTTCCGGTTACCACAGACACTGTGGTGCCAGATGGTCTGAAAGACTTGGCGGAAAAGCCTTTATTACCTAAGCCAACTAAATCTATTGCCTCACATAAAATTTTTGCAACTGTGTCACTGGTAATGGCCTTGTATGGCCTGCGGAGGGTAAGAAAAGGTGGCCTTGAATCGCGAGGCCTTATGTTATCAGTCCTTTGTATATAAACCCGTAAAGCACTGACAGGATCAAGCATTTTGTCTGTTGTCGGAACTACATGAACCTCAAACCCTTCTCTTTGATAGTCGTTTTTAATACAATGCAAAACCAATGTCATTGAACCATCTTCCTGAAAACGCATATGATCAGTAGTAAGCACCAGGTTTGTAAACATGCAAGTGAAAGGATTAAAAACATTTGCGTGTGGAGCTACGTCTGATGGCCTCAACATCATTACAAAAGCCAAAAGGGTAATGACTTTCAAGCGTAGACATTTTATGCTGAGCAGTTCATTGACCGGCCATTCCCGAAACAGCTGGTTAAAAGGATGGACAGGTAGGACTGGAGTTTTGACTCGCGGTAACCATGTTCCGGTTTTAATCAAACCTGATAGCACCAGCTGAACGTCTTTATCAGCAACCGGATTAATTTCACCAAGCGCTTGATATAGCCATGATAGAGCTGTATACGCACTGCGCAGCATGGACCTAGGTCGGGGAGAACTTTTAGCAATTATACACAAAAATTCAGCGATATATTTCCTGTCACTTGGCGGAAACATAATATCTTCGGATTGACAAAACTCAATAAGCTTTTTCAGCTGTCCTTCATATGAAGTTAAAGTACCTTTCGCCCAACATGAAAGAGTCCGACGTTGGGCTTCTATAGACCACCCTTTTTTGGCTTACCTCTGTCGCCACAAATCCGCCAAGCTAAAATCCACCAGGCATTGTTTTTCATGGGTTCTGGGCGGCTGCCCCATTTGACAACTGTCCTTTGCGAACGAGGAAGTGAAATCGGCTCTGCCACTGTCAATTTTTGCAGAGTCTGATACCACGGCTGGGCTGGCCAGTGTGGAGCCAGTATTGTGGCCACGGCCCGTTGCTCTCGAATGACCTTCAGTACCTTTGGTAGCAGAAAAAATGGAGCGTTCACAAAGTTGTTATGTTTTTGCCAATCTTGCTGAGCCAAGGCATCGATTCCAGCTGTGAAAGGGTCGAGCCACAGCGAGTTGTAGCGGGGAAATTGAGCGGATGTTATAGACGCAAATCGTTGTATAGTGTGTGGCCCCGATAACCGGTCGAGCCATTTGAAGAGCTCCGGATGGAGCTTCCATTCGTATGGTGACTCTCGCCTGCTGAGTCGGTCTGCTCTCCGATTGAGGACCCCGGCGATATGTTTGGCTTGAAGGTGTATGTCGAAATCTTGGCAAGTGACCCATATGGTAGTGGCAAAGGCGCTCAGCTCCACACTGGGGCCTCCCATATTGTTTATATAAGCCACGCTGGACACATTGTCTGTCAACACCTGCACTACTTGTCCCCGCAGCTGAGGAGCAAAGGATTTTATAACCATCAGAATGGCGAGAAGTTCCCGATAGTTTGATGGCTTTTGGGCGATTATGGCATTCCTTAGTCCTGATGCCTCTTGTGAATCAAGCACGGCACCCCAACCATATGATGAGGCATCTGTTTTAATCTAGGCAGATATGCTAGTTAGTTTAATTTGTGCACCGTTCCAAGTGTCCAAAGCAGAATTCCACCACTGAAGATCATCAAGCACATTCTTATCAAATATTAAGATATCATCCCATGTTTTTCGCGACTTAATAAGCCTTGTAGGTATTCCGTAACAACACCTTTGCGTGAACTACCGCTTTTGTCATTAAAACACACTGACCGGCTATCTTAGCTAATTGTCTCGCAGTACAGTGTTCAGACGTTAAGGCCCGTTTTACTGCCTTCTTAAGCTTTCTTATCCGTTCCTTTGTAACTTTAATCCAAGGACACCCTTGCTCACTGTCTGTAACCACAATAAATCCTAAATATTGCTTTCTATTCGACTTATCGTGAGTAATGCAAGAATGGCTAGCAAGCAATATCCAATCATCAACGTACAGCAAAAGTCTTAACCCTTGCTCACGCAAGTACTGAACAACAGGCCTGAGTATCTTATTAAAGTAGTACGGGCTGCATTTCAGTCCAAATGGACACACTGTAAATACATAGTAAGTCCCCTCAAACTGAAAACCCAGGTACCTTTGACATGTCTGCCTTACTGGTACATGGTAAAATCCGTCTTTTAAATCAATTGTAACCATATAATCTTTGTACCTTATTTGTTTGGCTACAGTGTCAATACCTTCCTGTGAAAATTTTGGAATTTCAACAAAATTATTTATGTACGACAAGTTATGTACTAATCTGAGTTTCCCGGCCCGTTTCGGCACAACTTTCAACGGAGACACACAATGTGGTTTATTGGATTCTGTCCACCTTCTTATGAAATTTTTAGTGAGCAGTTCTTTGATTTCGGTTCTAATGAAATCTTTCTGAGAAACAGTAAATGTTGGATTAGGAAGCTGAAAACTATTCGGCGTCAATTTAAACTGTATAGGTACACCATTTTTAACCCAATCAATTAAGTACTTGTTCTGAGGCGCCAATACGGCGCCATGCAAGAATATTCATGTAATTAAAACATATCATATCTCATATATGAACAATATAGCTTATCATCATAAAACAGACAAAGTTCAACTGAAATAGTTCATTCATGGGTTTTGTCTTGGTCTGTCATCAGTGCGATGAAATGGAACATCACGAGAAAATTGGTGAAACGTGTCCCTGTTTGCTTGCGAGCCCCGGTATTTTCCGCGTCCACGGCCTCTATTTCTGAATCCACTGGCACGGTTCGTTGTACCTCTTGAGTTTGGACTGCAGCGGCGGAAGCAAGCTCTATGGCCGGGCGTAAATAAGAAAGTTGTTCTGACGAGAATGCACTAGTGTTTCTTTGCAGCTCTCTGAAGATTGTGGCTGTACTATCCCCAAATCTGCCTTGTACAAGTATATTGGTGTATTCTTCTTGCAAGAATTTTATTTCAGCAAAAGCACACTTATACATGTCCATCAGATCCTTCTCTGTGACATGATCAGCCTGCATGTGACATAATGACTTTAGGATAGTTTCAGTGTAACTGGCTGAACGTTTTATGATATTGCATAGGGGCTGAAGCCCGCGTTTTACAGTACCTGAATCATGTAATCTCAGCTGAACTGGAAGACGTGTTCTCGATAAGGAGTCTGCGATAATACGATACTCCTCCTGAGCCTGACCGGCTGTGGACTGAATTAGCTCAGGACCGGAAGGTTGAAATTGTTCTGGGACGTACCTTATTTGTTTGGCTACAGTGTCAATACCTTCCTGTGAAAATTTTAGAATTTCAACAAAATTATTTATGTACGACAAGTTATGTACTAATCTGAGTTTCCCGGCCCGTTTCGCAAGAATTTCATATTTCGGCAGATTTGACCTTAAAAATTAAGGTCAAGGTCATCGGGTTTCAAATTTTTGTTATATTTTGGGATGAACAATTAGTGTTAAAAATTTCGGAGGATAATATGCAGCCCTCAAATAGTTATCTTGTTCACAAGACAATAACTGCAATTCGGCCGATTTGATCTTGAAGATCCTGGTCAAGGTCACCTGGTTCCAAACATGTCCGAGAACTTGGTAGGAACAATGGTGGTACCAAATTTGAAGACAAAATGATAAATATTTTAAAAGTTATAAGGTTGACAATAATTTCGTATTTCGGCAGATTTAACTCTGAAGATGAAGGTCAAGGTCACCAGGTTTTAAACATTTCCGAGAATTTTGGATGAACAGCAACTAGTGTTTCAAATTTGATCAAATTATCAATATTCATTCCAAAAATCATGATGATCAAGGCAGTAGTTATTCTGGTACTGAAGTTTTTGTATCAATTTTTTTATTATTCTAGGGACGGGGGGTACTTACGAGACCCATAGCTCAAAGAATATGGGTAACAGAGACCTAATTTCAGGTTTTCAAGGAGATTTTTTTATGGATCTCCCGTGATGTCAAGTTAGACGATTTCAGGTCCAGCGGTTACGATTTGTGCCCTCTTAACGGACGGCCGGACGGCCAGACGGACGCCGGACAAAGGGTGATCGCTATAGCTCAGATGACTTTTAGTCAGTTGAGTTAAAAACGGGATCAATTTCAGTTAACGATATGCAACCTGATGCAAGAAACTATTTTTTTCGACTTTTTTCATGAGCCTAACACTTTTTCCCTCGGTGTAAGTAGTCGCTCTCTAAGTCTTGCCTCAGATAGAGCGAACAAAAACAATAATTTTTTTAAAAAATAATAATTTGAAGTTTAAAGAAATACTTTGTTCAATAGAGGAACACTGGCACACCTGTACATGCATCCTACAAAAAATAGTGATGACCCCGGAGAGATATAATTCGTAAATAATTGAGAAGTCTCTCTCTCTCTCCCTCTCTCTCTCTCTCCACTCTGTTTTTAGTTTTACACCACTCAATGAACGTTGGATGAACTGAGGCAGAGTTTACACGGAAGATCTCCGAAGAAAGCAGCTAGTGTTTGTCAGATGGAGTTATAATAATGGACTGCGTTTTATAATCTCCCGTACTTTTTATTGAAATACAACACACGGGCGGATGTTTATGAATACATCGTATTATGAGGTACATCAGTCACTTGGCTTCGTACAGGGTGATCGGGTGACATTCGTCCTCTTTCTCTGTTCTTTTTTCATAATCTCTGAGTGCAACGACCGTCCTTATTGTATGATGTCGATATATGACTAGGAGGTTAGAACCCTTGATAGTGGGTTACTTTTTGGTTTTTATCGAGCTTATCTATTCCTGAAAGCTCAATTCAGTCTACGTTTACGTAGGTAACAGATTGATTGATAAAACAAAAGATGACGGTTTTCTCACAATATCGCCTAAACACCAATCCCCCTATATATATATATATATATATATATATATATATATATATATATATATATATATATATATATATCACATGTTACTCCGGAGTGAGAGATGTCATAAAACGGTGAATCGGAGTGTGAAACCTCGTCGCAGGAGAACTAGGAGGTGGGGACTTCGGGGGAGGTAGTGGATAAAGCGGAGGAGGGGAAGGATTGAGCAGGAGATCGGGAGTTGGGCGTTAGTATGAAACATTGTATTTGTAGAGAATATGTATGGGGAGTGGGTGAAGAGGTTTTTATCTGATCTTATGGTTGGCTTTAGTTTGTAGTTGGCTATAGGTCAGTACTTGTTTCAACGGTCAAACTTCAAAATCAAAATTTGCTACATTTCAAGGAAAACCTTCTGTTCTCATTTCACCTGCGCATGCTCACAAAATATTACTCATTTTGAAAAGTCCCTACCACAGAATCATCCATGGTTATGTAAATTTTCCTAAAAACAACTCTTATCCAACAGAATTTAAAGGACTACATTGTCCATTCCACTACGTTTATACCTACGCTGCAGGTGTATTTAGAAGCCCTGGTGTATTGTTGGGTCAGATTTTGACTCCGACAATCCCTAAACAGCAGAGTCGTACATTTGTGAGCCCTAGTCTGCGCAGGGTGGAACTTTACCTGAAAAATTGTGTGAGGTTGGCGGCAGAACTAAAATGTGTTTTTCTTCCGGTTTGTTCATTCATATGCGGGAATCGTCACGTTTCTGGTGGAATCTTTCATGTCCACAATAATTGTAGGCAAACTCACTTAATATCACAGATCATAAAGACGTGGTAGATTTACATTCTGTGATGATGTAATTCATGATAATTCATAATGTACTGGTGAAACAGTGAGATGTCATTGTGTTTACATGAGACAAGAGCAATATGAAGTATTATTGTTGTGTTACAACTTATGGTGTTGTGTCCTGCTTGATAACTTGATGATGGCATGGATATGCAAATGTGTGTTTGATGTCATGTGAACACTGCTTTTTTCATTTTATGATTATTTTTTTTCTTTTCTTCTTTTCTCTGTGGTTATTGTAACAAAGGCTATTAAACGTACAGCCCGCCAGCGATGGCAAAGTCACATAGTCGGTTTTTTTTCGAGGCGTCAACCAAGCCCGGTGACTACTGCGCCTGCGGGCCCTGAGTGCGTAATCGTCCGGGTCATACCACCGAGGAACCCCGAAAGGTGCACTGATTTTTTAGTGAAACACGGCCGTTGGGCACTGACTTCCCATTAAGTCAACAGAATGCTCACCCTTGGTGGGGGCCGACCATGAAAAATTTCACTGCCTCGGATGAGATCCGAACTTACGCTGTCCCGGGTTTGAGTCCTGTGGTCTACCCTTCAACCACATAATCAGTTGTGTGCGAAGGGTTGGGACGCATAGGACATCTGCCGCTCACGAAATGAGAGCAACCAAGAAAGCACGGACGGCTTGTACATCGCTCCCAGCCTCATTTTCAAAAGACTCTTCAAACCAGGATAGGCCTGACCATTCTCCTCGAACTCATTGTAAACCCGACTCAGTAGCGCTAGGAGATCGTGGTCTTCTCGACAGTGATGTACGAATATCAAAACTCAGAAAGAAACTTAAAATATTCAACCGTTAATTTTGGTATTAATTTCTAAATTTCATATTCCTTATTAACGAAGGCCATTGGTTTAAAGAAAAAAATAGGTATTTGAATATTTACCAGAAATTCCCAAGACTACAACATTAATTTTATATAAGCGTAGTATATCCAGAAGAATAATGTTGTTATCATTATCATGGTTTACTTACTCTAGTTGTAAGAGGGTTATTCGAGTTATTTTAGTGCGGATGCTGAATGAAATATTACAAATGGTCTTCACCATGACAAATGTCATGAAATATACTGCGTTATGTTTGTTCAAGATATTTTTATACCACTTTCTGCGGTATTATCCTTGAACTAACTGAAAAAACAGATTCCTTGATTTTTAAACTTGTTAAATGTGAAATTAAGAAAAAAAAAACAAGTAAAATTGAATGTTCCTGTTTATTTATAAATGATTCTCGCGTACAGATTAGCAAACCAGGATACAGATTCCTGCCATGCCAAACTGTTTTAGACCTTGAGACAGAACGGTGTCATATATTTTTGTAAGGTAACTAAACTTACCAGTATTCTTCTACAGAATGACCCATGATTATCTTCTGCTTGACTTAGAAATAATACATTAACTGTCACTGTTTCACACAATGCAGCACAGGCACTAAACAGTCCAGACTCTGAAGGGTTGTTAAACCGTATTCGGTACACAAAACTTCCTCTGAGAATATATGAGACTGAATGCCCCGATCCTTCACACAGCCTATGTTAACACGGGATTCTACCCCGACTCAGGGTATCGTCTCCACCTATTTGGAACAGTCATTGCCTGTAGAGCAAGTTTATCACATTATGATAGAGCATACACACACAAATATATATTTATACATATATATATATATATACATACATAAATACATATAAAATATATATCTTCCTCAGGATGTGTAAGTAACTTTATCCGTCAGGGAGTGACTAACAGCGGCCTCACATAATATGATTTAAGAAAACAGCTACGCATGTGGAGTGAAGTGAGATGGCAGCCTGTTTATCCGGTTAGATAGTCCGGTAATATGAATTACAGTGGCCACACGGCACCAGGTGTTACAATTGGCGGATCCAGAAATTCGATAACAGGGGGTCTCTAATATACTGGGTTAGTGGTTGGTGTTATATGCAATATTTTATTACCCATATATATATATATATATATATATATATATATATATATATATTATTACTATTTACCTAATATATTTTTCACTATTTACCTAATATATTTTTCAGCCAATGAAAAATATAAATATTTTTATTTTATCCATTTTATGAATGGGGGGGGGGGGGGGGTTCTCGGTGTTTTGACCCAGCAGAGTGTATTAACGGGAAGACTCCCTCTCAGAATATATAATTACATTTGGATGCTATCTTAATCAAGTGCTGTTGATTTAGAATTCCTCAACTTATGAATTAGAATTAATAAACTGTGGAAAAAAAGATATCATAAGATAAGAAAATTAAGTACAAATAACTGGGAAAAGAAATAGAAAAAATTAGTTGTAACAGCTCAACGACAAAGGAGGGGAAGGGGGGGGGGGGCGCGACATGTTTAATGTTGTGAGATAAGAGCGTGTTAGTACTGTAAGGCGCACTGTGCCGTCCATCAGTCCACTCAACCGGTCACCCGATAGATCAAGGTCCGTCAGGGAGTGACAGTCTGGTAACATGTTTAACAGTGGCCTCAGCTGGTGCGATGACAGTCTAAAATACCATGAACGTAATGAAAGCCTTTTCATATTCGTGTTGGAGATATATCCAATAGACAACAGTTTAGGTTTTTTAAACCTTGGTTCCTCTAACATCTGCGTGCTACAGGCGTTTGATATCAGCTTTTCTAATAATATCAGATTTTCACTCGAGCCTCCACCGTGTAAATGTAGAATCGTTCGTGACTGGCCCGAAGTGTCACTTCACAAATACGTTGCATATTTTGTGAATGGGCATTTGTTAGTTTCATGTTTGCCCACCGGTGGCAGCAACATCCCGGCGTCCCTGAGCTGCAAAAATAATTTAGCTGCAGTTGTTTGTGAAACTGTGATTTCTCAATATCACCGGTCAAAATTGTATGTATGTGTTTGTTAACCTTTTTCCCATAGAGGCCTTGTACATATGTCGAAATCATCTCAGATTCTCTCACAACCTGCTTTGGAATCATGAAACGTCATTAGCAACACTTCCTGTTCTATATCATCGACATGAACAGGATAGTAATCGACGAAATACTCCTACAGGATCTTATGAGAAAATGTTATCTTATTGTCTACCCCTGGTCTCTCTGCTACAAATTCCTTATCCAATGTTACTTGGCAACTGTTAATATAACCTGTTTATAACAATAACTCAATAACAATCTTTCTTCATGCCACCTTACATAAAAATTTTCCAATTTTCCTGAGACATTTGTGATATTTCTCAATGATTTTTTTGGTTCTGCTCTGTGTCACAAACTTCTTCTCATATCGACTACTTATTTACTTGACCAAGTCTTGTTAAAACCTTGTGATGCCAAGAATATTGACATGAGTAAGAGTACTGCCGGGAAATGGGTGAGACATGCGAGGTATCCTTATTTGTTGATCAGTTGTTTAAGTGTTGTGCTTTCCTTTCCCTCGCTTTCAAAGATTTTCCCGATGAGTACAGCAATGCCCTGTTTTGAAAATCCTCATAAGCGAATTTGATTTTCGGGAGAGACGTTTTCTGTCCTAAAATGGTGAGATTGAGGATGCGTGAATCTGATGACCAGATTTGTATACTGGAGTGTTTTTCCTGTGTAGCATATCAGTGATATCTGTTGAAGTAGTATCTATGTATTCGTTTTATCCGTCAAATATCAACAGCGTTGTTTGTTCGTTATCAGATATGATTCGGAGATAATAGATGACGTCATTTTCCTTCAGTCCAAGCATTTCCATGATTAATTCCTGTAAACTCTGACCTACTTTCATGTCTCTCAGACACAGCAGGATGTGTAAACCAAATCTTTTAATAAATTCTTCCCCCCAAGACCGCAGTCTAAAAGAATTTGATTTATTTGTTTCTCCGTGCACAACTTTGCACCAGTCCGTTTTTATTTTTCGAACAAATGTTGTTTTCTAGGTCCACCATTACCTACTAGAAATATATTTGCCAGTCCCTATGGCTGATTTTCCTACAAACGAAAATAAAATATATCATTTTTAATTTGTAAAATAATTTCAGTTTAGTAAAATAATATAAAGATCTTTCCCAATGCAAAGGCGGAGATAGATCAATTGTTTTGTATTACTATATCTGCCGCTGTCGACATTGAAAAATTACCAATTGAACAAATGCAAATATGTAGCATGGTACTTTTATTTTATTACGTTTAAAATATCAAAATATCATTACTATAACTGGGGAAATATAGAGAAAGGAAACATATTTGTGCTGTCATCCTATGCCATATAATTTAATTAGAAACAAATCAATGATCTCAATAGAAAGATATAGGTATATTAAGTATATGCGAGCGGAAACCGTAAGATCATGAAATCTAGGATGTCCTCCATATTTGGAAATTATTATTTCACATGGTTGCTTGTAATTCTGTGAAGCATGTTGATTAGTGGGTTTCTTGGGTCGAAGAATTCATATCTAATGTCAAAATTTTCATTTCACTTATTTTTACCTTCTAAGCAATTTTAGCTCAGAAAAATTATAATATTTTAAATCTGTCGCACAGGCTCCACAATAGGTTTTATTTTTCCATTCCCTAGTTGATTGGTGTTCTTTGTTGGTGAAGAGTGTTTAAAATACTAGTTTTCATAAGTGCTCGCTCAGTTCCAGAGTTATACATTTACATATTTCCAGCCATGGGATTTTATGTGCTCTTTTTCTGTTAATACTGAAAACAATGGAGCAGCCAAGAACCTGGTTCTGTCAGTAAATCAGTCAAACAATTTACGAAAACAACTGCTTTTAACATCAGGCAAACTGTTTAAACATGTCAAGTCTATCTGAAAAGAACGCTTTATAGTCAACTACCGTCGGTAGTCAACTATTAAAAGAACAGTTAATTACAATTAATTTCTCTGAATGATAGTAAAGTACCCCATTAAAGGAAAACTTACTATTGTTTTTTTAAGCGTTTGCTATTCTTCAGTATAAAATATTGTACTGCAAACAGGAAGATTTCAGGCCTGCAGGTGTTCCCACTTGCTGCTGGATTGATATAAATACTTTGAAGTCACGTTGCTCCTGCCATCTGACATAGAACAAAAATACGAAGCGTCGCTTATGTGGATTTTTGGTCTATTGATGAAGCCTTCTTTCAAGTCACTTATCCCTGCTCAGCCATAGGATGTCTGTGTTTTATAGAGTGAAGAATAATCGTCTCGAAATCTGGCTCAAAGGACTGTGGATCACGAAACTGAACTTCTCAGAAAAATAAATGAAATTTAAATGTTATCCCCAAGGGCATTACGTGCTTCTTTGTAAATGGCTCCCCGCTCCTGATTCCACTAAATATTATATCATAATTTTAGTGTCCTGGGCATTAGTTATCAACAGAGGCATGTAAACCAGGAAAACATAAGCAATGAAGTTAATAAACTGAAAAGAAACAGCGCCTGGAGTACATTTTCACTGTATCACTACATCCAACATCGTCATCGAGATAATGTTGGTAGCAGTGACGATACTAATATATCGTTTCCGGATAAATTTTTGTCACATGTCTCTTTGCATGTACGTTTTCAATATATATTTTTTTGTTCCAATATATTTATGTATACCTCTGATACATCTATTCCAATTGTTTACTCCCCCCCCCCTAATTTTTTATGAAGCACTTCCTACATTCCTGCTCTTCTGGTGAAAAGAATTTGTGGATTTGTAGAAGAAGAAATTTCGAACTAGATATGAACAAAATTATGTGACAGAGTAAAACAGAATGTCAGGCAGCAGAAAGCCACAACTGATATTTTTGTTCCACAACTGATATTGCAGTAGTCAACAAATATTTGCTTTGAAAGCCCGAGCATTACATTTAGGCAGATTGCCAGAAGCAAAAACAGATAAACGGTTCTACTTAATAATGCGATATAATTGTCATTATGAACTTTCGACCAAAATATTCTATAGAAAGCAGATTTTAGTAGCTTCATATTTTATGTTATTTCTCATAACAACTCTGGATTTACAGCACACCCTTCAAATAACATATCAGAATTTTTTTCCGAAACAACATCAACGTTATTAATCGTATTGATGATTGAGATGGATTTTCCTGTTAAAGGAACGGCAACAGAACCCACTCAAAACCTCTCCTGGTGACAGTATAAAGTACATATTGTTATAAAGTGACTGGTGTAGGTCTATCAAAATATCAAACCAATGCTTTAAAAATCTTGTCAAAATGAATTTTTTTAGAAAGATCGGATTTGTAGATTTCATATCCACTGGAGTGATTTGTGAATCTATTAAGAGCAAATAATGGCAATTGATTTCCTTTTGTGGAAAAGTGGTGTAGAATAAAAACAAATATTTTTAGGGGGCCTGTAAGTGTTTAGCGTAAGTCTTTATGCTACAAACACAAATAAATAAAGGAAGGGCAGTAGGCTTTACTCTCTCGGTTTACAAAAAGGGATTTATAAAGGCAGACCCGTTGGAAGATTTTTTAAATTGAACCAAGGAATAATGAATCTAGCTATATGTGGTCTCCTAGTTCATGCTTTTTGTATGTATATTAACATTTGATACATTACATTATATCGCAACTGACGACAACATCCGATGATTAAAAAAAATTGTCCATCCGATTTGTGTTATGTTTCCTTGTGCTCATTATGGTTCGAAATATGTTGATTAGAAATACAAGAATCACTGAGATATTGTTCAGGTTATACAAGAGTCTCTGACAGAAGTTTGTCTTTTTCTGCATGTAGGCAGAATATCTGCAGCCAGAGAAAGAAGACAAGTAATGAGAGAGGATGTTCGAGAGAGATTGATTGATGCTAATTATATGTGTTTTGGAATTCCTCCATGCCGGGATCATAACATCTTCATAGACATAGCACTGACCTGTCGTGATGATTCATTGAAGGGTTGTCGTAAGTATTATATCAAAAAATCTCTTAAACCTGACTATATCTAATGGTAAGACACTGTTTTCTTTAGTTCTTACGCACGTCAATGAAAAGAATAAGGGTGATGCAGTATATGTTTTCTTAAAGATTACGCATGTGCTGCACCTTTTGGCTACTTGTTCACTGGAGATGCTTATCACAACGCCAGTTGCTACCTGTTCCTACCTGAAGGAAGAAGCAGTTTCCAGAAAGGAGAGTCAGTATGTGAAAGTTCGGATTCGAAACTTGTCAGCATTGAATCATGGGAGGAGCTGCAACATCTGAAGAATGTCGTCCAAAACGACTCAAGTCTTATTGTGTCAGGTGATAATATATCACAGACCGTTAACGTCCTATTTTTAGTGTGTTGATGAAAACAGAAGCCTCATATGCTCTCCTCCCACACCTCACACGTTAACACGTTTTCATGCTCAAGAATTATCGTACCTCCAAAAGCACTTCGAAAGTTACTAAGCAGATCATTTTTTAACATAGACAATAGAAAGTATAACATCAATAACATATTGTATTGACGCAATGCGCTTATTCTGAGTTTCTTTTTAATTTCCCTTCATGTTTTGTGATTGCTTAATGTGTGTGACCACAGTGACCCCCAAAGAAAGCCGTAAGTATATTTACGACAGTAAAACGGTCAATATCAGATAAGGACATACTATAAGTGGAGGGACAAAACATAGAGATTGTTCACTGAACTAACAATAAATATGCTAAAATATCATACAATAATATTTTTACGTCAAATAACAGTGGTACCTCAAATAACAAAAAAAAAAATAAATAAATATGTTAATACTTCTTGTAATATTAAAATACAAAACATCGTCAGAGACTACGTATAGACCTCCGTCAGGATCCTGAGCAAAGTTAAGTTGTTCTATTTAGATATAAATTACAAACCATGTTAATTATAACTATAGAAGAACCATTTTTTAAATGATTCCATTGTACTTGAAACCTCAGTGATACTGTCTTCAGTAATAATAAGTCCATCAGATTTCGGGACAGAAGATACATTTGAAGTGGGGAGATATGAAAGGTTACTTGCAAATTGTTCACCCACCTTACTAAATAATTGTCAAGTGTGAAGCTACCGTTTCATTTGTGATTTTACCTGGAAAACGTGTTTGAGTATTGCCAGCATTCCTATTGAGCTACTTTTATTTCCTTCTAAAATAGTTTTCAAATATATAACATAGAATTTAGAAATATAAGCTCACAAAATATCATTAAATCATTTGAAAAACCTAATTATACAGTAAAAATGTCCTTGAAAAGAGCACATCTGACAATTATTAAAAAACGGTGCATGCCCTGGAGCAATAGGCAGATAGAGATACATAAACACAAATACAAAACACGGCCCTAATCCAATATATCGCATTTTTCATGCCGCATAAATTTATGTACCTGTTTCTGATTTCGGATATCCGTTTTCAAAACCAGCAGCTCTGGTCTATAGAAATATGGGACACTGGAGTACATCTGTTTTGGGTTTAATTGCAGATTCAGGTTGGTTCCCTGGGAACCCTGCATACTGGACATCGGGGACGGACAAACATGAGAAAAATTCATTGATATGGAGTGCAACTGGATGGAAGATAGATTTTCGCCGGCTGAAGAAAAGAGTGTTCGCCCTATTTGACTTTCACAATTATCTTTCATTTGCCCCACAGGGGAGTGTCGTATGGGTTCCCAGCCTTCCCGTCAAGGAACTGGGTGTTTTGTGTGAGAAGAGGTCTCCCTGCGAATAAATGAGGATCTGATGAACCTATGTCCACATGATGGTCAAGCAATGCCGCAATGTGTTCGTGAAAGACGCACTAGAATTGTAAATACAGCCTGTGACACCTATCATGGGAACATAAATTGTATCGATAATCCTGTGGTCCCCTTTATCGCGGAATCCTTTCTGTGTATTCCCTACACAGAGTCGGCACCACGACTCCTTTGAGTTGAATTTGGAATGAAGTAATCAGACTGATTCATTTTCTTTATCAAATAGTTTTTGCCACGCAGAATAATTCCTTCTCCCTGACTCCATTTCAAAAATATTCATTGCAGAAATGGCCGAGTCATTGAAGAAAAAACGATCGATTGAACTATGGCTCTTTATCATTGATAGATCAAACCACAGGTGGCGAAACCGGGGGGGGGGCGGGCAGGGGGGGATGCCCAGCCCCCCCCCCTCCAATAAAATTGTTGGAGGGGCTGAGCCCCCCCCCCAACAAAATGATGGGTGTAAAACAAATATTGAGTATTTGCACTCTCATAAATATATATCCTCCTCCGCTCGGGCGCTTCGCGCCCTCAGTACTTGGACTACTTTATACAAGCCCGCAGCCTCCGGGATGGAGGGGCAAAAAAAATATGACAAAGTTGATATTCTGTGCGAAAATATATCCATTGCATCCAAATAACAATCTCTTTAAAAGGAGGTACTGTTTTATTAAATAAGCATTACCGAAAAAACGACAGCAAAAATGCACCAGAATGCAGTAGTATACATATAGTTTTTCAAAATTGTCCACCCTCCCCTCCTGGGGATTTCCCCCTCGAATCCGCTTACTGCTCCCTCCCAGCCAATAGGGTCAGGCTACGGCCCTTATATATATATATATATATATATATATATATATATATATATATATATATATATTTTATATATATATATATATATATATATATATATATATATATTTTTGTCTGATATTGGGCCAAGCATGAAAATTTGGTTTCGCTGCCAATGCAAACAGACTTTATGACACCTTATATCATCTTTATCTCATGGGTATTTTACCTGTCTTCCCCTTTAATATCTTAAGTTACAGCCTGATTGTTTATGTTTACAGTTGCTCATTTGTTGTTTAACTTATCTATCATATAAAGGAAGATATCTCTTCTGATTTAAGCGGAAGCTATGTGTCTTATATATATATATATATATATATATATATATATATATATATATATATATATATATATGGCAAAAGCGTACGGTGCTTTTAGTTCTGTTTCTGAAATAGATCCTGTTATTTGAATATATTTTATTTGTTTAAATTTGGTTTTGATGTCCTATTTCATTCTCATGGAAAATTAAAATTCTGAGATAAGATAAAGCTAAAAAATGTCCATACACCTACCTTTTGAAAAAAAAAAACATTTGCGTGATTCCTGGCTTCCTGTGTGTCTAAATTAATGATGTTAGGGTAATTCTGGTTTTGAAAAGTTCTTATAACGCCTCCGTTAAGGATGTATGAACTTGTTTATCAACATTATGTAAACACATCACTGTTGACAGACGGGAAAAAACATGTAACCTAAGGTGGTATGTTGCATAAATACGCTTGTAGAAAGGTCAGTTGTTGCAAAGCGCCATTTATAAAGCCCTGGCTTATCTGACTTGCCTCCAGATGCCCTTGTTGAATTCGTTCTGTTTATCCTGAGGGGCTCCCAAATATTATAAAACAAGTGATATAATCGCAAAAGAAGCAGCCTGTGTGCAGTGATGTCCACGTTATTGGTCTATTTTTATTAAAGATCAAAGGCATTACCTTTAGTTAAGATAGGTCAGATAGGTGATAAGACACCTTTAATAGAGGGGTATTTAAAAAAATGTCTTCACTGTTTTCTTTTGATTGCTATTGCCTGTCTTCTATAATACTAAGTGTGTCATACCTCATACTAAGTCTGTCTCGTATCATACTAAGTTAATACATCTGAATTTATGTGGTTTTTATGATATTCGTAAAGTGAGGGAAGATGTGGCAGGAAGGGATTCCCTCGATGTCGTGAAGGGAGGATTATTGTGGCATGAAGGGATTCCGTCGTTGTCGTGAAGGGAGGATAAATTGTGGCAGTAAGGGATTCCCGTCCTTGTCGTGAAGGGAGGTAAAATAGTGCAGGATGGGATTCCCTCGTTTTCGTGAAGGGAGGGTTAATGTGGCAGGAAGAGATTCCATCGTCGTGAAGGGAGGCTGAATTGAAGCAGGAAGGGATTCCCTCGTTGTCGTGAAGGGAGGGTGAATGTTGCACGAAGGGATTTCCTCGTTGTCCTGAAGGGAGGGTGAATGTGGCAGGAAGGGATTCCCTCATTGTCGTGAATGCAGGGTGAATGTGGCAGGAAGGGATTCCCCCGACGTGAAGGGAGGCTGACTTGAAGCAGGAAGGGATTCCCTCGTTGTCGTGAAGGGAGGGTGAATGTTGCACGAAGGGATTACCTCGTCGTGAAGGGAGGGTGAATGTTGCAGAAAGTGATTCCCTCGTTGTCGTGAAGACAGGGGTGAATGTGGCAGGAAGGGATTCCCTCTTTGTCGTGAAGAGAGGTTAAATGCTGCAGTATGGGATTCCTTCGTTGTCTTGAAGGGAGGGTTAATTTGGCAGGAAGGGATTCCCTCGTTGTCGTGAAGGGAGGGCTAATGTGGCAGGAAGGGATTTCCTCGATGTCCTGAAGGGAGGGTGATGTGGCAGAGGGATTCCCTCGGTGTCGTGAAGGGAGGTTAAATGTGGCTGGAAGGGATTCTTTCGTTGTCGTGAAAGGAGGGTAAATGTGGCAGGAAGGGATTCCCTCGTCGTGAAGGGAGAATGAATTGAAGCAGGAAGGGATTCCCTCGTTGTCGTGAAGGGAGGGTGAATGTTGCACGAAGGGATTCCCTCGTTGTGAAGGGAGGGTGAATGTTGCAGAAAGGGATTCCCTCGTTGTCGTGAAGGGAGGGTGAATGTGGCAGGAAGGGATTCCCTCTTTGTCGTGAAGAGAGGTTTAATGCTGCAGTATGGGATTCCTTCGTTGTCTTGAAGGGAGGGTTAATTTGGCAGGAAGGGATTCCCTCGTTGTCGTGAAGGGAGGGTTAATGTGGCAGGATGGGATTTCCTCGATGTCCTGAAGGGAGGGTGAATGTGGCAGAGGGATTCCCTCGGTGTCGTGAAGGGAGGTTAAATGTGGCTGGAAGGGATTCTTTCGTTGTCGTGAAAGGAGGGTGAATGTGGCAGGAAGGGATTCCCTCGTCGTGAAGGGAGAATGAATTGAAGCAGGAAGGGATTCCCTCGTTGTCGTGAAGGGAGGGTGAATGTTGCACGAAGGGATTCCCTCGTCGTGAAGGGAGGGTGAATGTTGCAGAAAGGGATTCACTGGTTGTCGTGAAGGGAGGGTGAATGTTGCAGGAAGGGATTCCCTCGTCGTGAAGGGAGGGTGAATGTTGCAGAAATGGATTCCCTCGTTGTCGTGAAGGGAGGGTAATTGTGGCAGGAAGGGATTCCCCCATTGTCGTTAAGAGAGGGCGAGCTGTAGCAGGCTGGTTTTCCTCTTTGTTGTGAAGAGAGGGTGAATTGAAGCAGAAAGGGATTCCCTCGTTGTCGTGAGGGGAGGGAGTGATTGTGACAGGAAGGGATTCACTCGTTTTCGTGTGAGGATTTTGAGAAATGTCCTTTTTTATTCAGTGTGCGATCGTTGTCCCGGGGACTCAAATTAAACATAACATTTATCGAATTATTCTTTGGGTTGCCCTGCCTGGAAAACCAACTATAGCCCGAACTGATTTCTCTTAACTGCAGTAAAGCATCCCATCAAAGGAAAAACCTTCTATTGATTCTTTAGGAGCAGCGGTTTTTCTTTGTAATAAATATATGTACTGCACACAGGACAGGATCAAGGCTCAGAGGGTTTCTTCCAATGGAGTGAAATACATCCGTTAAAGGCACGTCTCGTATGCATTCAGGTATAGATTCAAGGAATCATAGCCCTTACCGTTTGTGGAGGTTTCCTCTTTGTTTTTCATAAGCGTTTAGAGGTTTCATTCAATATGTTGTAATAACTGAATTCTATTTATGCAGTGAATCAGTTTTCTGATTAGTTTGTTAGCGTATCATTCTGGGGTGGGACAGATACTACACCTCCTCTTCAGAGCGTTCTGCTGTAACAACAAGATTAATTACCCAGGAGTCTAAAAGAGTTCACTTCATCTTCCAAAATAAAACTGAAAGGCTTTATAAGCGGCGCTGTTTTTGGCTGACATTTAGAAAAAAAAATGTTACTCGTTGTTAAATTTTTGAGAAAATCGGTCGGACCGGTCAGATATGGAAGAAAAGTAGTTTTTTTTATCTAAAACATGAATTTCCCATTTTCTTCAAATATCGCTTATTCTTGTTAGACGCAAAAAACTAGGGATCTCTAGCCTGAAAAGGGGTGGGACAGATACTACACCTCCTCTTCAGAGCGTTCTGCTGTAACAACAAGGTTAATTACCCAGGAGTCTAAAAGAGTTCACTCCATCTTCTAATATAAAGCTGAAAAGCTTTATAAGCGGCGCTTTTTTGGCTGAAATTTAGAAAAAATGCTACTCGATCTTATATTTTGAGAAAATAGTGTGAAAAGTTAAACTACAATTGACCAGCCGTGTCCAGTATATAATTGTGATAGTTATACCACAGTCTATCATATCAGGTCGGACCGGTCAGATATGGTAGAAAAGTAGTTTCTTTTATCTTAAACATATATTTCCCATTTTCTTCAAATATCGCTTATACTTGTTAGACGCCAAAAGTAACGAGATTTGACAAGGCTTGCAGATGAATCATTGTGAGCTTTTCCTCATATCCTTTCATGTTATTGCGTTAACATAATTTAAGCGTTATCTCTTCTGTGACCTTAAAAAAATGTACTAAGATCATCGAAATTCAAAAGACATAACCCGTTATGAGTTTTATCAATACCGCAAATTTGGTGACTGTGTCTCAATCTTTTTCAATTTATGGCGTTGACATAATTTTAGCATATTCACCTCTGTGACCTTAAAAAATGCGTCAAGGGCATCAATAATCAAACTTGACAGAGTCCTTCTTGAGGTATATAAATGCTGCATGTTTGGTGATTGTATGTTTAATTTTTTTTTGTTATTACGTTAACAACAAATCTGTGACGGACGGACACTCCAAACTTTTTATATGCAGTTTTTTTAATTAAACCTAGGTTTCATACCAAACGTAACCATACCTCACGAGAATATCATTTATGCCTTTGAACTTTTATCAAATGCTATCAAACGGAGAAAACGAGGGATCTCTAGCCCAGAAAAGGGACTGATATGGCAAATCGAGGCTCTGTATTTACATACGTAACATTATTAAGGCAAAATGATCCCCCTTCTTCTCAGAGTCCATGGATTCTTGTTTCTGAGGCAGCCTAAAAAGCTGTGAAATTGTTTAAAATTGGCGATACAAACGTATCATATCCTACTTCTCCAGCTGCAACAACCGCTTGATGCCATAGGTACACAAAAATAACATTAACTTCTGGGCCAGGACTATTAATAAAAAGAGAATTTAGCATGAAGACTTTGCCTGCAGGGATGCCAGAGAAAATCTGCGAAATGGTTCGATGGCAGCATAGAAAACGTAAGCGCTATTTCATGGACTTGCATAAAAATTTGACCGAGTTTGCAGACTTTTCCTTCAGGCAAGTTTAATAAAATACAAACATACAAACTATTTATTCAATTAATTACACTTAATGGTAGTAAAGTACCCCATTAAAGGAAAACTTATTATTGATTAATTTTTTTAGCGTTTGCTATTCTTCGGTATAAATGAGTGTACTGCAAAAAGGAAGATTTCAGGCCTGCAGGTGTTCCCATTTGCTGCTGGATTGATATAAATACTTTGAAGTCACGTTGCTCCTGCAATCTGACAAAGAACAAAAATTATGAAGCGTAGCTTATTTGGATTTTTGGTCTATTGTATGCGTAAGTGTTTCAGCTTTTCTTTTCTGACGTATTAAACATATTGACAATTATTTGTAACACGTCAAATTGACTGTCCAGTATATTCATGTATATCCATGTACAAGCGTTGAGACGAGAGTTACTTGTACCTTTACCTGAACTGTACCTGAGTATTTACTTCTAAGTAACTATACTTGGAGGTCATTTCCTGTTCCTGAATAGTTGTACCTGAGGTAAGGCGTACCTGTACCTGGGACTAATGTATCTGTGCCGTAAAATGTACCATGTAAAATGTACAAATGTATGTTTGATACTGGACAAAACGTGATTATGTGATTATAGCGTTAAAATCTAGAACATTGCAATTCATGATGAAGCTTTCTTTCATGTCACTTATCCCTGCTTAGCCAGAGGATATATGTGTTTTATATAGTAAAGAATTCTCCTTTCAAAATCTGGCTCAAAGGATTGTGGATCACGAACCTGAATTCCTCAGAAAAATAAATCATTGTCATCCCCAAGGGCATTACGTGCTTCTTGGTAAATGGCTCCCTGCTCCTGATTACATTGCATTGTACCAAATAATAAATCAATATTTTAGTGTCCTGGGCATTAGTTATCAACAGAGGCCTGTAAACCAAGAAGAAAATAAACAATGAAGTTAATAAACTGAAAAGAAACAGCGCCTGGAAGACATTTTCACTGTATAATTACATCCGACATCGTCATCGAGACTGGAAGATGCAGTAGAAACATATTGTCGGTAGCAGTGACGATACCAATGTATCGTTTCCGGATAAATGTTTTGTCACCTGTCTCTTTGCATGTACGTTTTCAATATATTTTTTTTGTTCCAATATATTTATACATACCTCTGATTCATCTATTCCAATTGTTCACTCCGTCCCCCCTAATTGTTGATGATGCACTTCCTACATTCCTGCTCTTCTGGTGAAAAGAATTTGTAGATTTGTAGAAGAAGAATTTTCGAAGTAGATATGAACTAAATTATGTGACAGAGTAAAACAGAATGTCAGGCAGCAGAAAGCCACAACTGATATTTTATCCAAAACTGATATTGCGTTAGTCAACATTTATCTGCTTTGAATAGAAGGAGCTATACATCTAGGCAGATTGCTAGTAACTAACAGGTAAATGGTTCTACTTAATAATGCGATATAATTGTCATTATGAACTTTCGACCAAAAAATTCTATAGAAAGCAGATTTTAGTAGCTTCAGATTTTATGTTATTTGTCATTACAACTCTGGAATTACAGCACACCCTTCAAATAACATATCAGACTTTTTTTTCCGAAACAACATCAACGTTATTAATCGTATTGATGATTTAGATGGATTTTCCTGTTAAAGAACGGCAACATAACCACTCAAAACCTCTCCTGTTGACAGTATAAAGTACATATGGTTATAAAGTGACTGGTGTAGGTCTATCAAAATATCAAACAAATGCTAAAAAAAGTCTTGTCAAAATGTATTTTTTTTTAGAAAAGAGCGGATTTGTACATTTCAAGTCCACTGGAGTGATTTATGTGTCTATCAAGACCAATTAACGGCAATTGATTTCCTTTTATGGAAACGCATTGTAGAATAAAAACAAGTATTTTTACGGGGCCTGTTAGTCTTTATCATTAGTCTTTATGCTACAAACACAAATAAATAAAGCAAGGGCAGTAGGATTTTGTCTGTCGGTTTACAAAAAAGGAATTATAAAGGCAGACCTCTTGGAAGATTTTTAAATTGAACAAAGGAATAATGAATCTAGCTTTATGTAGTCTCCTGGTCCATGCTTTTTGTATGTATACTTTTACATTTGATACACTAAAACATTGAATCGCACGGGCGACGACATCCGACGATAGAAATTTTTCCATCCAATATTTGTTATGTTTCCTAGTGCTCAGTATGGTTCGAAATATGTTTATAAGAAATAAAATAATCACTGAGCTTTTGTTCCGTTATACTTAAGTCTCTGACAGGAGTTTTGTCTTTTTACGCAAATAGGCAGAACATCTGCAGCCAGAGAAAGAAAACAAGTAATCAGAGAGGATGTTCAGGAGAGACAGAATGGTACTAAATACAAGTGTTTTGGAATTTCTCCATGCCGGGAATATAACATCTTCAATGACATAGCACTGACCTGTCGTGATGATTCGTCGAAGGGTTGTCGTAAGTATTATATCAAAAATACTACTATAATCTAC
Organism: Sipunculus nudus; assembly: GCA_026874595.1. Classification (NCBI taxonomy): domain Eukaryota; kingdom Metazoa; phylum Annelida; class Sipuncula; order Golfingiida; family Sipunculidae; genus Sipunculus; species Sipunculus nudus. Next base: position 19,536,540 of record CM049311.1, on the reverse strand, counting down.
TGATCATATCTAAAAAAACTTATCATACCTTATCATATCTAAAGGTAAGACACTTTTTTCATTAGTTCATGCACGTCAATAAAAAGAATAACGGTGATGCATTATATTTTTCTTAAAGGTTACGCGTGTACTGAACCATTTAGCTATTTGTTCACTGGAGATGCTTATAATAACGCCAGTTGCTACTTGTTCCTACCGGAAGCAAGAAGCAGTTTCCAGAAAGGAGAGTCAATTTGTGAAAGCTGGGATTCAAAACTTGTCAGCATTGAAACATGGGAGGAGGTGCAACATCTAAAGAATGTCGTCCCAAACGATTCAAGTCTTATTGTACCAGGTAATAATTTACCACAGACCCTTAACGCCATATTTTCAGTATGCGGATGTAAACAGAAGCCTCATATGCTCACCCCCGACACCTCACACGTTAACACGTTTCCTTGCTTAAGAATTATCGTACCTCCGAAAGCAATCCGAAAGTTGCTAAGCAGATTATTTAAAAAAAGACAACAGAAAGCATAAACTTCAGTTACACCTTGTATGGACAAAATTTGTGTCGCTACTTACTTTAAAATTCTTTTTTTCCATTCGTGTTTTGATTGCTAAATGAGAAGGGTTGTGTGGCCCCGGCCCCCCTAAAGAAAGCCATTAACATAGTGACCTGTTTCTGACTTCGGTCATTTGGCTCGCTCTCCAAAACAAGGTTTTTAGCAGCTCTGGTTTAAAGAAAGATGGGACATTGGATTACCTCTGTCTTGTGTTTTATTACAGGTTTGTTCCCTCGAAACCCTGCATACTGGACATCGGGGACGGACAAACATGAGACAGATTCATGGATATGGAGTGCAACTGGTTGGAAGATAGATTTTCGCCGGCTGAGGACAGGATATAAAGTGTTCGCCGTATATGACCATCACAATTATCTTTCATTTGCCCCACAGAGGGGAGTCATGTGGGCTCCTAAGCTCTCCTTGAGGGATCTGGGTGTTTTGTGTGAGAAGAGTTCTGTGTGCGAGTAAATGAGCGGTTATCCGATTAACCTTTGTCCACATGATGGTTAAGCAGCGCCGCAGTTTCTTCTTTAGAGACTCGCTATAATTGTAAAAACATGTGGTGACACCTATCATGGGAAACATAAATTGTATCGATAATCCTGTGTTCAAGCTTTTCCCAGAATCCCTTCTGTGATTCCCTACACAGAACCGGCACATCGACTGCCTTGAGACTTGAGTTGAATTTGTAAAGGAGTAATCAGACTGCTTCATTTTCTTCATCAAGTAGTTGTCTTTGTCGCGCAAAATAATTACTTCTCCCTGACTCCATTTCATGAGTATTCATTGCAGAAATAGCCGTGTCATTGAAGAAAAACTTCTTGACCGATCAAACAGACTTTATAACACCATATATCTATTTTATCTATTGGGTATTTTACCGGTATTCTTTCTTTAACATCTTAAGTAACAGCCTGATTGCTTATGTTAACAGGTGCTCAGTTCTTCCCTATCTTATCTATCAGATAAATGATGCTATCTTTTCTGATTTGAGCGGAAGCCATATGTCATATATATGGCACATGCATAAGGTGCTTTTAGTTCACTTTCTTAAATGATATCGGAATATTTGAAAATATTTATTTTGTTTAAATTTTGTTTAGATGTCATATTTCATTATCATAAAAAATTAAAATGATGAGATACGACAAAGCTTAAGGTTGCCCATTTACCTATCTTTTGGAAAAGCATTTGTGTGATTTCTGGCTTCCTCTGTGTACATATGAGTGCTGTAAGGGTCATTCTGGTTATGAAAAGCTCTTATAACGCCTCCGAAAAAGATGTATGAACTTGTTTATCAACAACATTTTGTAAACACAGCACTGTTAACAAACGGAAAAAACATGTAACCTAAGGTGGTAGGTTGCATATTTGTGGTGATAGATATTTCACTTGTTGCAGAACGTCATTTGTAAAGCACTGGCTTATCTGACTTTGTTGAATTTGTTCTGATTATCTTGGCGGGCCCCCCCCCCATATTTTAAAACATGTATATATAAACACAAAACAAGGAGCCTAGGTGCAGTGACGTCCATGTTTCATGGCCTATATTGACAATACCTCTAAATCATTACCTTTAGTTAAGAAAGGCCAGAAAGATGAGCAGGCTCCTTTAAAAGAGGAGGAATTTTAAAAACAAAATCTGTTTTCTTTCGATTGCTATTGCCCGTCTTATATTATACAAGGTGTGTTATACATCATGCTAAGTCGGTCTTATATCATATTCAGTTTATACATCTGAATTTATGTGGTGATTTTGATATTCGGAGGAACCTTTTCTTCGATGTCGTGAAGGGAGGTTGAATGTTGCAGGAAAGGATTCCCTCGTTGTCGGGAAGGGAGGGTGAATGTTGCAGAAAGGGGTTCCCTCAATGTCGTGAAGGGAGGGTGAATGTTGCATGAAGAGATTCCGTCTGGTCGTGAAGGGAGGGTGAATGTTGCATGAAGGGATTCCGTCGTTCTCGTTAAGGGAGGAATCGTGGCAGGAAGGGATTCCCTCGTTGTCGTAAGGGAGGGTCAACGTGGCAGAAAGGGGCTCCCTCTTTGTCGTGAATGGAGGTTAAATGTTTCAGGATAGGATTTCCTCGTTGTCGTGAAGGGAGGGTAAATGTTGCATAAAGGGATTAACTCGTTATCATGATGGGAGGGTGAATGTTGCATGAAGGGACTCCGTCTTGTCGTGAAGCGAGGGTGAATGTGGCAGGACGGGATTCCCTCGTCGTGAAGGCAGGCTGAATTGAAGCAGGAAGGGATTCCCTCGTTGTATTAAAGGGAGGGTGAATTTGGCACGAAGGGATTCCCTCGTCGTGAAGGGAGGGTGAATGTTGCTGAAAGGGATTCCCTCGTTCTCGTGAAGGGAGGTTGAATGTGGCAGGAAGGGATTCCCTGTTTGTCGCGAAGGGGAGGAAAAATGCTGCAGGATGGGATTCCCTCGTTGTCATGAAGGGAGGGTTAATGTGGCAGGAAGGGATTTCCTCGTTGTCCTGAAGGGAGGGTGAATGTAGCAGAAAGGGATTCCTTCGTTGTCGTGAAGGGAAGTTAAATGTGGCAGGAAGGGATTCTCTCGTTGTCGTGAAGGGAGGGTGAATGTTGAATGAGGGGATTCACTCGTTATCGTGAAGGGAGGTTGAATGTTGCATGAAGGGATTCCGTCGTTCTCGTTAAGGGAGGAATCGTGGCAGGATGGGATTCTCTCGTTGTCCTGAAGGGAGGGTGAATGTGGCAAGAAGGGATTCCCTCTTTGTCGTGAAGGGAGGATAAATGCTGCACGATGGACTTCCTTAGTTGTTGTGAAGGGATGGTTAATGTGGCATGAAGGGATTTCCTCGTAGTCCTGAAGGGAGGGTGATTGAGATAGGAAGGGATTCCCTCGTTGTCGTGAAGGGAGGGTTAATGTGGCAGGAAGATATTCCCTCGTCATGAAGGGTGGCTGAATTGAAGCAGGAAGGGATTCCCTCGTTGTCGTTAAGGGAGGAATTATGGCAGGAAGGGATTCCCTCGTTGTCGTTGGGTGAGGGTCAACGTGGCAGAAAGGGGTTCCCTCTTTATCGTGAAGGGAGGTTAAATGCTGCAGGATCGGATTCCCTCGTTGTCGTGAAGGGAGGGTTAATGTTGCATGAAGGGATTCGCTCGTTATCATGAAGGGAGGGTGAATGTTGCATGAAGGGAATCCGTCGTTCTCGTTAAGGGAGGAATCGTGGCAGGATGGGATTCCCTCGTTGTCCTGAAGGGAGGGTGAATTTGGCAAGAAGGGATTCCCTCTTTGTCGTGACGGGAGGATAAATGCTGCAGGATGGAATTCACTAGTTGTCGTGAAGGGATGGTTAATGTGGCATGAAGGGATTTCCTCGTAGTCCTGAAGGGAGGTTATATGCTGCAGGATGGGATTCCCTCGTTGAGGTGAAGGGAGGGTTAATGTGGCAGGAAGGGATTTCCTCGTTGTCCTGAAGGGAGGGTGAATGTGGCAGAAAGGGATTCCCTCGTTGTCGTGAAGGGAGGTTAAATGTGGCAGGAAGGGATTCTTTCGTTGTCGTGAAGGGAGGGTGAATGTGGCGGGAAGGGATTCCCTCGTTGTCGTGAAGGGAGGTTGAATGTGGCAAGATGGGATTCCCTCTTTGTTGTGAAGGGAGGATAAATGCTGCAGAAAGAGATTCCCTCGTTGTCGTGAAGGGAGGGTGAATGTTGCAGAAAGGGATTCCCTCGTTGTCGTGAAGGGATGGTTAAAGTGGCATGAAGGTAGTTCCTCGTAGTCCTGAAGGGAGGGTGAATGTGACAGGAAGGGATTTTCTCATTGTCGTGAAAGGAGGGTTAATTCGGCAGGAAGAAATTCCCTCGTCGTGAGGGGAGGGTGAATGTTGCACGAAGGGATTCCCTCGTCGTGAAGGGAGGGTGAATGTTGCAGAAAGGGATTTCTTCGTTGTCGTGAAGGGAGGGTGAATGTTGCACGAAAGGATTCCCTCGTCGTGAAGGGAGGGTGAATGTTGCTGAAAGGGATTTCCTCATTGTCGTTAAAAGAGGGCGAATTGTAGCAGGCTGGTTTTTCTCTTTGTCGTTAAGAGAGGGTGAGTTGAAGCAGAAAGGGATTCCCTCGTTGTCGTGAAGGGAGGATGATTGTGGCAGGAAGGGATTCACTCTTTTTCGTGAAGAGAGGGTGAATTGTGGCGGTGAGGATTCTGAGAAATGTCCTTTTTTATTCAGTGTGCGATTGTTGTCCCGGGGACTCAAAATTAAACATAACATTTATCGAATTGTTCTTTGGGTTGCCCTGCCTGGAAAACCATCTATGGTCCGAACTGATTCTCTTAACTGCAGTAAAGCATCCCATTAAAGGGAAACCTTCTATTGATTCTTTAAGAGCAGCGGTTATTCTTTGGTATAAATATATATACTGCACACAGGACAAGATCACGGCTGCAGAGGGTTTTTTCCCCAATGGAGTGAAATACATACGTTAAGAGCATGTCTCGTATGCATTCAGGCATAGATTCAAGGAATCATGGCCCTTACCGTTTGTGGAGTTTTGCTCTTTGTTTTTCATAAGCGTTTAGAGGTTTCATTCATTATGTTGTAAAATCTGAATTCTATTTATGCAGTGAATTAGTTTTCTGTTTAATTTGTTCACGTATCATTCTGGGGTGGGACAGATACTACACCTCCTCTTCAGAGCGTTCTGCTGTATCAACAAGATTAATTACACAGGAGTCTAAAAGAGTTCACTCCATCTTCCAAAATAAAACTGAAAAGCTTTTTAGGCGGCGCTTTTTGGCTGACATTTAGAAAAAAATGTAACTCGATCTTATATATTGAGAATGTAGTGTGAAAAGATAAACTACAAATTGACCAGCTGTGCCCAGTATGTGATAGTTATACCACAGTCTTTTTATTTCAGGTTGGACCGGTCAGATATGGTAGAAAAGTAGTTTCTTTTATCTTAAACATATATTTCCCATTTTCTTCAAATATCGCTTATCCTTGTTAGACGCCAAAAGTAACGAGATTTGACAAACATTGTGAGCTTTTTCTCATATCCTTTCATGTTATTGCGATAACATAATTTAAGCATTATCTCTTCTGTGACCTTAAAAATGTACTGAGATGATCCAAATGCAAAAGACATAACCCGTTATGAGTTTTATCAATGCCGCAAATTAGGTGACTGTGTCTGAATCTTTTTAAATTTATGGCGTTGACATAATTTTAGCATAATCACCTCTGTGACCTTAAAAAATGCGTCAAGGGCATCAATAATCAAACTTGACAGAGTCCTTCTTGAGGTATATAAATGCTTCAATTTTGGTGATTGTATGTTAATTTTTTTGTTATTGCGTTAACAACAAATCTGTGACGGACAGACACTCCAAACTTCTCTGTCCTCCATCAACGGTGCCTTCGGCGACGGTGGGGGACAAACTATTTGGCTTATGAATAAATTTAAAAAGTATTGAATTACATGCAGTTTTGTGAATTAAACAAGATTTCATACCAAACGTAACAATACTTTACGAGAATATCATTTATGCCTTTGAACTTTTATCAAATGCTATCAAACGCAGATAACGAGGGATCTCTAGCCTGAAAAGGGACTGATATGGCAAATCGAGGCTCTGTATTTACATACGTAACATTATTAAGGCAAAATTATCCCCCATCTCCATGGAGTCCATGGATTCTTGTTTCCGATGCAGCCTAAAAAGCTGTGAAATTGTTTAAAATTGACGATACAAACGTATCCTATCCTACTTCTCCAGCTGCAACAACCGCTGGATGCCATAGGTACACAAAAATAACATTTACTTCTGGGGCAGGACTATTAATAAAAAGAGAACTTAGCATGAAGACTTTGTCTGCAGGGATGCCAGAGAAAATCTACGAAAATGGTTCGATGGCAGCATAGAAAACGTAAGCGCTATTTCATGGACTTGCATATTAATTTGACCGAGTTTGGAGACTTTTCCTTCAGACAAGTTTAATAAAATACAAACATACAAACAATTTATTCAATTAATTACATTTAATGGTAGTAAAGTACCCCATTAAAGGAAAACTTACTATTGATTTATTTTTTAGCGTTTGCTATTCTTCGGCATAAATGAGTGTACTGCAAACATGAAGATTTCAGGCCTGCAGGTGTTCCCATTTGATGCTGGATTGATAAAAATACTGAGAGTCACGTTGCTCCTGCAATCTGACAAAGAACAAAAATTATGAAGCGTAGCTTATGTGGATTTTTTGGTCTATTGTATGCGTAAGTGTTTCAGCTTTTCCTTTCTGACGTATTAAACATATTGACAATTATTTGTAACACGTCCAAATGACTGTCCACTATGTTCATGTATATCCATGTACAAGCGTTGAGACGAGAGGTACTTGTACCTTTACCTGAACTGTACCTGAACTGTACTTGGAGGTCATATCCTGTTTCTGGATAGTTGTACCTGAGGTAGGGCGTACCTGTATCTGTGCCGTAAAATGTACCATGTAAAATGTACAAATGTATGTTTGATACTGGACAAAACGTGATTATGTGATTATAGCGTTAAAATCTAGAACATTGCAATTCATGACGAAGCCTTCTTTCATGTCACTTATCCCTGCTTAGCCAGAGGATATCTGTGTTTTATAGAGTAAAGAATTCTCGTTTCAAAATCTGGCTCAAAGGATTGTGGATCACGAACCTGAACTCCTCAGAAAAATAAATCATCGTCATACCCAAAGGCATTACGTGCCTCTTGTTAAATGGCTCCCTGCACCTAATTACATTGCATTTACCAAATAATAAATCAATATTTTAGTGTCCTGGGCATTAGTTATCAACAGAGGCATGTAAACCAAGAAAACAATAAACAATGAAGTTAATAAACAGAAAAGAAACAGCGCCTGGAAGACATTTTCACTGTATAACTACATCCGACATCGTCATCGAGATTTGAAGAGGCAGAAGAAACATATCATCGGTAGCAGTGACGATACCAATGTATCCTGCCCGGATAAATGTTTTGTTACCTGTCTCTTTGCATGTTTTTTCAATATATATTTTTTGTTCCAATATATTTATGTATACCTCTTATTCATCTATTCCAATTGTTCATTCCTCCCCCCCCCCATAATTGTTGATGAAGCACTTCCTATATTCCTGCCCTTCTGGTGAAAAGAATTTGTAGATTTGTAGAAGAAGAATTTTCGAAGTAGATATGAACTAAATTATGTGAGGAAGTAAAACAGAATTTCAGGCAGCAGAAAGGCACAACTGATATTTTATCCACAACTGATATTGCGTTAGTCAACATTTATCTGCTTTGAATAGAAGAAGCAATACATCTAGGCAGATTGCTAGTAGCTAATAGATAAATGGTTCTACTTAATAATGCGATATAATTGTCATTATGAACTTTCGACCAAAATATTCTATTGAAAGCAGATTTCAGTAGCTTCATATTTTATGTTATTTCTCATTACAACTCTGGATTTACAGCACATCCCTCAAATAACATATCAGAGTTTTTTTCCGAAACAACATCAACGTTATTAATCGTCTTGATGATTTAAATGGATTTTCCTGTTAACGGGACGGCAACAGAACCACCCCAAACCTCTCCTGTTGACAGTATAAAGTACATATGGTTATAAAGTGACTGGTGTAGGTCTATCAAAATATCGAACAAATGCTTTAAAAATCTAGTCAAAATGTATTTTTTTTAGAAAAGAGCGGATTTGTACATTTCAAGTTCAATGGAGTGATTTATGGGTCTATTAAGACCAATTAATGGCAATTGATTTCCTTTTATGGAAACGCATTGAAGAATAAAACAAGTATTTTTAGGGGGCCTGTTAGTCTTTAGCATTAGTCTTTATGCTACAAACACAAATAAATAAAGCAAGGGCAGTAGAATTTTGTCTCTCGATTTACAAAAAGGGAATTATAAAGGCAGACCCATTGGACGATTTTTATATTGAACCAAGGAATAATGAATCTAGCTTTATGTAGTCTCCTGGTCCATGCTTTGTGTATGTATACTTTTACATTTGATACACCAAAACATTGAATCGCATGGGCGACGACATCCGACGATAGAAATCTGTCCATCCAATTTTTGTTATGTTTCCTAGTGCTCATTATGGTTCGAAATATGTTTATAAGAAATAAAATAATCACTGAGTTATTGTTCAGTTATACTTGAGTTTGCCTTTTTATGCAAATAGGCAGAACATCTGCAGTCAGAGAAAGAAAACAAGTAATGAGAGAGGATGTTCAGGAGAGACAGAATGATGCTAAATATAAGTGTTTTGGAATATCTCCATGCCGGGAATATGACATCTTCAATGACATAGCACTGACCTGTCGTGAAGATTCGTCGAAGGGTTGTCGTAAGTATTATATCGAAAAATCTCCTGATCATATCCAAAAAAACTTATCATACCTTATCATATCTTACCATATTATTATAGACACTTTTTTCATAAGTTCATGCACGTCAATGGAAAGAATAACGGTAATGCATTATATTTTTTTAAAGGTTACGCATGTACTGAACCATTTGGCTATTTGTTCACTGGAGATGCTTATAATAACGCCAGTTGCTACTTGTTCCTACCTGAAGCAAGAAGCAGTTTCCAGAAAGGAGAGTCAATTTGTGAAAGCTGGGATTCGAAACTTGTCAGCATTGAAACATGGGAGGAGCTGCAACATCTGAAGAATGTCGTCCCAAACGATTCAAGTCTTATTGTGCCAGGTGATAATTTACCACAGACGCTTAACGCAATGTTTTCAGTAAGCGGATGTAAACAGAAGCCTCATATGCTCAACCCCCACATCAAACAAGTTTACACGTTTTCTTGCTAAAGAATTATCGTAACTCCGAAAGCACTCCGCAAGTGACCTGTTTTTGACTTCGGTCATTTGGCTCGCTCTCCAAAACAAGGTTATTAGCAGCTCTGGTTTAAACAAAGATGGGACATTGGATTACCTCTGTCCTATGTTTTATTACAGGTTGGTTTCCTGGAAACCCTGCATACTGGACATCGGGGACGGACAAACATGAGACAGATTCATGGATATGGAGTGCAACTGGATGGAAGATAGATTTTCGCCGGCTGAGGGCAGGATATAAAGTGTTCGCCGTATATGACCATCACAATTATCTTTCATTTGACCCACATAGCAATGTCATGTGGGCTCCTATGCTCCCCTTGAGGGATCTGGGTGTTTTGTGTGAGAAGAGTTCTGTCTGCGAGTAAATATCTGATGAACCTCTGTCCACATGATGTTTAAGCAGCGCCGCAGTGTTTTCTTGAGAGACTCGCTATAATTGTAAAAACAGGTGGTGACACCGATCATGGGAAACATAAATTGTATCGATAATCCTGTGTTCCAGTTTTTTCCGAAATCCCTTCGGTGTATTCCCTACACAGAACTGGCACATCGACTGCCTTGAGACTTGAGTTGAATTTGTGAAGGAGTAATCAGACTGCTTCATTTTCTTCATCAAGTAGTTGTCTTTGCCACGCAGAATTATTACATCTCCCTGACTACATTTCATGAGTATTCATTGAAGAAATAGCCGTGTCATTGAATAAAAACTTCTTGACCGATCAAACAGACCATATGTCTATTTTATCTATTGGGTATTTTACCGGTATTCTTTCTTTAAGATCTTAAGTTACAGCCTGATGGCTTATGTTAACAGGTGCTCAGGTTATTCTGGTTATGAAGAGTTCTTATAATGCCTCCGTGAAAGATGTATGAACTTGTTTATTTAAAACATTTTGTAAACACAGCACTGTTAACAAACTGGAAAAAAACATGTTACCAAAGGTGGTAGGTTTTATATATGTGGTGATAGATATTTCACTTGTTGCAGAACGTCATTTATAAAGCACTGGCTTATCTGACTTTGTTGAAATTGTTCTGATTATCTTGGTGGGCCCCCACATATTATAAAACACGTATATATAAACACAAACTAAGCAGCCTATGTTCAATGATGTCCATGTTTCATGGCTCTTAGTCATTACCTTTAGTTAAGAAAGGCCAGAGGAGGCTCCTTTTAAAAGAGAGGAATTAAAAAAAAAATCTGTTTTCTTTTGATTGCTATTGCCCGTCTTATATTATACAAGGTGTGTCTTACATCATGCTAAGTCTGTCTTATATCATATTCAGTTTATACATCAGAATTTATGTGGTGATTTTGATATTCGGAGCAAGATTTTTTTCGATGTCGTGAAGGGAGGGTGAATGTTGCAGGAAGAGATTCCTTCGTTGTCGTGAAAGGAGGGTGAATGTTGCATGAAGGGATTCTGTCTTGTCGTGAAGGGAGGGTGAATGTTGCATGAAGGTATTCCGTCGTTAGCGGTAAATGAGGAATCGTGGCAGGAAGGGATTTCCTCGTTGTCCTGAAGGGAGGGTGAATGTGGCAGGAAGTGATGCCCTCTTTATCGTGAAGGGATGTTAAATGCTGCAGTATGGGATTCCCTCGTCTTGAAGGGTGGGTTAATGTGGCAGGAAGGGATTCCCTCGTTGTCGTGAAGGGAGGGTAAATGCTGCAGGAAGGGATTCCCTCGTTGTCGCGAATGGAGGGTGAATGTGGCAGGAAGGGATTCCCTCGTAGTGAAGGGAGGGTCAATATTGCAGAAAGGGATTCCCTCGTTGTCCTGAAGGGAGGATAATTGGGGCAGGAAGGGATTCCCTCGTTGTCGTTAAGAGAGGGCGAATAGTAGCAGGCTGGTTTTTGTTTTTGTCGTGAAGAGAGGGTGAGTTGAAGCAGAAAGGGATTCCCTCGTTGTCGTGAGGGGAGGGGGTGATTGTGGCAGGAAGGCATTCACCCGTTGTCGTGAAGGGAGGGTGATTGTGGCAGGAAGGGATTCACTCGTTTTCGTGAAGAGAGGGTGAATTGTGGCGGTGAAGATTCTGATAAATGTCCTTTTTTATTCAGTGTGCGATCGTTGTCCCGGGGAGCCTTAATTTTATAAAGAGTACATGGCACTTAGTCACTACCGCTGCTCAAAATTAAACATAACATTTATCGAATAGTTATTGGGGTTACCAACTAGAACTGATTTCTTTTAAATGCAGGAAAGCATTCCATTAAAGGAAAACCTTCTATTGATTCTTTAAGAGCAGCGGTTATTCTTTGGTATAAATATATATACTGCACACAGGACAGGATCGCAGCTGCAGAGGGTTTCTTCCAATGGAGTGAAATACAAACGTTAAAGGCACGTCTCGTATGCATTCAGGCATAGATTCAAGGAATCAGGGCCTTACCGTTTTTTGGAGTTTTGCTCTTTGTTTTTCGTAAACGTTTAGAGGTTTCATTCATTATGTTGTAAAAACTGAATTCTATTTATGCAGTGAATAAATTTTCTGTTTAGTTTGTTCACGTACCATTTTGGGGTGGGACAGATACTACAACTCCTCTTCGGAGCGTTCTGCTGTAACAACAAGATTAATTACCCAGGAGTCTAAAAGAGTTCTCTCCATCTTCCAACATAAAACCGAAAAGCTTTGTAAGCGGCGCTGTTTTGGCTGACATTTAGAAAAAAAATGTTACTCGATCTTATATTTTTAGAAAATAGTGTGAAAAGATAAACTACAAATTGACCAGCAGTGTCCAGTATACAATTGTGATAGTTATACCACATTCTATTTATTTCAGGTCGGACCGGTCAGATATTGTTGAAAAGTAGTTTTTTTTTATCTAAAACATGAATTTCCCATTATCTTCAAATATCGCTTATTCTTGTTAGACGCTAAAAGTAACGAGATTGGACAAGGCTTGCAGATGAAATTGTGAGCTTTTCCTCAGATTCTTTTCATGTTATTGCTTAAACATAATTTAAGCATTATCTCTTCTGTGACCTAAAAAATGTACTAAGATCATCCATATTCAAAAGACCTAACCCGTTATGAGTTTTATCAATGCCGCAAATTTGGTGACTGTGTCTCAATCTTTTTCAATTTATGGCGTTGACATAATTTTAGCATAATCAACTCTGTGACCTTGAAAAATGCGTCAAGGTCATCAATAATCTAACTTGACAGAGCCCTTTATGAGGTATATAAATGCTGCAAGTTTGGTGATTGTATGTTTTATTTGTTTCTTTTTTGTTATTGCGTTAACAGCAAGTCTGTCCTCCATCTACGGTGCCTTTGGCGACGGTGGGGGACAAAATATTTGGCTCGTGATTAAGCTTAAAAAGTGTTGAATTATATGCAGTTTTGTGAATAAAACCAGGTTTCATACCAAACGTAACCTTATCTCACGAGAATATCATTTATGCCTTTGAACGTTTATCATATGTTATCAAACGCAGAAAACGAGCGATCTCTAGCCTGAAAAGAGGTGGGACAGATACTTCACCTCCCCTTCAGAGCGTTCTGCTGTAACAACAAGATTAATTACTCAGGAGTCTAAAGAGTTCACTCCATCTTCAAATATAAAACTGAAAAGCTTTATAGGCGGCGCGTTTTTGGCTGACATTTAGAAAAAAATGCTACTCGATCTTATATTCTGAGAAAATAGTGTGAAAAAATAAACTACAAATTGACCAGCCGTGTCCAGTATACATTTGTGATAGAGGGATCTCTAGCCTGAAAAGGGACTGATCTGGCAAATCGAGGCTCTGTATCTTACATACGTAACATGATTAAGGCAGAGTGATCCACCTTGTGCTCAGAGTCCATGGATTCTTGTTTCAGGTGCAGCCTAAAAAGTTGTGAAATTGTTTAGAGTTGTCGTTACAAACGTATCATATTCTTCTTTTCCAGCTGCAACAACCACTGGATGCCATAGGTACACAAAAGCAACACTAACTTCTGGGCCAGGACTATTAATAAAAAGATAAGTTAGCATGAAGACTTTGCCTGCAGGGAAGCCGGAGAAAATCTACGAAAGTGGTGCGATGGCAGCATAGAAAACGTAAGCGCTTTTTCATGAACTTGCATATAATTTTGACCGAGTTTGCAGACTTTTCCTTCAGTCAAGTTTCATAAAATACAAACATAAAAAAACAAACCCGACAGTTAGTTTATCGTCGACATCCGGAAGCTTTCGATTGTAATAATGACAGGTGACATGTAATGAAAGTCTTAAAATGTTAAGACCGCGGGTAAGGTTACCAGGATACTAGTACTAAAGGTATTATCAGCACTTTAGGGTATTATGAAAACATTTGCTTATAGAATTCACAAGTCGGCTGCAAAAAACAATCGGTCCTCAAGCATGTTTAATACATGTTCGATAAGTTGTACAACTAATTAGTCAACAGGATGCTTATAAATGTTTGATTCCTTATACATGATATATATATATATATATATATATATATATATATATATATATATATATATGGCATATATATTATTCTCATTTAGATATTATTATTATTGCATTTTAACCCATTGTTGATGTGATTAAAGTTTATCATGATCACATTTAATCATGCTTATGCTTATTTATTTACAATTTATCAGGTCATTTAGCATAGATTTTATGATCTGTAAAGAAAACCATTTATTCAAGTTTATAATTAATTATTGTAACAAAAGGATAACAGACGACAGCAAAGTACTCTTTGATCCATTATATGTCCCATGTTTTTATTTTGCAACACGATTGAAAAGCGTCTCTTGTGACTTGAATTCTGAATAAAAGAAATAGGGATAACAATCTCATCTCCCCAGAGACACAAAATATAAATTCCTCGCCAAGAGCATTTGGAGGTAACGTAAGTTCTGTCGTCTGACACAAGAGATTCTAAGACCACCATATTAACGTCAGAGTGCCTTTACCTCTTGCATTGAAAACCGCACTTTAACGCTCCATGAGGATGTAAATATTTTTATTTTTGACATAGCTATGACCTTTAATACAAGTGTGCTGTCCCTTAACATGAACGTGATGTTTTTTAAATTTTTAGTATATTTTAAAAGAACACCCACCATCTGCGGGAAAAATGATAAATCCCGCATGAAGACCAGCTTGACGCCCACCGGTTACCGGGCGATAGCCAGCTTGAACGCGATATAGGAAAGGACTCGTTAGAGGATTTTCAGTTTGGTTTGTGAGGTCACAGGTATTCGTTTGTTTCAATGAAAAACCTGTAGTCTAATTTTTAGATTATCGGCTGCATACCACGATAATTATGAAACAAAATGGAAGCCCGTTGCACTACATTCCTCCGTGTAGATTGTGTCATGACTCAAGTTAGGCTTATCAGTCCTATATATGAACCTACTCAGTCGTGTGTTCACGGCTTATTGATGATACCACAGCACTGTAAAAATAATAAGTCAAGAGCTTTGTTTGTGAATTAGCCTTGATGAAAAGCAAGGGAGTCAAGAAGCTTATCAGACTAACAAGATTGTTAGAAAGACAGATAAGTCAAGAAGCTTAATAGAAAAACAATTTAGTTAATAAGTTTAAAAGAAAAACAGAGGAGTCAGGAAGCTTTATAGAAAACATATTTGTTAATAACCTTAATAGAAAAAAAAATAATAAGTTAATAAGCTTTATAGAAAATCAAGTGAGTTTATAAGCTGAATAGGAAAACAGAGGAGTCAAGAATATTTATAAATATAAATAGAGAGGACAGAACAAGAAATCGTCATAATATCAACAGAGGTGCCGGAATTTCTACGCACAATTTCCATGCATAGTTCAAAACGGAGAGGATTATCGTGAACAAAAGTATATTAGTATCGGAAAGTGTATAATAGACATACAAACAGATTTTCTTTCATTTAAACCAATAGCGGAGGTACTTTTGGAAACAGTCTTGATTTAATACAGATGGGGAGATTTTTCGCCTTAAACAAAATTTACATTCTCAAGTGTCACAAGGAAACTTAGTGTCCGGTCTGGATTCTTCTCTTGATAGCCTTAAAAAGATTGAGAAACTTTTACCCGCCCTTATAAGATGTATAATTAAGGCATATCTAAGTGTTCATTGGTATCTGACTGGACGTTTCTGGGGCACGTTGATTCTGTATCACAGTACATTTTGAACTTCAGTACAGATCATTAATGCCACTATCATAGGAACGGTTGTTAACCACATGCACGGCGCTCTCTTCTCACATCTCACATGACTCCTTGTTCCTTTATGGGGAGAATGCGAGCTAATTCAGTTGGTAATGGTTTAAACGATAGATAATTCCGCTTGAAATATAGTGGAGAAGGTGCAATATATCCAATACGCTCAAAATTAATCTTCACTCATGTAGCACTCCATATCCACCTGTAGTTGATGTGAGGTTCATAGGTTTCTGAAGTCCAGTTCCCGGGGTAAGAATACGCTAAATTGGGAGCTGCAATTTTAATACACTTAGTTACAACAAACACATCATGTAATATCACTGCGACTTTACCTTGTCAGCTGGTAATGTTATTTTTTACTGTTGTCCTAAATATACATAACTTTACATTTTGTATACTACATGGCACAGATCCTTGTTGTATCACACTATGGGTTAGTTACTATGTTTACCGTCTGTTGCTCTACAAGCTTGTATTACCCACCAAATGAAATTGAAAAATAAGATATGTTATCGCGTTTACGTCCTCTTGTTCCCCAATATGAAAATTAATCGCATCCGAATTTCTACAATTTAGGGCTACATGTACCCAAAAAGCTGTAAGTTAAGATTTAACTTAAACTGTATTGGGATATGACAATTGAACCGCTATAGTTAAATGATGAAGAAGTCTTTGATCTATCACAATAAGGCTTAAGTTGTTGTAAATGATGTGTGTTCGAACTCCTCGTATCTTCGTGCTGAAAAGTGTTGCTTGAAAGTTTTCACAAATAGATTGCCCCTTGTGAAGATAGAAACTGGACATTGTAAGAAAGACCCACCTAAGAAGCAAAATATTACCTACCAAAAGCATAAACCTGGCTTCATTGTCCTACTTATGCCTTGGACTAATAAGAAATGGATTTGTATGACAGGAATATGCGATGTAGTTATGAATTGTTCCAAATATCGATTGAGGAAAAAAACAAAGACACTTAGCGTCTGTCCTTGGTCTGATCGATGAAGAAGAATTTCATGTATATCATTCATTGTCAATTAAGACAACACGTTTATATATTTTAATGGTGCATTTTATGCCAATTAAGTGTTGATTAAAAGCATCTCACCTATATAAACCTTCTCGATAAAATAGTTCTTTTTATATTAATGGTTTAACCTGACAGATTTCTGAAGTACACTGAAAGTCAAACAGAATTTTTAATGAATATTTTAATGTGCACCTGTCTCACCGTAAGCTACAGTTCATATATTTTTTTGTTATGAATGGTTTTCAAGATTCAGTGTGTTTTCTCCCTTCCAATTTACATACAAAAGTATTGGCTATCACAAAATCAAAGTCAATTCATAATATGCAAATGAACGGCAGGCTGGTTTTAAACAATATAGCTATATTTATAGCTATATATATATATATATTTATTCTAGCCTTTGTATCTTAACAAGGCATATTAGGCATATGGGGATTCTTCATGAAAATATTTTAAAAACGCGATTAGATCAAATATCTGTGTTTGTTAGGTCATACAGGTTAATTGGCTATCCCATTAGCTTTATTTTAATCATTTTAGATTTTCATAATTTTTAGATTTTCAAAATTTTCACAAACTGAAGTCTCTTAGGCTATTTTATTAGGAATTTGTGACAAGTTTCATATTATTTATTTTGTGGGATTATTAAATAGTGGATATTTTTCTGGTTAGTCAATTTATGAGTATAAATATATTTAAAGATTAAATCATAAATCGCAAAATTTTAAATGATCACAAAGATGGATTTCACACAGGCAAAATTAAAAAAAATACAGTGTGGTAACGTTTGGAACTTTCAATGCTTATTTTATTTAGCTTGAACACTAGTAATCAATCACGATATGATACATTTGAAAACTTTTTGCATAGTCACAGGTGAAGGTCCATATGTTGAAACTTATTGCTGAACACATGACTACATATATATATATATATATATATATATATATATATATATATATATATATATAGGGCAGTGAGGGCCGACCGTGAAAAATCTTACCGCCTCAGCTCGGTTCGAACTCACAATCTCCCGGCTTCGAGTTCTGAGGTGTGCCCCTGAGCAACAGAAGCCGGTTTTATATTGTTAATAAATACTCCCTTGAAGCATTACGGTTAATAAGTTATCCACTTATTTTTATACCAGAAGGTTTATCAGATAAAATTTAGTTCCTTAAAGGTGCCTTAAGGGTAGGACATCAGCTTTCGCTCGCATTCTGGTGCCAAAATGCAATAATTACCTACTCCCCATGGTCAGAAAATGAATACAATTGGATAAAAGCATGGTCATTTAAAAAATGGAGGGACAGGGGGTGGGGAGGGTAATCTAAAACGACTGCATATCCCCCCTTTTAATCCCAAATCTAAAAAAACCTGAAATCTGTACACTTGCGCATTTATTATGATCTTGGTTATAGTCTTGATATGCTGTATCCAAGAGCTTTCCAGTTAAAATCATTTGATTAAAATTGAATCAAATGATTAAATTGGTTTAAAAAGTCTAAAGAGCTCAAACCAGCTGCTGTTCTTGTCATGACTTTGCCTTCAAACACATAAGTAATTGCAAAAGTAACTGTGATTACCTTAGGAAGTAGTTGTAAGTGTAATCGATTACTTCTCTTAAAAGAAAAAAGTAATTGTTATTGTAATCATTAACTTTTTAAAGTAATTGTATTTGTAATCGATAACATTAAAAGTATTCGGACCGAACTCTGCCTAATTGTTTTGTATCTGATACATCTTATATTAATGTATATTGTTCAATTTATTAATTTTCTATATAAATGCCGAAATCCCTATCCCATAGGGTCGTCGACTAACCTATTCCGACGTGGCCGGTTTAAATTCCTAGCATTTATGTCTACCCCTATTTATGTCATTGACTAACAAATTCTTGATAACTGACCAATATAACCGACATAACCAATATAATAACCCAGGTGTCTCGAACGACGTTGCAGCTGACGTGCCCGATCAGTTTCTTGACCCTTCCATACAGCTCATTTCTACTATTAACATATTCTACATGTGAATAATATATACCACTCTCTTGATAAGTTTCTATTTAACTGGATAAATTATTCACGATCGGATTTTTTCCACACTTCTGCTGGGGTAATTTTATTGATTTTCAACGTGTGATGTTAAAACAAACCATTTGAATCTTACGTTTACTTACATCGTATGCATAATCCGCAAGCGTAATTCGAAAATAAAATCGTGTGGGATGTTCCAATTCATTACGTGTGTATATATATATATATATATATATATATATATATATATATATATATGTATATATACATATCCATATGTTATATATGTATGAATTTATGTATGTATGTATTAACAGACTTTTCGTATGTCAAACGAATTATTTAACTGCCGATGGGAACCGACTTTTCTGTGTATTCATGTTCCATACCTACGTACAATGAACCAGCATGGCTATTCATTCATGTCTCTCTCTCTATTATATATATATATATATATATATATATATATATATATATATATATATATTCTAAATATGTCAATACAATATGCGGTCTAAAGTTTATTGATTAAAATCAATACAGTGTATACTGTCTCAAAGCATAATAATTCATTATCTGGAATAAAAATGATTTATACACGCAAACTTCGTGCACTTATTTAAAGTGGATAGAAATGCCATCTTCCAGGTCAATACATTGAACTACTCCTGAATTATTAACAATTTTCACCCAAAGCAAACGCACGGATGGACGCCACGCAAAAAGGATGGCACAACCGGTCTTGAGTAGGAGATGGTGGTGTTTGAGATCTATGGAAAGATAGATCAGTCAAATAGATTGAACCAATCCGGGCAATCACTCAGACGATAAATGGCAATGGCATGGATAGACGCTATCCAAAAAAGATTGTAGTTTTTGCCACCAGTCTCGAATGCGAGATGGAGAGATCCAAGACCGATGGACATGCACAATATCAGCCCAATACATTGAACCACTCCTGAGATACAGACCGTTATCAATATGACTCCCAGATTCATACTACACACAGAGGATTTCAGGTGGCGCCACCATTCTTTTTACGTACATGAGAGAGAATAGGTATGCTGCGTTTCAGAATGGGTCTCAGAGGAGTTCGAACGTGGCGGCCTTGGGTGAAACATAGTACATTATCCAAAACTAGATGTGTGGGAACGACACAAATGCCCCATGTTGGGGCAAATTAGAAATATTTGTTAAATTTTATAAACCTTTCTATGACCAGGAGCTGTCATACGGTCAAAAGTCGGTCAACCGGGACAAAATTTGTACTCCATCTGTTACGAGTCGTGTTTCGGCCACACCCAAAAAATTAGGCCAATATCTGCAGGCATACAAAAAGAGTCCGTACATATACATTTATCATGAAATTTTTATTTTTCATGAAATTTTCCATGTTCAGGTAATGTCATATGGACAAAAGTGGGTCAACTGGGACAAAATGCGAACAGGATCTGTAAGTGGTCGTTATACGCCCACATACCAAAGATCAGGCCAAAAACCGCAAGCATTGCAATTTATTTATCATGCAAGTTTCTATTTTTCATGAAATTTTCTATGTTCAGGAGCTATCATACGGTCAAAAGTAGGTCATCCAGGATGAATTAATACTCGATCTGTAACGGGTCATGATCCGGCCGCACACCAAAAATTAGGCCAATACCTGCAGGCATTGCGAAAAAAGTCCGTACGTGTGCGTTTTTCATAAAATTTCTATTTTTTTCATTAAATTTTCTTTGTTCCGGGAGCCGTCATACGGTCCAAAAAAGGTCAACTGGGACAAAATGCGAACTCAACCTGTAAGTGGTTGTTACATGCCAACACACCAAATACCAGGCAATTTTGCAGGCAGTGCGAGAAAAAGTCTGTACATGGGCATTTTTCATGAAACATCTATGTCTCATGAAATTTCCTATGTTCATGAGCTGTCATACAGTTCAAAGTAGGTCAACCGGGACAAATGCAAACTGGATCTGTAACGGGTCATGATTCGGCCACACACCAAAATCAGGCCAAAATCTGCGGGCATTGCCAAAAAAGTCCATGATCATTTATGCAGAGTATAAGACAGCAAAACATGTAGACAACATGCAGAGGAACATTTGGAATGGGTAATATGAATAACGAATATTCTGGGGGAAGTAGAAATAAATAAATGTTTATTGAGCAATGCTGATTTTCAAAAGTCACAGAGGATCAGACAGACAGACATAAGTCAGGTCATGTACTCATGCCATAGAGAAAGGAAAGCCGAATAAAAAACTACATTGTATTTATATAAATCTCAATATTTTGAACTTCAAGAATTTTAACCTAAAATTGGTCACCGTGTTAACGGCAGAATATGCATTCGTCACAGGGATAAGCCAATTAAATATTTTTTCGGATGCTGCAATCAAAGTTGTGACACTCTTTATAGTTTTTGAAATATGGCATAATAAGAATAATTTGTCGTATTCAAGCCGCGATGCCCTCTGTCGGCATGTCTGGAAATGAAAAACAAGTTTCAGGATCTTTAAAAGGGGCCACGATAAAAATCCCAGGTGTGTTCACTTCCCATTGTGCCGCTGTTTTCTTCTATTCACTGTTTGTTCGTGAGCTTCAGGTTCCATCGTATACGCCCACCATGTTCCGAACTGCCAACTGTAAAGCCTCTTTCGCCATTTGCGGTCTCGGCATCGGGTTGTATCTTCATCATTGATGATAAACGATGCAGTATTTGACAAGACCTGCAATATAATCACTTAATGTGATTATGAATGTCTAATGCTATAAAATGCTGAATACTATAGGTCTTCTACTCAGCATAAAAAGTGACAGGAATATTGGTACTGGTGTTTGTATGAATCAATCCACATTCTCGTTTGAGGGCAAATGGTGCGAGATATGGCGAGACCTGAAAATTTGTCACACAAAACTAAACAAATACTTCTAGAACAAAAAAAAAACCTAGACTTCTCTTGCCTAAAAATAACACAGATATAGACAATCGTTCGAATAAATTCGTGTAGTGAAAAATGATGCGAGATTTGATGAGACTTGTAATCGTGTCAAAACTTACCAAATTCTATCTGTATATAACTAGACCTCTCTATCATTAAAAGTGTGATAGTTATAGCAACCCTTTCAAAATAACGCATATCCTCGTCTAACCGTAAACCCAGCTAGATTTGACGAGACTTGCAATTGAATAACTTAGAACTAAGGAAATGCTTCCTTCGCACAACACAATACAGCCATGGGCGACGGTGCTCAGCAGAATTTTGATACATTTTAGCAAATGCCAAATATACTTTTTTTCTATTCATATTATATATATATATATATATATATATATATACATATATATATGGCCTTGCCATTCCGTGATAATCAAGTACTAAATGTATGATTGGCAATTAATGCTCTGAAAAAATGGGCGGACAGAAAGGACTGAAACTTTATTTCACATTATTTTGTTATAGGGAGGGCAATAATGCTTTTAAAGTTTTTGTTAAGCTCTATTCTTCAGCTTTTTTCATTTTCTGCAGGATAATAATGATTTATTATTTTCAATTTTAAAAATTTAATATTTTTACAAATTAAAAGAACCTGGAAATACATGTTTAAGTTCAGGATTTTAAGGTAGATCATATTTACTTTAGTTTGGATCATATCATGTAAAATTATGCATACACATTCTTTTAATCATAAATTTTTAAAATGAATTTAAGGAAATTAATATATAAGGATAAAATTACTAAAAAACACCTTTTCCCCGAAACATGGCAACTTTAGATTATTCCTTGAATCCGAATTAAAAAACTTTTGTATATTGTTGTTTTCGGTGTAATGCATATGCTAAATGTTATTAACTGAAATAAAATATTCAGAACAACTGATTAAAATACTTTGTGCACATTGTTTTTTGGATGAGGTAGAAACAATAACATGAGGCTATTGTGTTTAGGTTTTTCAGTTAAATGTACATGCTTTATTTTACTGATATTAATATTCGAGTTCACACATGTTAAAAAAGAAGCAAAACAGTTTCAGCTCATCTTACTGAAAGTAAACTGAGCAATAGTGATCGGTCAGCGTTCGTCGGTCTGTTAGACTGGCACGTTTTGACACCGTTGGACCTAGAAACCTGTAACTGAATATCCAGGGAGGTCAATATATATCCACGCATATACCAGCCTTTGGATGCAATTTATTCAAAAACGTCCTTGGAAACATGAAATTAGGTCACTGTGGCCAATATCCTCTGAGCTATTGGGCTTGTAAGTACACCCCTAAATACTTAAACATTTGATACAAAACCTCCCATATCTTAACTAGAATACCGGTAGTCGACAAGCGACAACTTGTATGCGCCGAATTCAGAGTGGTAAGGGTCAGATGAGGGATGGATTTAGTGGTATGTCACACCACTCCTGGATGTCCATTAAAACTCTGAGAAAAGGGCATTGATTTATTCAACGATAACAGGACGGTAGCAGGCGCCACCAAATTGTGACGCAAAGCATACGTCCGGATGGACGCCAAGCAAGAAAGACTGCATGTGGCGCCACCAGTCTTGAGTACGAGGAGTAGTCCAAGATCTATGGATATGCACAATGTTAAGGCCAGTTCGGCAAATCACTCCTGAGATTAGGCATTAATTTATTCTAGAAAGGACGGGAAGGTAGGTAGCGCCACCCGTCTTGTTTACGAAAAAACTCTCCAAGATGGATGGACATGCCAAATTTCAGACCAATACCTTGAACCACTGCTGAGATATGAACAATTTTCGCCCAAAGCAAAAGGACAGATGGACGCCACGGAAACGATTGCAGATGGCGCCACCAGTCTTGTTTACAAGACTGAGGTGTCAAGGATCTGTGGACATGTACACTTTTAGCCTAATACATTGGGCAACCACTATGAAAAACAAATCGCAAATGCAAAGATGGAATCTATTCAAAAAGTAGTGTAGATAAAAAATTTCAGCTCCATACATTGAACCATCATGTATGAATGTGGAGTATCTGTCTGAAAATTTATTATCATCAGCTCCAAAAAAAATCAAAAAACAAAAAAGAATTTCCCTTTTCTTCCCAATCACAACCAATTAGGACATGTGGAGTCATCTTCAGGGGACAATGAAAACTAAAACACAGCCACTTTCACCAATGGAGACATCTTCAGGGGGAAAACTAAAACATATTGAGAAGGCAAGCAGGGGACAACAAGAGCAGGAGCGGAGGACATAAACTAATTTGCTTGTTCTAATTTTTACGATTTTGTTCTGTTTGAAGACCGTCAAATGACAGCAATTATGTCAGTTTCTCCACTGTAGTTTCAATTAGTGTCCCGAAACATGGTGTGTTTATTGATTAAGTGCGGTTTCTTCAGTTCTTGAAGACGGGTGGCGCCATCTGTATATTTTTTTTTTTTTCAGAAATTGTTTCGTTTATTTTAAAAGTGCAAAAGTGCGTCTAAAGACAGGTATGAGCGTGCAAATAATGCAATGCTCCAAATGTCACAGCTTAGGGAGTAGGGGTACCTAAATTAAAAGATTTTGCTGGAAATCGAACTTAGGCGAGATATTTAATTGATTAACATTTCTGATGAGTTTTATCAAAATTCTCATATTCTTTGTATGATATACAAGGTTTTCTAAAGTGTGGACGCAAACACGGATGAGGACGACGCTCACCTGGAAAATCATGCCGTCAGAAGTAGGTCAGCCGGGACGAAACGCGAACTGGATCTGTAACTGGTCATTATTCAACCACACATCGTAAATCAGACCAATATCTACAGACATTACAAAAAGTCATTACAAGTTCATTTTTCATGAAATATTCTGTTTTTCATGAAAGGTTCCAAGTTCAGGAGCCGTCATACCGTTAAAAATAGGTCAGCCGGGACAAAACGCCAACTCAATCTGTAACTGGTCGTCATCCATCCACACACCAAAATTAGGCCAATATCTGAAGGCATCCAAGGCTGAAGTGTTTGTAAGCTGATCCGCTAATATTATACTACTGGGGAAAGATTTTGGATCGTGGATTGTATTCATTGGAATTGGTGGAGGAAATTCTGTCTACCAGATTTTTCATGAAATATTCTATTTTTCATGAAATGTCCCAAGTTCAGGAGCCGTCATACCGTTAAAAATAGGTCAGCCGGGACGAAACTCTAACTCGATCTGTAACTGTTCGTCATCCATCCACACACCAAAAATTAGGCCAATATCTGTAGGCATTGCAAAAAAAGTTTGTACAGCTGGTGGATTCAGAATAACGGTAGGACGGACATGGATAAAACTATAAGTGGTCGGGGTATAATAAGCACCACGATATTTGATTATAAATGGTTATTTAACTGCTGGGAAAGATCAAATGAGTTTTATTAAGTATAAGTAGTGTATTTACTTAAGGAGGACAGTATAACATAGTCTAGTAGATCTTTATTAACATTTTGGAACTTGTTGTCCTGGTGGAGACCTGACAAAAGTAATGGTGTACAAGAAACAAACTAGGAGACCTAGGCTTAAGTTTGATCCTGTGTCGTCTGGTAAAAAAAAATAAATAAAATAAAAAAAAGCTAGATACATATAATCTATCTACAACATTGCCCGTTGAGGTTTGTTCCACCATTCTGTCTCAAATATCGGTACAGTTTATGTAAATCTCGCTTATAAGGCTACGGAAATCTCTGGAGCTGTCCAAGGAAGCTTTCAATACAATTCTAAAGGCACCCCTAACCCATGTTTCCACGGTTTATACCACGTTGATGACGATAAAGAAATCCATGCATTTGATGGGGCATTCACTGGTAATTATTTGATAAGGGTCCTTTGACCAAGGCACTGGAGATAACCCAGTCAGAAACAAAGAATTTACAAGAAGTTATTCCATGTGATGGACTCACGCATGTTCTTATGGCTGTCATGGCTGCTACTGGCCACCGTCATGTGGATGCTGGACTAAAAGCATTGCGGTCCAAGTCTGGAGTGTTTGTAAGCTGATCCGCTAGTATTATACTACTACTGGGGAAAGATTTTGGATCGTGGATTGTATGCATTGGAATTGGTGGAGGAAATTCTCTCTACCAGATTTTTCATTCATTCACAAATGGTGCAACACACATCACAAAGTCATTCCAGGAATGTTGTGTGAACTCTTGGAAAACCTGGATTTAGCCGTTGATGATCAGATGCGGATAAAACCTGTGACTGAGAAGTTGTGTGAAATATGTGAATCGGAACTGGAACCACTGATTGGAAAGTTAAGGCAAGAGGGTAGGAAACCATCAACCTCTCGCCTCAGTGAGAAATCGCCGGAAGAAATACATGACCCTTTCAAATTGCCTGCCACTTTTGTTCGCAGGATACAGAAAAAACTGCTCCACATATATGCCAGTGCTACCATTGACAATGAACATATTACCACTTGATGTAAAGCAAGCCTGAAGAAGTGAAGAGGTTCCAATGCCACACTAACTGATGTACAATTCAATGATGTGTGGATGGATTACACGCATGAAACCACAGAAAACAAAACACTGAAAGGTGCCGGTGCCTTGTAGGCTTAACACTTCGAGGGCAGACCTTACCAAGATCGTTTCTGACAAGACCAATCACCGCACTTTACTCCACAAACTACTACTGAGAATGTTGTGAGAGAAAAAAGTATGCTCAACGAACATCATCTTCACGGAAAATATATCCAGCAGCGATGGAACAGTGATATACAGAAAATGACAGACGATATCGATGGGCGTTTCATCGACCCTTCTGATCTTGCTGACCCTTCATCAAGGCTGACAAATATAGCGACAGGGGCGGTGGCATCAAGGGAGAGAGAACACAGCTTGCTGAATGCTCTAGAACAGGGAACAAATATGGCACAAAAAATGTCACTTAACGTCTCATTCTATGTAAAGAAAAAGAAATTAGAAACTTTTACTCTCCTATGCAGAGATTAGATGATAAAACCATGTGCGAAATGGGGCAGAAGGGAGAGCTTCGTGACAAGGATGTTTGTGTAGATGCTAAACAAATATAAATGAGGCCGATGGCGACCAATGCATTAAAAAAAAACCTTTCTAGAGCGTGTTTAGAACTTTGAGAATGCTCCAGTTCCAATAAGCCTGTTCAACGAGAACGGATCGACTTACAAATCGCAGTTTCTACATAAATTGGAAGACATGCATCCAGGTGACACGATTACATTCAGTTTTGTGATGCGGTACCTTTTCATGAAAAAACAGACATTCAAATGCTACCTGTCACATCCGATGTCGATAAACATACATTCAAAGTCATGGCTGACAGAAGTGACGGCATATGCGCAGGACAGATAAAGCAAATTCATGTCATGTTTGATAGATATATGGACGGAAGCATAAAAAGCATGACTCGTAAAAGAAGGGGATCCCAACTTATCCAAATATGTCGTCATGTCCAGCCTGAGATAACTGGAAAATATTCTTGCAATATGGGCGAAACAAAACTGAATTAGTAAAGATTTACGCAGATGTGCTAGAAGATACAGCGGGTAGGATTTTAAATGCAGTTCGGATGTTGCATTTAATTGGAGGGTTTAAGGAGGAAACATTGCCATCAATGACTTCTGAAACATTTCCACAGCTTAGGTCGGATCAAGAGGAAGCAAACACCAGGCTGATATTGCACTGTGCCTACGCAACATGGGTAGGCGTTCAGTCAATCGTTGTGAGCAGTCCTGATACTGATGTCCTGGTGTTGCAGCTTCACCATCGACAGGAAATACACAGCGCATGTACTTTCACACAGGCCGATCTGCACGACGGAATGTCCACACCTTGTACGAGTTTCTCTCACCATAATAACAGACCATTCTCATTTCAATTTATTGTTTAACAAGATGTGACAGTGGAAGTTCTTTCCGTGGTCATGGCAAGGAAACAGCCTTCCGCCTTGCAATGCAGAAAAGTTGGAAGTAAAAAACACTTTCCGGTCGTGCAAACAACAGAATGTCAGTTAGCAGTGGCCACTCAGTTTGAAGGAGATTTATATGGTTCTCAATACTACATATCACCCAACAAACTACGATGTCAGAACGGCAGGGAAAAATGTATCTGCTCCTAAACTACCTCCCAAAGTGAACCCCGGTCAGATATGGTCTAACCAAAATCCGTATCGGGGTTTTGGCCAAACTGAATCCCGATTCGGTCTGGACCAATCGCCGATAGGTCCAGTTCGGGAGCTAGGCCTTGAAACCTTTATTTATATATTATATTCAAAATCTAGTCTTTTCTAGCCAGCCGTTTGGTATTTTTGTGACAGGATTCTCGATTTTGATAGACAAGAATCATGATAATCAACGAATTTAATCATTCATTTCATCACTGGTTTCATTTTCCTGTTGAGATGTTATGACAGCTATGTCCCTAAACACAGAAAAAACCTGACCTGATAGATGTACCCACACTGTTACATGCATCCTTCACACATCCAATTTCAGACTGCACTCCTGTTTGTATACCAATATCGGTCAGCTTTGTCAGATAAGAATTTTATGTTGATCTTTAGCTTAGCTGACTGGAAGTCAACTGAGCTATAGTGATAAGCCAGCGTCCGTGATACGTCTGTACGTTAAAAAAAATGCAAATGTTTTATTTATTCTTAACACAACCTCAGTTAATAAATTTAATGTGTATTATATACTTTGATCAACCGATCTCCATTTTCCTCCTTTTTTATGTACATACATATTACAGTGAATTAATTTAGATAAAAAATATTTCTGCAAATATGTAATCATGAAAGGCTCCTGCATATTTCATGTAGCCCATAAAAGCACATAGGCAACTTCAAATATATGTGTTGTGTATATATCTTAAATTATGATAGACAAAAAATAACTGTAGTAGCATTTCAATTCATTAGGTATTTATTAAAGAAATATTCTCACAATAAATTTCAACTTAGCGCCGTGACCTACAAGTGCCTTGTTAACCTAAGGAACCTAAGGAAGTAAGGAACTCCTCATAACATGAACTTCCACATTTTTATAGTAATACCCCACTTTGTGGACGTAATTCAATGTGCACTTTAATGATTGTAACCCCTTGTAACAAATGATAACAAAATCATTGTTTAGAAAAGAATGAATTAAACACAGAAGAATATAAAATGTATCTGGTTTATGCATCCTCTCAAATGGGGGGTGGGGTGGGGGAGCAGATGGGAAGCCTTGCTCAGCCGTGACAACACGATACTGTAAGCAGTTTAACTGGGCTGGTAAGCATAAATTGAGTCGTGATACAAATCATATCAAGGAATGCATCGCAGTGGCATTCCATCATATGAATGTGACTTAACACGAAGGAAAACATATGACATACAATCCAAACTGCAACTCTGTCTCTATGGAAACGAGTAATTTCCTGTACCGCGCTCAAGTTTGCTGCGCCAAGTAACCCGGGCGATCCATGCATTTCATTCGGTCAGAAATTCAACAAACATGCAGAGAGATTTACCAACATGCCGAGTTAAAACGGAACTTTTCTCGAACATGAAATGTGTTGTCAGAAAGATCATTAAACAAGTTAAAGATTGGTCTGTGAACTTGTAGGCTATGAAGCCTTGTCAGAAATGACGAAAATATTTGCATCCTCATAGAGCCTTAAAATGCGTTCCTTGCTTTAGGATATAACCAGGGGTGTAGACAAGGGGCGGACCCCACCTCGAATCCAGTACTCACCGTACTCCTGGAACTGCAATAAGTCTAATATTGATAAAATTTCTAAAACACAAACATGAATTCCTGTCACTGGTTGATGCAGATTTGGAACCTATTTCAATATAAAGTATTGCTTATGCAGTAATTAATCTTCTTCATTGGATTTTGACAAGCAAATTTGATATCTTTTTTATGTATATATATATATATATATATATATATATATATACACATATACATATATATACATATATATATATCTATATATATATATATATATATATATATCGGCCTCCTCATCCCCCACTATCCTATGACGTGGTTTTGATAGAAGTCAATCCCAGGGTTGCAAAATGCCAACAAATACTCATCAAGTTCATGCCGGCGGCAAATCTGGGAAATGCCACTTTTTGCTGGCAAATACTGGCATTATCTGGTAGATACTGGCAAGTTGAATTTATCACACCGGGTTATATTAAAACTTCCTTTTTCTTGATTATACGTAAACTTTCATGGCTACATTCTTCATATCAAGTTGCATTTCCAGCACTGTTGTAGTAGATATAAGATTAAAAAATAGATATTTTTTTATTTATGGGCAGGGGAAGGTTTCTGTTTTTTTCCTCGTGTTGTTTCCTTCAGGGCAGTTTTGTCAAGTCAGTTTATATTGTGCGATTACTTGTATAATCAAAAGGGATATGTTTCTAAGCTGTGATGTTTTAAGAGGCAGTCCTTTAATCAAAGTGCATCCATGAAAGAAAGATTTATTATGTTAATGTCAGGAGACCAACTCTTGGAGTATAGCCAGGAGTGCTTCCCTTACTAATCCACAGCAAGGGGTAGTTTCTGTGCATGGTCCAAACTATATACACCCATGAGGCCAGTGACAGCCAGCATGCAGGTAATACATCACATAAATCTTAATTTACATTAATATCAATTGTAATACATATTACTTCCTATTTATTCAATTTGCTACTTATTCACTAAAGCATATGAGAAGAAAATTTTGTACTAAATCTGTTCTGTTTCAGTGACTGCCGTGAATGTGCATTTTGTCAGGGCAATCCTAGGCAAGCAGTTGTTTATGAAAGTGATGACCAGTGGTCCTACTAAAGAGTACTTCACTGGACAGTACTGGTTTCAGCCAGGAGATAGCCGACTAAACTACCTAGACCTATCTGGTCTTTGATGATGGTCATAGATAAACAGAAGCACAGGAGCTCTCTTCCAAACATTAACCTGTTTTAAGGGATACAGCAATGATCAGAACCAATGTAATCATGATGACTGCCTGATTTGCTTTCAATGACGTATGTAAATGCAATGGTGTAACTAAATGGTGACAAGAACCCTTACGGACAAGAGAAGAGACTAATGATGAGTCTTCTTATCAAAATTATAAATGATCTAGCAGCAATATCTGGTGAACATTTATATTCTTTCAATAAATAACTAACAAAGACTCTGTACTCAAAGGCAATAATTTTAAGTACTTATAGCAATACAGAAACCGATCAACATTCTGCTTTTCAATAAACCAAAACAGAATGGAGCCAGCTATACCAGAAGAAACTGTCATCACTGAAACAAGATGAACAGTTGAAACAGCACTAACAGCCTATCATGACTGAGTCAATAGTTATTCATGGACACCGCCTATACATGAAGATTATTTCTTAGCAATGAGAAACCTTCCAGTACCAATATATACTCTATATAACTATATAACTTCAGGTACAATTATGCACTCACTTAAATCAGCAAGAGCCCCTGAGAAATATATAGTCCCTCAATTTATGATCAGGGGCAGATCCAGCATTTTGTAAAGGTGGTGGGGGGGGGGGGGTCAAACAAGGAGAAAAAATTATCAAGTGACCCATGGATCATGACGCTCAGCCGGCTTGTGTGATGTTTGCCATGCAAGGAGATTGGAAGGACATCTAACTCAAATTTTGGAATTGTACGTCCAACCTTTTTTTAAACGTGCCTTGTTAACGGACATCCAGCCGGCAGATGACAAAATATCACCACTTTAGCTCAAATCACTTAAAGTCCGCAGGCTTGGGTCAAGTTCATGTACGTGTAAAGGGCAAGAACTTGCCCTATACTTGTACTTGTAATGTTTACCAAGTGCTTGTACTTGCTAAAAATGTACTAGACAAATCAAGTACTACTCAAGGAAAAGATTTAAACCTAAATCAAAACATATATAATAACAGTAAACACAGCATGAGGAAAATTGTGATGTTCAGAATATCTTAGCAATATGACGGACTAATAAAAATTTGCTGCCAGCTAAATTTGTCATAAACTTCTTACACTATAATCCACAGGCTGGATAGGTGAATGACCTGTGCTCTTATTATTGCTGTACTATAAAGGAACAATGAAGAACTCAAGGTGAACTCAAGACAAGCCCAGTATATCAGACGAAAGCCGTAGGAAAACTCAGGAAAATTCATCACTAATGGCATACATAGTTAGACATGTATATTTCATGTACTGATGTGTGTTTCATATCGGTTTTCTACACAGTATATATTGCGTGCCATATCAAGAGCTATGTCTTATACATAATACTTAACACATCAAGCAATTAATTATTATTCATATAACTAAAATAAAAAGAAAAGGGACCCATAGGTCACGGTGCACAGCTGAAGTTTGAAAACTTTTTAGCAAATACAAAATATGCTTATTTATATTGTTTTTCTTATGTGTTAGCATATGAAGGCTATGAGGAAATGGCCCTCCTGAATGGTTAGCAAGGTTCTAAATATATCACAAGTAAATACTCTGACAAGACTGCCATAAAAAAACAGTAACAGTTTTGTGATACTGTGTTGCATATGACATATTTACAGATGGACAGACAAGTGGACAGATAGGACTGATACCTTTATTTCACTTTAAGGGGAAAAATGCTTTTAAGTTCATATTTTACCCTATTTTTAGCAAATCCATATTTTGCAGTAATAGTTTTTATCAGTTTCAAAGTTTTATTTTCCATTTTTTTTAATTTGCAATAAAATAATCTGAAAATATAAATTCAGAATGAAAGTTGCATCATTATTTATCCAAAGTGAGGCTCATATCCTGTCAAATTATGCATACACATGTTTTATATTTTTAAATCACATAATGTTTAAACTTAATTTAAAGAAAATTATTAGTTAAGATAATTTCAATTATAAGAACATAATGCCACAACATGGCATCTTCAAGTTTATTCCTTGAATTACTATGAAGAAAGTATTGTACATTGGAATTTTCAGTAAATGCTTAATTTTATTTATTAAAATAATGTTCAAAAAATTTTTAAAAAATTCACTGAAAAGAACATAATGCCACAACATGGCATCTTCAAGTTTATTCCTTGAATCACTATTAAGAAAATTTTTTACATTGGAATTTTCAGTACATGCTTAATTTTATTTATTAAAATAAAAGATTAAGAAAATTTTAAAAAAGTCTCCTTTTTAAATAAGTATAGACACTATTGGATGGATGAGGGAGAAACCATAAAATTATGCAAATAACTACCTCAGCTAGTAAATGAAAAGTTTTTACACCTCTGAAGTAAGGAATTCCTCATCTTAAAAACATCCACATTTTTACAGCAATACACCATTTTGTGGACAAAATTAAATGTGAAATTTTATCATTGTAATCCACTGTGATACAATACAAAATCCAAAATGTAGCAAAAATCTAGAAGAAGAATGAATCAAACATTGAAAATTATAACATTCATTTAGTTTATGCATCATCCAAGCCAAGCTGAGCCAAGGCAACTGCCTGGAGTGGGTTACCTAACATAGGCGTCGGCTGATTAACTCACTGTAGTGGCAGGTTTGCTTCATGTAAGCAACACTTGACATGGTGTCTAAAAAACTTTTCAAACAATTCCTTTGAAATTTCATATATATACATCCATATATATACATACTGTGAAAATTGAATCAACAGTGCATACAAGGGAAAAACATGCCATGGCCAAAGCTGGACAAAATTTAAGGTACTGAATTTATATTTATGTTAATAACTTAAAAACGCAAATTCAGATCTAAGTATACAATTGAGTCTTTATTTTGTAAAGTTAAATCCCTGAAATAAAAAGGTAAACAGCTTCAATAAAGTTCATTTTAAAAGAGAAAATGGATTTCCTGATTTTTTACAAAGTGCATTATTTTCGGGCCCATACCTCAAGAAATTACACAATACTGACCTGATTTCTGGTATGTACATAGGAAATTTATAGAGGAATGATTATTTTTAACATGATCAATATCGGATAAGTGGTTTTGATATTATGCAGTCTTTTAGTGAAACATTTTTTTATATGGAAAATGGAAGTTTTTCCTAAATATCTCAAAGGAACGAAGTCATTGTCACCTAGTTTTCGGAATGGTTGGAGATTTTGGGGACATCTACCTATATCCCAAATTTTGGATTCATAGTACCAACGATTTCAAAACGTGCCTGTTAATGGAAGGACGCCCGGACGGCACGACGGACAAAGGACCATAACTGTAGCTCAGATGTCTTATAATCAGCTGAGCCAAAAATCATGAATCGTGATGCAGGGAAGAGCTACAGTACTCATACCTCGGCCCGTCATTTTACTGTTTTCATGACATTTATTTCAATAAAAAGCGGATTACTTTGAGGGTGTATACACAAACTGATTTAAAAGTGGCTGTTGGCTGTCAAAACTGGCTACTGGCTATAATTTTATTTTGGAATTGTTCAGTGTGAACTTATAATGTAGCAGAGTTGGCATCTCTTTAACGCTACATTTAATACACTGTTAATTCACACAATGTTAAACACTTTCTTTACATCCAAGTGTGAAAACATTAAAAATTCTCTATATATGGAACATCTTATATGCAGAATTGAGTAGTGATCAGCATCAAAGGGGCATCATTATCCTATCCTGATGACGATGATGATCAACCACAGGGGACCTGATATCCATTTGACAATTAGCTGCTGATTCAGCCACCTAGCTTCTGCAGTGCACCTCTATTGTTACCAGTATATATGGCCATAGGACTCTTTTGTTTGTGCAAATTGTCCTGATGCAGATACAAGGAAGTTAGGTGGTGGGTGTGAAGGGGATTCTTCAGCAACATTGATACAATGCAGCTGCCATGTCAATGCACCTTATCTAGAACTTTATCAATGCAGAATGAGACAGCAATGCAAATTTATGCAGGACAAACTGACTGGGTTCAAGAGGGGTTGTAGGTTGTTTTCCATAGGGCTCGAATATTATAAGGAACTCTGAAATGGAGAATTGATGACACTATTTATCTAAATTCTCTTTTGTGCACAGCTGTTGACTTGATGCCTTACAATTCAATCACATGTAAACAGTGATAAATTAATAATATGTAAATATATGAAAGGATATGCTACATTTAATTATTTTATTCTTTGGAATATATAGATAAACACAAAAAGTTTTAAGAAAAGCTTATATTATATTGCCCATAAAACCCATATGTGGGTTTAAAACTTATTGCCCCACTTGGGTATTACCCAACTAACCCTTATCCCTGAGTTTATTCTTTCAATGCATTGTAAGCTTAATCTTTAAAACTTCAAAATTTTGTCGCAAAATCCAAAATCTGCTGTTTCATTCCCAGTGTATAATCCAGATACAATGATTTGTATACATAATATGGTGTTTTTTTTAACTGAATGAATAAAATGATAAAAGTACACAAGTAAAGGTAGTAATTATTGAATACTTTTTAATAATATGTATTCTTCTATTTATAATGCAATAGCTTATTATTGCATATCTAGATGAAATTAATGAGATTTTGATTGGTTCAAATGGTATTGAAATGTACCTGTACCTAGGTACTCGACAAAAATGCTGCTGTACCCGACCCCTTCTTAGGTACCTGTTCTTATTATTTGTCTCATACGAATGACGTGCTAGGTAAGACATTACTATTCACACGGTAGTCGGAGGAATGGCTCCTGCAACCTATGACCT
Organism: Sipunculus nudus; assembly: GCA_026874595.1. NCBI lineage: Eukaryota > Metazoa > Annelida > Sipuncula > Golfingiida > Sipunculidae > Sipunculus > Sipunculus nudus. Next base: position 19,501,187 of record CM049311.1, on the reverse strand, counting down.
AGAACTTTTAATTCTGTCTTCTTTGTATAAAAAAGATCCCGAAAACATGCCGATATGGGTACTGGTACAGACTACACGTGTCCTGTTTGACAGAGCTCTGACAAATTATGCAAATTTTGTTTTTGTCAGATGATTGACGTTTTACAATGTTTACGGTCACCTGATTGGTTGCTCTTTAGTCCAATGCTTATGATTATTCATTGAATAAATATGCGATTACGGTTACATAGAGTTAATGGATAGGTCAATTGACAGAGATAGTAGAAAATAAACGTCGTTTCTTTTAGAACAGCGGGTTCTTCAGTAGTCCAGCTCTGTCTGGCCCTTTATCCAGTCGATGTCAGTTTATGGGCTGATCAGAAGACGTACTGGCACAGGGTTGATTTACATAGGCATATTTGGCATGATGTATTTTCAGTCTGTTGGCTTTGGAAAGTTGTTGATTATCACATAGCTTACATTGGCCTTATTCTTTTCCACACACCTTGACAGACATAACATTTTCTCACATTGGGTCTTTAGGTCTTCCACCCTTGTACATGATTTTCACTGTATTATGCAGATTTAATTGAAGAGTCAGGTGTAGCACTAGGTAAGAACAGATGGTTCAGTATATGCCTATTACTTTTAGTGATGGATATATATATAACATTCTGAAATATGAAGTTATGCAACAGCTCAGTGAGGAACAAAACAGAAGTTTATTCAGGAAAAAGGCCTCAGGCCCAAAGTTCCAAACTTTTAAAAAAATATTCCATTAAACAAATACATCAATGCAATGTACGGTAGCAATCTTATATTTTCTAGTAATCATGCCATAAACACAAGTAACAACTGCATACCTGTATACACTATGTATCTATTTTGCCATCATCAGTGAGTAAAAACACATAAACATTTCAATAAACAGTTAATTCAACAAATACAGGAACATAATGTAAAGTAACAGTCTTATAATGGCAAATTAGTCACACATGTAACATTATTGCATACCTACGTACACAATGAATCTATTTTGCTGTCATCAGTGAGTACCGTTTAAAATACATAATTCAACCATCTATCATTTCCCGTTTCCTCAAAAACTATTTATACACATATGCAGCAACTTTTGTTATTTTAAATGGATTATCAAAATTAAATAATTTTGGATAATGCAAGTCTTGTCGAATGTATTTAACCTCAAATCATGATATAATTAACATTCTTGCATAAAGTGAGCTTCATCCTAAACAATATTGAATCCATAGCATAAATAATATTTACAGATCCTCTCTTCACGAGATATATTATTATGGATCTCATTTCTATAGCTAATTCATGATTTGAACATCGAAGTTTTGCAGGTCATGTACAGTGTTTTCTATTTGGGATACAATAAACATATTTTTTTTTTCAAGAGTGAACATGGATTTAAAAGTACCATGATAGTATAGTTTACTGCACAAATCAATATCACCATGCCAATTTTGAATGGCAATGTCTTTCATTTTCATTTTAACTTCTTTCATAAAATAATTCACTTCTCCAATGTACTGTGCCATCCAAACATATCCAAAACCATATTGGAACAACAATGTTCTTACATGAAATACCAAATTTGATTTACCACTGTTGTCTAAACATTCATCAACATATTGTACACCTATTTCTGAAATCTATGTTCTGGCATATGCAAAAGTTTAATCTAATACTTAATACAACGCAATAAGCATATTACAAACAAACGAAATCTGCCACATTCTCCTAATGCTGCTGCATTTGGAGTATTCTGACCTACATTTAAAATATGTTTGCAGAATTTGTACTGTACTTTCTCTCTTGATTCTGAGTTTTTAAAACCCATAGCTCACATCCATATGTTAAACAAATGAAAGAGATGTCTTGCACTAACATATTAACACTTTTTGCTGAATGTTTTAATCATGCATACAGCTTTGTTTGCTTGTAAAACCTGCTGTTGGTGTGTTTTTGACCAATATGATTTCGTAGAGAAAATTATACCAAGATATTTGTACTATGGAACCACTTCTGTTTACCTTTCAAATACCATCTTTCTACTTTTTGTAAAGGATAACTTTTCCTAAAAACCATAATCTTAGTTTTATCTGAATTAGTTTTAAAATCATATTTTTCACATAACTTTTAAAAGAGATCATTCTGTTGCTGAACGAAACTCCACTATTAACCATATCATCTGCAAATAACAATGTCGTTAAATTTGAGAGATTACCATTTACATAGATCCCTAGATAATCGCTTCCATCTAATATGTTACAATACTAATTTATAAATAAAACTAGAATATGGGTAGTCGACAAGCGACTACGTGTATCCGCCAAAATCAGAGAAGGACGGGTGAAGTGAGGCATGGATTGAGTGGCAAGGGGATATAGAGTTACATGTGTTAAATATTAGAATGGATCTCTGCCACATAAACATGATTGTAGGTGGCGCCACCTGTTATTTGAACGAGAAACTATCCAAGATATAAACACATGCAAAATTTTATGTGAAAAAGTCAAACCACTGCAGAGATATGCATGATTTTATCCCACAGCAGACAAACAGATGGACACTGTGCAAACATGGTTGCAGGTGGCGCCACCTTTTGTTGTGTATGTTATAAAGCTATCCCAGGGCTACATTTGTGTAAAAATTTTTTCCGGATCGGTCAAACGGTTCCCGAGATATATGGGTTTATGTGTGGAAACAGACGCACAAACGGACGCTGGGCAGAGACGAAAGGTCAGAGGTAAAGGTCACTTGGTTAGGCACCAGTTCACATGTGACCCGATAATTTGTGTAAGTTTCGGAAAAAAAAAGTCCAGTAGTCTCAGAGGAGTTCTCCAGAAACGAACGCGGCGGCGGCGGCGGCGGCGGAACCCGGTCAAAAACATAGTATCCGCAAAACTTCGTTTTGGCGGATACAAAAAAACTAATAAAGGACTTATCATACAACCTTTTGCCGGGTACCTACCAAACATGCAAAATAATCTGTTAGTTTGTCCGAGCCTAGGAGCCCATGTTCCACACATACAGTCTCCTGCTCAGGAACCTACATGACTGTACAGCTCTAAGAGCTGGGATGGATAATCCTAGTCAACTGGATATCATGCATCACTTACCCCTGAACATTTCTAAGAGTCAAGAACAGGCCTGTGATTACACTACCACAGTCACTAAAGTAGTTATAATTATCATAGTCATAAATTTGGGCAAATTTGGTTTTATCGTAGATGCTGTTTTCATCTGGCAGTTAAAGCCAGTTAATATTCATGTTGCTAAAAACCTCCCCTCTCCCTGCCTAGAGCTTGCGAACCTTGCTTGTTACTGAAAGTGAAGAGGCACATTGGACATTATTTTCATTGACTTATTGAATAATAAAAAATATTATTTCTTAATATATTGAAAAAAGGTTTGTATTTTAGGCGATTTAGATTTATTATGGGACTTATTATCTTTTGTCAAAATACAATATATTTTGATAATCTGCCATTTCTGACCGGCAGAATCGTTTTCTGTCTTATTTCCGCCAACAGCAAGGCATAAATACCTTTCTGCGTGACAGGTAACCAACCATGTTGTAAAGTTTACCATAATACAGGTAACCATGCTGAAGGTAGCATAGGAAACTTGTGGACAGGGATAAGCCAATAAAGCCTAGTTTTAGACGCTGAAATAAAAACAGATAGGTTCAAATTTTTGAGATATAGAAAAAATATTTTACATATTTTAAGATGAAAGAAAATTCCCATAAAAAATTGGGACAAGAGAGTTTGGAAAGATTATTACTTTTTAAGATTAAATAATCAGTGTCTTACTTTGGAGTTGGAAACTCTCTAAAAACAAAATATATGAACGTATGAGCCTGCATGATAGATACATGTGTAAGTTTGATCTCTCTCATAACACAACTGTTTGGGTGTGACATAAATGTACAAATCTATCGAAAGGGACCAAATCAATTGGACGCTCATACACAAACTCTGTGTTGTTCCAAACACAAAGGTCTCATCAAAACACAGGTCATGATTGCATGGTTTTAGCCACCGAGCGGTTAAAACCTAGCTGTTAAAAATATGGAAATACCTACAAAATGTAGTTTTAAAAACAGGTTGAGACCTTGCAGACAGTCATACAACCATAGCTTTGAAAGGTCTTCCACGTAGCTGTGATATTCAAATTTCTATATTACAATGAAGAACTCCATGGTGTTTAACCACAACTTAAATGTGAGTTTGATCACTCGAAATGATTTAAGACTTTATACACATGTTAAAATGTGTTGATGGTTCACCTTTTCTGTAACCCTGGAATTAAAGTACAATGTGTGTTTTGGTAATATTTTTGTAACCAGTCTGGCATTCCTATTGGACAGAGTGGAAAAGGGAAATCATAATGCTGAACGGTGGTAGGCCTAGGCTAAAGGCCCCATCTGGAATCAGTTTCTTAGTCTGTGAATAGCTCCAAGGTTGCTTGCTTTTTTTCAGTATTGATGCCTTATCAAAATTAACTATATTTATTTGGATATTTGAGCTCAGGGTTTGCAGGTTTTTCGCAACAGTTGGGTAAAGTATGTTTTAGCCAAGTATTACCCAGTCCCAGGATTCCTGGGTTTTACTCTCAATTCCTACTGAAGTGAGTGGTGTGTTCTACCCAGTAAAACGTAAGGGTTTGCAATGTTTTAGCCGCCCAGCTGTTAAAACCATCTAAAAATGGTAAAAACAATGTCGTGCGAGACATGTTTTAGCCACCAAAAGTGGCTATAACAAGTAGAAAGCCTGTAATCCTTACTCGGTTTTTAGTCAACGGAGTTTGGCTATTAGTCAACGAGAAGAACTCAGTATAGACAATTTTCCCTATCTGTAGTTCCAATCAATAATGCATTTATTTGTAATATGTAGTCGTGCCTCAAAGTGATGTAGCATGAATTATAGGTGTATTAATATATTTCTTTTCTACATCAATGTAATGATTATTATTTTTGAAATTAAAAAAATAATATACTCGGTTTTCATGTTTTATTGAAACTGATGCATTTTAATAACCACTATACTAGCTCTTCCCGAATACTTGACAGTTTTAGCCGCTTTTAGCAGGCTCTTCGACAGTTATAGCCGATTTTTGCCGACTGAAACTGTTAAAAAATATTGTTAAAACCTAGTTTAAGCCTGTTTTAGCCGTTAACCAAAACAGGTTTTAGCCGGCTAAAACCCAACCATGACATAAGTAATATTTTCTTCGAGTTTGTTTTGTCTGTTGTGTTACTTTTCAAAAGCGGTTTATGCAAACATTAAACAGTGTGCTGAGCTAAATGGCCGCTATGGTGCATTGGCTAGGCCCTTTATAATTATATTCGCACTGAAAAATATCAAGGACAGCAGTTTATATAATCATCTTTCTGTCAGCAAGGATCCAGATTCTACCCTACCAGATACTGGCTTCTGGTTTCTTCTCTCTTGAGTGAACCTTTGTGTGAAATACTAGACTGTGTATGCATGAATGCTTTATCACAGTCATCACACATGATCCTCTCGCCAAGGTAGGTCTTTGTGTGTTTTAAAAAGCCCTATTTTGCTGTAAAAAAATTTATAAGATTCACTGCATTTAATGTGTTCTTTCCTGTTAATCCTTGTGAGTTGTATAAAGATTACTCTTTTGTAAAAAGGCTTTTCCATCATATTTGTCTTCATATTTGAATGCTGTCTCTTTGGCATGTATCCTTGTGTGTTCTATAATACTTTGTGTATTGTGTGTTTTATGTGTGTTTCAAAGAATTCGCTCCTGTGTGTGTTCTTATGTGTTGTGTAAGATTACCCCTTTCTGAAAATGCTTTACCACAGTCATCACATTTGAACAGCTTCTCTCCTGTGTGTATCCTTGTGCGCTGTACAAGATTACTCCTTTGAGAGAAAGCTTTTCCATTGGCATCACAGTTGAACGCTTTCTCTCCTGTGTGTAACCTTGTGTGTTGTATAAGACCACTCCTTAATGAGAATGTCTTACCACAGTCATCGCATTTGAATGCCTGCTCTCCTTTATGTATGCTTGAGTGTTTTCGAAGATAACCAATTGTTGAGAATGTCTTACCACAGTCATCGCATTTGAATCTTTCTCCTGTGTGGATCTTTGTGTGTTGTATTAGATTACCCCTTTGAGAGAATGCTTTACCACATTCATCACATTTGAACGGCTTCTCTCCTGTGTGTATCTTTTTGTGTTGTATAAGACCACTCCTTAGTGAGAATGCTTTACCACAGTCATCACATTTGAATGGCTTCTCTCCTGTGTGTATCATTGTGTGTTGTACAAGATAACTCCTATGTGAGAATTTTTTACCACAGTCATTGCATTTGAAGGGCTTCTCTCCTGTGTGTACCCTTGTGTGTTGTACAAGATGGCCACGTTGTGAGAATGCTTTTCCACAGTCATCACATTTGAATGGCTTCTCACCTGTGTGCATCCTCAAGTGTCGTCTAAGGTAACTCATTTCTGAGAATGCTTTTCCACAGTCATCACATTTGAACGGCTTCTCTCCTGTGTGTATCCTTGTATGTTGTATAAGATAACTCCCATGTGAGAATTTTTTACCACAGTCATCACATTTGAATGGCTTCTCTCCTGTGTGTATCCTTGTGTGTTGTATAAGACCACTCTTTAGTAAGAATGTTTTATCACAGTCATCACATGTGAACGGCTTCTCACCTGTGTGTATCCTTGTGTGTTGTACAAGACTTCTTCTATATGAGAATGCTTTACCACAGTCATCACATTTGAATGGCTTCTCTCCTGTGTGTATCCTTGTGTGTTCTATAAGACACCTCCTTAGTGAGAATGCTTTATCACAGTCATCACATGTGAACGGCTTCTCACCTGTGTGTATCATTGTGTGTTCTATAAGATTTCTTCTATATGAGAATGCTTTACCACAGTTATCACATTTGAATGGTTTCTCTCCTGTGTGCATCCTTATGTGTTGTATAAGTTTACTCCTTCGTGAGAAGGCTGTATTACAGTCATCACATTTAAATGGCTTCTTTTCTGTGCGAGTCATTGTTTGTCCCATATGAATAGGCTTAACAACACAAGTTTACCACATTCAGCACATTTGAATGGCTTCTCTCTTGACAAGTCATTGTGGGTCACACATCAACCAAATTTTGCTGCAAAGTTTTTCTGCAATTTATTTATTTTTTACGTCTTCTCTTCTGCACTAAATCCCCTCTTATGTATATTGTTTATACAAAGAATTAAACAATGCTTGTCCTCGAAGCAGATCTCAAGTTTTGGTTCAAAACAGACACGCAAATATTTGCAACGTTTAATGCGTTGGGAATTAATCCGTTTACCGTCAATCACAAGTACAAGACTACAGATGATATGAAAACAACCATCGAGACGGTTTAACATGTAGTGCTTGTTTTCGTATATCGTAATTGCTGGGAGCACTCAGAGACTAAAGGAAACACGACTTGAATCAATGGTTCGGCCGTGGGTGGAAATGTGCAGCACACCAGCATTATATCGAGCGATATTAAAAGAAGTTACACAATTATGATCAGTGAAGGGTAGTACAGATTTGTTGACGTTACGGCTGCTCATTTCTCTTACGTCTACCTTCTGCAGTTCGAGACGTCCTTTCCTTTAAAGGTCGTATTCCCTCACTGTGATGTCTTGCCACGTAAACAGTTCACATGCACTGTGAAAATCAGGATCAGTGTCGGCTGGTAGGTGTCAGAACAAGTGCTTCCTAACGTGTAAACTTGTTTAGACCGGTCGGTCTTTTTACCGAGCGCTACCGAGCGTACCGAGCGCTACCGAGCGCTAGCGCTCGGTAGAACTTTTTACCGAGCGCTACCCTGGATTCACACCAGGCATTGATCTGACCCGCGTTGGGCTACCCTGCTCTAACAACGAGCAGTGTTCCTACATACTTGGAACTACCGAGCGATAGGGACTTTTTACCGAGCGCCATCATCGCGCACATGACAACTAGTTTTCTAACCGTATTCAGCACAAAACATCATATTCATGTTATTTAGAATAAAGCATAATTCTCAGTTAGTCAAGCAAACAAAATAACTAACGATGCATATAACTTGGATGATGTCAGATGATTTCTCACCAAACCGTGTAACACCTTTTGCATAAATTTCTTTAAATGACGGTTATATACCTATATATAAATATGTATGCTGACTACCTAACGCCATCATCGGAGCCATGGAGAGTGCCGCGATTATATTTATGTATATATGAAGTTATTTAATGTTATGATATACATACATATAAATTGGAGATATATATATGAATACATATATTCATATATCAGTATATATATATATTATTTAATATTGTGCTATATATTTACATATATATATATATATATATATATATATATATATATATATATATATATATATATATATATATATATATATAGAAGGTAGTGTTACCCTTCGATGTAAAGTGCTCTATGGCCTACAGACTAGGCCAGAGCGGTATAACGTGTTGTGACTTTTTTTAGATAGACTAACTAGACTAACTAGTTTATTAACATCCGAGCTTTCGAAGCACACAGGCTTCTTCGTCAGGTGGTAATTCAACTACAGACTATAACACGGCTATACCGCTTATATATATATATATATATATATATATATGAGAGAGAGAGAGGGGATGAGAGAGAGCGAAAGAGACAGAGAAAAGAAGACAAAGTGAAATAGAAAGAGAGAGCTATACTATATAAAATATTTATCCGATATATAAAGGAGAGAGAGAAAATAAGAAAGAAAGAGAGAGATAGAGAGAAAGAGAGACAGAGAAAAAAACCTGAATCAGAGGGAAAAGTAACAAAGACCTATTCTTTATGTAATATTTATTCGATATAGGCTATATAGGAGAGATAGAAAGAAAGAAAAGAGAGATAAAGAGAGGGATAAAGAAAAATTAAGGGAGAGGGAAATAAAGAGAGAAAGTAAAAAAAAAAAAAAAAAGAGAGAGAGAGAGAGAGAGACCCAGCAAACACATAACGTAACCATAACGTTCCTGGAATGTCCTGGTTTGGTCACGAAAAGGACGTCGCCAAATAACGTCACCAGGACGTTATGGGAACATTATACTGTAGCTTTAATATGTAAAACGTTGAGAAAACGTCAGGATGACGTTCCAAATTTATCGCTGCGCGCATGCGCAAGAAAGCGCACTAGATGACATCGCTTCAGGAGACGCCGTCATATTATCAGTATAATCTGAATAATTTACATTATACCAACTGCAGTGGAAGGCATCCATCATTTCAAAGTAAGTGAACTTAAAACATAACACCCAAAGAAAACTAAGATATAATTATTTTGTGATAAAGGACAATTTAAGTAGCAATACAAAGAGTGTTTGAAACTTCAAAATACTCCCATGTCCTGGTTTGATGTTTTTTGCTTGCTCTGAGGGCATAACCGGTAAATTTACAAAAAGAATGATGAAAATATGGCATTGGTATACAAAACACCTTGTGTGAAGAAGCAGCCTGTGAAAAATAAATTAATATCATTAATTTAAGCTATTGTAAACAAAGTCCAGTTTGAACGTCACAACAACGTCCGGAAAACGTCAGTTCTTTTACCATACATAGTTCCAGGCGATGATCAAGGATTTTTTTGCACCGAGAGGTCAACGGGTGTCATGCATTAAAATTGTCCAAATAAAGGTCGTTTGGTGAAAGCAGAAGAGGGGGGGGGGATGGTTCGACCCCCCCCCCCCCCCGTCATGCATAAGATTAAATCATTTGTCTAAAAAAGGTCGTTGATTGAGAGCGCCCCCCTCCACCCCCACCCCCCCCCCCCCCCGGATCCGCCCCTTAATTCTTGGTATAAATGTTGCCGGGGATTATATTTGTAATTATTTGTTGGCGACGATATATAAACACTACGGAAACATATTGCTGCCATCTGGTAAATGAAAAATAAATTATTTATCTCGTACGTGTGATATACTATATATCTCGTAGGAGCGACATATTATCTTGTATCGCACGTACGACATATTGCCTCGGACAAGAGCTACAGCTACCAAATAGCCTGATTTTAAGAGATATTCAAAATTGATCTAAGAATTAGATATTTGACATAAAGCACGGTGTACATTGATACGATTGGTTGGTATAGCTGAACAGAAAACATTCCAGTTTATTAGTTACTTATAACTTTTATTTTGAACTAAAAAAATATTAAAAACTATCACCCATGGACGTGCGATTAATCTGTGACAGAAGAATACGAAATTCTAATGCAAGTCTTTTACTTATAAATCAGGCTGAGGTGATAAAATAAACACCTCATATCGGTCTCATACGTGTAACCTGCCATTAACGGCGTGAAGTTAGACTTATGCATGGGATCAAGCACTTCGTTTCATAATATATGAATCATGAATCTCTCTCATGGGCATATATATATATATATATATATATATATATATATATATATATATATATATATATATTATATATATTTTACACACACCTCAATAAGTGACATTTAAGTTTCATATTCATTTGCAATAATATATGTATTGTCTCACGTTATAAACTCATTTTTACCTAAATAAGAAAGTTGCCCAGCAAATCAATCACGGGCGCACTGGTATCTGCTGTTCACCGGTTTTATAACATTGTTATGTGTGCGAGTGAAGCAAGTTCGTCTGTGTCTGTTTATACCATGCAGAACAAGACCGCGTGACTAGAGGAAAGATCTTGGTCGCGCACACGCGAAAAATTATATAAAAGAGAAGAAACATGAGAGAAACACCAAGAGAAGCTTGACAAAACCTTGATCAGTGAAGTTTGGCTTGACCACCACCAGGTGGTGTGAGCGCTAAGTTTGTTTTTGATCGCGCCCAAGGCCAACTTTTTTCCACTTGCGTACAGGAGTAGGCAAATAGTTTTACAACGAAATATTGAGAGACAGCGTAATATTTTAAGGAAACTACACTGTATATTATGAATACTTAATTAATATACCTGCAGCCTGCATGGTTTGTGAAATGTAAATGGGTCCCGTTAGAAGCCACTTTTCGTGGACTTTAAACTCTCTAATACATTCGTCTCTCTCTCTCTCTCTCTCTCTCTCTCTCTCTCTCTCTCATATTTTTAATATATATATATATATATATATATATATATATATATGTATATATATATAAATATACATTATACATAATACTCTATCCTATCGCAGATATAGTAACATAAATATACAACCGATTTAATTAATTTTAAAAGAAAGCGAAAAATCATTGGTATAAAAGATTAATTGGCACACCAATACATAATATATAAAAATCATCAGACTATTCCTAAAATTCAGGCCATATACATATATGTGTATGTTTTATTAAAAGCGAGTTTATATTTCTAAAAGTATTCATGTCTGATACCAAGGACTGTTGCTCCATCACATCTTAAATAGATGAACACTGCATTGTGCATGGTCTCATTTCTAAATTTTATTTCCATATTAAATTCGCTATATAAGCATAGTAACAACAAAACTGTGTCCCTTGCACATGTCGGGATATTTTATCTGGTCAAAAAAGGAACCTCTGAAAGACATTACACGTATTTGTAATGACACTGATAGTATCCACCGGATGTGCCATTCAAACACAGCGCTGACAATATCTCCCAAGGCTTTCAGTACTTCATACACACACACATATTTCGTATGTATATAAATAAAAAAATAAAGAGAGAGAGAGAGAGAGAGAGAGAGAGAGAGAGGACTGTAGTAGGAAGTTTCAAATCCATGAAAAGACGACCTATTTAAATTTTACATACTAGGCATATAAAGTATACATGAAATACAGTGTAGTGTCCTAAAATTTTATGATGTCTTTCAATAGTTCAATATATCGCACAATTATCCATTCTCAAACACTTAAAGTCAGGCTGTTATAGGTAGCTGTTACCTCTTGCCCGAACCCTTCTTTCTACAAGTAGTTTCAATTTGGCAAAGGCAATATTTTTTTAGCTCGGCTGACTATAATTCATCTGAGCTTAAGACGTGGTCCATTGTCCGTCCGTCTGTCCGTTAGACTGGCACGTTTTGAATCCAAAATTTGGCATTCGGTATACTGTTAGATGTCCCCATACAAGATCTACAAACCAAAAACTGGTTCACTGCGACTTTGTTCCCTTCAGAAATTAAGGAAAAACCTCAATTTTCCATTAAAAACCTATTACCACACTTTGGGACTGCCTAATATTTAAAACCACTCATCTGTTCTTTATATTTACTCATTTTCTTCGTATTAACCATAAATATTCCCGTATATAGTTTGAAACTGTTTCTGTGCACATGTTTGAACATGCTTTAGTTTGAACATTAGGAAACATATGGTCAGATCACAAAATATTCTTTGCAACAATATCATATCAACCATCCATGGCCTATATTGGCTGTTCCTCTCAGACATTATCTCCATTTGATAAAAATTTAGATTTATAACTTCAAGGTCAACTTCAGCTGAGCACAGAGACCCATGGGTCCCTTGTTTTCTTATAAACATTATGACCGGCTCACTATTATAACATCATACGCTGCTAACATACCTATCTTAAACTAAAATGTTTGTATATCACGTGCAGACATCGATTTGATATATTTCACTTCCTTGAAATATTTAAAAAATCTGTGTTTGTTCGTTTCAACTGTCTTTCAGCGGTTTGCAAGAAGGTAGAGCTGTTGTAAAGTTAGGATGAGAGCATGCCTCATTAAACAGAAATATATATATATATATATATATATATATATATATATATATATATATATATAGGCCTACATTGCTTATATATCATTATCAGCTGGCCTTTTTTGTAGTCTGTGAATGAGATCCGTAAGATTGCTTAAATATGTCGTACGTTGGAGACAATATGCATGTCGTACGTAGGAGATAAATCATTTTTTTTTTACAAGGTGGCAGCAATACCATTCCGTAAAACACAAATGAATACCATTTATGAATATTTTACACATGCTGGCTGTAGTTTCTTTCAGATCCAAACTTCGTTGTCGTGGTACTTAATCCCCAGTACATAATGCTGTGGAGGTGGTCCACTCTTCCTGGGTAGAGTGCGGATATGATGCGTGTCAGTTCATCAATTCCGTGTTCAATATCTAGTTTATCTTATTTTTGGATGTTAACCAAGCACAAAGAATTAGCATTCCTACAAGTACAACTGGTCTTCTAAAGTCATTACAGGTCATCGGATTAATACTGCATTTTCAAGGTTTTTAATTCGCTTCACGGATAAAAAAAAGATCATTCCATAAAGCGGAAAAGATGCAATCCCTGATAAGCATATGTGGAAGACCTGAAGTGGGAATATTTTTATTTACAGGTACAGTACCGGTAATGTATTGGCCTAGTATATGTACTAGAGGCTGCACTCTCCATTAATTTGAAATTGAGCTCGAAATTTAACACCTTAGAATAGAAAATGTGACATTATATGCTTTCTTGTCCATGATATCATATAGTATAATATAAATCGTGAAATGTATACTGTTGTAGAAATATGATATGGCCCTACCGCACAGCAAGCTGAGATAACATGTATATCGACACCTCTGATGAAAGTGAGCCGCAATCATAAGGAACGGACATTGCAATGAGTTGTATCTGCATTCTGAAGAAGACGAAGATGGTAAGTATTATAATTTCATGGAATAAACTGTTGTTAAGTTTTGAGTGTTCTATATATTTTCGAATAAAATGAGATTCTTGCGGTCATTTATAAAAAGTATAATACATTGGTAATAGGGATTCGATTATGCTTTATAATTTTCGCACATAAAATGCAATTGAGCTGAAGTTGCATGTATTTCCATATTGTATATCATAATTGACAGCAGTGCCACTAATCCGCTGTCATGCATCTCATCTGTGGCCACGCCCTCGAATGCCTTTTTTCTTTAATTAACGGGAACTATGCCGGTTTGTCATGGGGGGGGGGGGGTCAACTTCATTTCCTTTTTTTTCACATAAATCTTGAGAAAGTGACACAATATATCTCCAGGTATCGTCACAGCACCTTTTATTTGATCAGAAACTACACATCCACATTAGAATGGACAAAACGTATATATAATGAATTATTTTTTTCAGATGAGAGTTGAGATATATATGTTGATGAGAATTTAAAGGCTATACACCAGCACATCTTTCGGTCACTCTGTTCCTGCCAAAGTTTAATCCATTGTCCTTGCCATGCTGACTTCGCCTTTCATGTCCAAGCCCTGGTACTTCCGTCTACGAAAGCAGGTAAATCTCTAATGACATTTCTAAGTTAAAATTTATTTGTGATTGTTCATACATTATAAAATGTTAAGCATCTTTCAGCTCATCTGTATAAGCTATTACCACCGCTTCCAATGTCCGTTTGTGAGCAGCTTTTCTCAGAAATGACTTATGAATGTTTATCAAATTTTGTGCACATGCATGTTCAGTCGGGCAGGGATTAGCAGATCCCACTTTTGGTGGTTACACATAAAACTATTTATTTTACAAGGACTGCACAAATAGGTATTATAACTAATAACTAGACACTGTTAATGGCCGAGGTTATGGCGAACTCTAATATCCACGCCTGGAATCGAACCCTGGTCACCAGCGGAAAGAGCTGAGTGATTTATCCCATGACTGTTCAGGCCCTGTATTTTGTTTATTTAAAAAAATCTTGGTTCAATAATGAATTACAGCACAGATTTTTGGCTTTCTGTGCCACTTGTGTCCAGATATTCACTAAATTATATCTTATGTTTATCCTGATTAAAGAAGTTCACATGACCAAAACACGTGCATAGCAACTTACTTTCGTATATAGTTATAAGCGCTTTATTCTGTCTCAGCAGTTTTTATTGTACTTTGTACATACTTTGAATAAGTTTTTATATCTGATGTTACTATCGTGCATGATATTTGTTTCATAGGTGAGCATGCACGGTCACTTGTGTTCTTTGTTGAAGCTAATAATTCATGTTGTGTTCATGTGTGTTGGTTACAGCAATCATATTGCATGTGGGAGACACATCACAATTAAGCTAGGGCAAAGTGAGGGACAGCTGGGAGATCACAAGACAGTCATGCCAACAATACTCCATTTAGCGACTCTCAGGAGCACACCACGAGAAAACGACGAAAGTAAGTTTTTTTTAAGGTTTGTGTTGTAAATAACACTTGTTGTCAATTCAGGCAAATCATATCTATAAGACTGTACTGAATTGAAGCGTCGGCATCGAGATAATTATGCAAAAAAATCCTGTTCTTACCTTGTGTCCTAAGAGTTTTTACATTGCCTTTTCATTTTCCTAAGCTATCAGTTAATCATATCATAATTACCATTGACTTAACTTACTTTTATCCTGCGTTTCATTTATACAATAAGAAGTATCCTTATAATATTTAAGAATATGTCCTTTATAAGGTTGAATTTTTTATTACTTGATACAAACTGACAGCATTGTAACTTTTCCATAATCTTACCTGAGTACACTCTTCATACAATATTTGCAGTATGTTTTCTACTGGCAGGAGGCCTATAAAGCATTGCATAAAACATTCAAGATACTAAAATATCTTTTTTTTTACCCATCAAGGAATCCCAGGCCAAGAATGCTCCAGCCGCAATACGGAACAGAGGATAGCTGCAATATACGGAACAGCGTACAACCGTCAAAACCTGGGTTCGAGCCAGCAAGGACAATATTAAAGCCCGCGTAGTGCAACATCTGACACCGAGACTTCAATAAACCCACTTAAATAAAACACGTAGTTCTCCAAATGAATGTTTGCATGAAAATAAAAGGGATTTGAAAGGTTTTGGGAATGTTCCTGGAATGTCATTTCATGACGTTATAGCATGACGTTCAGGGGACGTCTACAAAACTCCACACATTCACGTCAGCAGGACGTTCGGGTCGAACGTCCCCTTGACATACACGTAACGTCATCCTAACGTCCCCGAAACGTTATTTTGTTTGCTGGGGAGAGAGTGAGAGAGAAAAATTGGGAAAGATAACATATATAAGCCTATATTTATTCATGGTCTATAAAATTAAACAAATACAATGTAAATAATTGAACATGATTTTTTATGTGTGAATGCATTTGTCATGTGCGCGATGGCAGCGCTAGGTAAAAAGTCCTTAGCGCTCGGTTGTACCAAGACGTTTGAATTAAGAATGTAAGAACACTATACCCATGTAAGAGCAGGGTAGCGCTCGGTAAAAAGTCCCTGGCGCTCGGTAGCCCAACGTGGGTTATAGCATTGCCTGGGGTGAACCAAGGGCAGCGCTCGATAAAGAGACCGAGCGCTCGGTAGCCCCACGTGGGTCAGAGCAATGCCTGGTGTGAATCCAGGGTAGCGCTCGGTAAAAGTAGCCTCTTCCACAGGCTCCGATAGAGCCTGTGGAGGACACGTGGCTGTATTTATTTTCCCTATATAACATCTATAAAACACCTGAGGTTTGGGCCTCTTTTAAATAATTTTCAAAATAAATTCTGATATTAAACTTTTTTTTACCTGAGAATTTGTTGTTTCTTCAGTCAAACAAGACCAAGAAAAAGGGGGCTTGTGTATCTCATTTTTTAACCATCCTGGCCCGAATGCAGTGAAGCCCAAAATACCCCACCAAGCAGTCCCAAACAAGCATTTGGACAACATCTCTTTGATTGGCCATAGATTTTTAAAAAATTGACCAATACTGTCAATTTTATTGGAAATTATGCTTAACATACTTAAAAATCAAACAAGGGGGTGTTTTTGATGCTCCAGCACATGATGGCTAGAGCCAACCAGAAAAAGCCAGACCATTTGCTACTCTCCTTCAGGGCTTGGTGACCCCAGGTCATGTAAACAAATAGGACCACGTGATCTGGATAGATAGGGAATGAAAGGCATTCGCTGATTGGCCAGATTTACGGAATTTTCTCATTGGGCAGTCCCGGGAAAGCCCCTGCGTGGCTCTGTCAATAAACACGCGCACATGGTGCTGGCTGTCAGCTGACGAGTACTTCAAAGGGATCTTTTAACCATCGGGGTCCAAATTGTAAAGACAACTGCTAATTATTACGGAAGCAAAATGCCATCTATATGGGTAAAGGACACGAAGTGGGATATGCATATATGTCAAACCTTAGGCTAATTAGAATGTCGGTGTGCTCCTAAGGCTTTAAGGCTTGTCGTCAGGGTAAGTCGTGAAGTGTTTATTTCTGACAAACAACCCATTGCCTGAGGTTTGTCAAAATGTGTGGGACAACATTAGCCCTAGACAAAACGAATCACTTAGGAAGAACAAAATTTATCATATTTTTTCAAAATCATTTTAGATTCTTTTTTATAATGCCTGTATATATATTTTATAGTGTCAAGTTCTTTATAAATAAATTCACCGGGTGTTACTTTACTGGGCCTTAGATCCAGTATATATATATATATATATATATATATATATATATATATATATATATATATATATATATATATATATATATATATATAAAATAAGAATAGGTATGTATGTATGTATACTAGTATATATTCTGTCGGTTAAGTGACTCGTGTAACAGGATGAATGTATAATTTCATTATATGACCTGGTGTTTTATGACACTTGGCACAAAGATTCATATATTTTAACTCATATTTCATACATTGTGTAATATACATTCCAGGTATCATGCCATAACCTTAACAAATAATTCAAAAACTAAAATATATATTTGTAATATAAATATGTGCAGTATTTCTGATTTATCAATGAAAAAAAGCTGTTTAATAAATAAATATACTTGAATAAAATTAAGGTACTAAAATCAAAAACATTAGAAAAGAAAATACAGACATGTTAGATTAGAAGACAAATGATGCAACTTTGTTGCAGCAAATAAAAATAATTGACAAAGTTTGAGTTTTGTCCTACAATTAAGGAGAGACATTTGTTCAAGGCTAAATTGGATTTCCAGTGCTTAAAAAGTCAAACAGATGTAACTGGTCCAATATGAATAACATTTTAACTTGGGGGACAAGTCTGAAGACCTTATAAGTGTGAGTCAAAGATATCTTAAGAGGATCATCTGTCATATATTTTAATGTGAAAAGATATGGCATTAATGCTCGCAGTTCAGTAACATCTTTTTAAAATAATACCAGCTACGCTGTGTATTACTAGGGTGCATGTATTTGATCATCTCCAGTTGGATATAGAGGTGTGCTCAGATAAAGAATGTTGCAGTGCAGTATAACCTCGATAGGCATAATGTCTTTGGTTAAATGCTAAAATGCTAAAGATTTATTAGCATGTGCTTGATAAAACTGCATTCACTCTTGCATCATTTCTGTTTATTATTTTTGGTCATATATGTTTCTTGGTAGAAAATGCAATATACTGGTAATGTTTATGATATATGTTCAGTATTAAAGATCAGTTGAGGTTCAACCTAGTGTCCGTCTCTTTCATTGCTTCCTTGAACATTTGTGCACATGTTCTCTCTCTCTCTCTCACACACACCCTCACCCACACACACACACACACACACATATATATATGACTATCAGTATATATTTTGGGCTGCATGTAATAGTGCATTAAATAATTTACTGAATCAAAGCCAGTCAACCAGCACTGAAGGGCTCACTTAATTTAACTTATTGCATTTACAGTAATATCCATGTCGTTTTGATAGTTTTGATCTCTAGGTGATACCTAAGGACATGAGATGTACATATAAATGGTGTAGTGGAGATTATTGTTTGAAAAGGAAAGTCACCTGTCACATATTTTATGTGAGGGCAATAAACAGTAGTATATTCAGGGTAGCCATTTGACCTAGGTAAAACCTATTTTACCCAATCCAGTGGATAAAACCTGGGTTAAAAGTATTTTTCCTAGGTTTTACCCATTATATACCCCAGGTTTTTGCCCAGTGTATTAGAATATTTTTTTAAAGAATAGCTTCTTTTGAATTGGTCAAAAGAAGTTAAGCACACATTTTGAGAACATAGGTAGCTAAGCCAAGTGGCTCTGACCACATCATCCCTGTCTAAAAGAAGCTATTTGCACCCATTTGCTACTTGCACTTTAACTCATGTTGGGTTGCGTGTACAAAGCACATCACTCTGAATAATATAAATTAGTGGTAAAACCAATTCTGAAGAATAACTTTGTAAAACCTATTTAACCTAAACTGGGATTTTTTTTGCTACTGACATGCTCCTATATATAGCAGGGTACATCTCAATAGCTGATCACTATATATTCAGCTGTAAATAAAGAACATGCTGTTGTACTACTAGTAATTTCGGGACTAGTGCTGTTCTAAAATTTAAAGTTTTAGTTCCAGAAGGATACTGAAGAAGCACCCTTATGTCCATGACAAAATAAATTCATTTCATCAGTCACTATATTTTTGGCTTTGGTATAAGTTTTCAAACATGTTATATACTTATATGATTTGTACAGCACATACTGAGTGAGCTGGTCTGAATCTGACATATAATCTGTAGTTTTAATTTTATCAAATTGATATGACCACTATATAAGTATAATACAAAATCAGTTGTATATCAGCACAGACTTTATTTTTTCCAACCTTGACCTGTATCATATTCCCTGTCAGCATTAAAACAACTTACAAGTATTTCTCTGAGAAGAATTTACAGCTGTTCTTAAGGAACCATAGTTTTTAAAACCTGTTTTTTTTAATTTTGAAAAAAATTGTTGAAATGGTTTCCTCCGAGTATGTAACATGGCATTGTTGGCATATCTGTAGCCTTGCCTTCATGATCAGACACATCAATGGAATTTTATTGCACCATCTCTAATCGAAATCAAATATGACATTGTAGGATTTTACCCAGAATAAAAATACAACAACAAAGTATTTAAAGTTTTAATTCAACAAAAATGTTAGAAAGGTCTCAAATGTATGATTTTAGTGTGCCCAGCTGAGTATACTGCCAGTCTTTGGGAAGCCTCTTAGAAAAGAGACGGTAACTGTAGCGCCCCCCCCCCCCCCCACCCCACCCCCCACCCCCAGTTCTCTCCCCTTATTGTATACCCTGGTGAAAGAGCCACGGTAATGAAAAAATACTTGCTATGTGTTAGTCTATGTGATTCATATTTTAAGGTATAGCTCTGCTGCATTGATAAATTACTTGCATTTTTGGAGGTGAAAGTTAAAAGCACAAACCTATAAACCTTGATTTGCACACTAATAAATTTTCAATGTGGATTTCATGTGAAAAAAAAAATCCCATTGCAACTTAACCCACAACATGTTGAAATAAAATATCCTGTAGTTTTACAGGAAAAAAAACGAGTCCAAATTTGACACAAATTTTCTTATTAAAAAATCTTTGAAAAGGATATTTGAGATAATCATGCAAATTTGATTAATTTTCAAGTGTGCTTTATTTGAATTTTAATTTCATTTAACTCCTGATACAGAGCTAAAACTTGATATGATTTGTCTTATTTTTGTTTAATATTCATTAACCCATTGCACAATCTTAACATAATATGTGACAGAGTTTTCTTTTTTATTGGACTCAACAGGGGAGGACCCATGATTTAGAAAAGTGGAGTCCAACCCAGCTAGGATGACTAATGAAAACCCTTTAAATAAGGTCCCCAGGGCAGGTAAAATAGGGGATCCAGGCCACAAATGTTGTCTGAAACCCTTAAAAAAGGTTGCGGCGTATGAAAAAAAAGGGGGGGGGGGGGGTCCTGACCTCTGAATCCCCTCAATCTGCTTCTGCTTGTGCTGGACTCTGACTGATTTATTGAATTTTTTAATAATTAAACCTGAGAGTCTAAGTACAAGTCCAAGTTCAAGATCTTCGCTTCCAAGTTTGAGTCCTAAAAAAGTGAACTCGGGTCTGAACTGGAGTCCAAGTCAAGACTGAAATTGTACAACACTGCGAAGTTCAGCCAGTAATTTATTAATTCTCATTCAAAGTTTAAGACCCCTCATTCTGTAAGAGATGATATTAAAGTTCATGTGCATTACATAAAATAAATATGATATGGTTATATTGTATGATTATCATGTATTGTTAAAAATAGGGATATTAATAGAATGTATTCATGGAATACTAATAATGATAAAACAAAGAAATAAATCTAGGAAAGTTTATTTATGAACCCAGCATGACTTAAACATGACAGGGTTTTCTCTGATTTAATATGTCTTTTTATAATAAAAACAAGATATATGTTGAACACAATTTTTCATATATTCGGTTATACTTATTATTGTTGATTGCATGTATATTTATATCAAAAGGTGAAATATATACCACCAATGATTGAACTGCATTATCTTTTATATTTTCGGCTAATGTGTTGTTTTAATGAATTAGCATTCTTTAAACATTTAAGGTAATAAGGGAGTTACACATGTCACATGTCACAATAATAATTTGTTGTTAAAAAACATAAAAATTTAATCCAATATGCAAAACAATAAAAAAAAAATAAAACAAAATGACAATCATTTATAAATATGTTGGTGTATCAAAATATCACATAATAATATATGTTCATTTGGCTCAAAACTTTGGCATTTTTATCACATTGCCTAGGCTACATTGTGTAAAAACATTTGTCCCCCCCCCCCCCCCCCCCCCCCACACACACACCAAAGAAAAGGGGGCGTGGCACTAAGAAAATTTTCTGGGAAGAAAAACTTACAGGTATAATACTGCCCCTTCTGAACATATAGTACCTTTTAAATAGTTTAATTGTTAAAAAGCAAAACTTGGTCGTACTTTGATATTTTAATCATTAATTGATAACAGTCTGGCACACGAAGCATACAGGCAAAACTACACTCATTATGTGTCCCATGGACTTGAGCGATATCAGAAAGAGCAACGTTTAATACAGTATATAATTATGAATGCATATGTGGTACACTTATGATTGATAATCAGAAGCTGCAATAACCTGGGTATATGCCGTAGGTCAATGACACAGCGTCAGTTATCCTAATTTGAGTGACTTTTGATAGAGAAAATGTGTTTCGTGCCCATGACTCGCTTGCAGCTGTACCTGAACGGAATCGTGTACCACGCATGCGCAGCTTTAACTCATCGGGCGGAATCCCACGCATGCGCAGCTTTAACTCATCGGGCGGAATCCCAGGCCCAAAATGGTCTCCGTTTACAGACCCACTTGGGGCCCACACAGTGGATGGCAAAAAGACGCAGTGGGCATGTTACTACTGTGATTGGCCCAACCAATTCAGGTTGAGCCAATCAAATGGGAATTTCACCCAACCAACGTGACTCCAGCTTCAGTGTTTACCAGTTGACATGTGTACCGCCAGCACGCCAGCAGCGATCGAAATTTAGGACTGCTGCACATTTGCCTGCTGGATCCCTTCGCGGTAAATATATGTATTCCGAACAATTAAACAAGAATTTTGTGCGTGACCGTTACATACAAATATGATACATGCAGGCCTGTCTGTAGCTGGCACCCTCCCTAGACCCAGTTGTGGTAAACACAGAGCCACAGGTCCCAGCCTTCATTTATCTAGCGGACGGGAGTAGGCTACGTACACCTGATGTTGGGTGCCTATCCCAATGCCCCTGTGCCATTGTTTCAAGCAGCAGTGTGCATCCATGTGTTACATAATCTCTGGTGCATGGTGTGAATGTCCTGTAACACAACCACTTGATACAAACCACCACTGGCTACAGGCAGCGTTGTTACCAAGGGAACAGGCTTGATTGTTTCAGCTGGCCAGATGCGTGTATCACATTTCAGCTGAGTGCGCCAGTAAGTTTGCAGTGATGATGTATAACAAGTGTAGTGCACAAGGCTGGCCAGAAACAATCACCAGCCCATCACCCGGGGTTTAGACAGGCCTTAAAAATGTCCTTAAAATGGGTACATCGTAGTCAGCTGCATGCGCTCCTGTCCGCTAGATGAATGAAGGCAGGGACCTGTGGCTCTGTGTTTACAACAGAGCCACAACTGGGTCTAGCACCCTCCCCCTTGTCATAAATACCGAAATACACTGAGAAACACTGAAATACATTGAAATACCCTGAAATAACACCAAAATACACAGAAATAAAAGTGAAACGCACCAAAATATGTCATATCACTTCTGATATATGCATTACACACGCATATGTATATATTTATAATATAATATAGGGTTTGCAAGTTTCTACCATTTCACCATTGCAAGTCACGGTCTGCCATGGCAGAAATAAGTTTAATATATATATATATATACAATTAACGTACATTATACCAGCATATGCAGTATATATATATATATATATATATATATATATATATATATATATATATACTTTATAAATTATAATAAATAAATAAATATATATATATATATATTTTCATATATTTATTGAATAAATTATATGTGTGCTAACCCTTATAACCATGAAAACATGACATTACAGCCTCGTAAAATAACATTAATAAATATTGCTCTTTTTTTGCTCTCTTATGTTTATTTTATTAAATGTCAATGACATATAAAATAGCTTAACCATATTATTTCCAATACTATTTGCAGTCATATCACCTCAAAATACACTGAAGGAAAGGGATACCACCCAAAAAAAGCCCACTGAAATAACAGTCATTACTATTAAAATACAATTCAAATACACTGAAAATATTGAAATTAAAATTTACAAGGAGTAGATAATTTTGATAATGATCATTAATATAAAAATTCAGGCATGTTTAATGAGGTCAGAGGTCACTGCACTTTGGAGGCACCTTGGTGACTTAACGAAAATCCTGTGCACTGGTTTTCATGAGACTCAATGTACATATTAACCAATATTTTCTCAACTCAATTCCATTCTCATCAAAATTCACGCACGCATATAAATTAATGTTGTCAAAGATCACCACAACTGGGGTATCATACACGTTTGTGGTGCTCTTGTTTTTTTTTTTACTATTATTACTACGATATGCAATTCAGAGTATCATTTTAATTAATTATATAATTAAACCACAATCCAGGACATCAACTTGCGCTATACTGGCCAAGTTCCAAGTCTTATAAGGGAAATAAGTGGGAGCGATTCCATTAGGTAAGCTGTAAGATCCTAAGAATCAACAGCAGCTCAGCAGTACCTGGCATCAGAAAAGATTGTTTCTTGGAGAATTTGGCAGAATTGGCATAGACCTTGAGAATTTATGGAGCATTTTAATGCTCCATATTTTGCATTGTTTATCTCATAGAAGACTTTTAGCCAATTTTCAAGCTCCTTGCCAATTCACAGAGGTTAATTCAGTCCTCCATTCTTGTATCTACCATTTTTTTATTTGAGAACACAGCCTCATTATATGAAGTGCAGAATGTAAAAAAATGGAAGAATCATTTCTGCCTATAACATACCAGAATTCTTGGAATAAAATCACGATTATGATGTAACTGATAGTTGGCTGTCCATCCGCCGGTAAAAACGGCTCGTTTTAAAACCGTTAGACCTACGAATCAGAAATTCCACATACAGTTAGATGTCCCCAAAATCTCCTACCATACCAAAAATTGGGTCATTAGGACTTAGTTCCTTCGAGATATTAAGGAAAAACCTCAATTTTCCATAAAAAAACATTGTCACACTATAAGACTGCCTAATATCAAAACCACTAATCTGATTTTGATCATAGTGGATATGCATATTCTTCCATAAATTTTCTATGTACATACCAAAAATTAGGTCAGTATTGCGTAATTTGTTAAAGTTATGGACCCGTACATAATGCACCTCATAAAAAATCAGGAAATATATTTACTCACTTAACATAAGAATGGCTGAAGCTAGAGACTTTTTTTCAGGGATATAACTCCATTTAAATTAAGATTCAATTGTATACCGAAAACTAGATCTGAATTTTTCAAATTTTTTAAGTTATTCGCATAAATATAAAATCAGTACCTAAAATTTTGCCCAACTTTGGGCATGGCAAGTTTTTTCCCTGTAAGCACTGTTGGTTTAATTTTCATATCATGCACACATAAGGATTTCAACTTCTAAATTCTGAATCTTGAAAGGAATTGACCAAAAACTGTAGCTTTTATTACATTTTTTATGAGACCATGTCACACCTAGGCTGTACTGAAGCCCCTCTATATTTCCCCATATTGACCTTTCATGCTTGAAGCAAGGCATATACTGCAGCCAGCCAGCCCTACGGTGGCTTCAGCTGGATATAATTCAACCCCCCTCCTCTTGTAAAATTTGTTTTGGCCAAAAACATAACAATAAACAAAAATTAAAAAAAAAATTATTGGTTTATAATAACCACTTTAAGAAAAAGAAATTCAAAAGGAATTTTATGGTTAATGAGTAACAGGGACCTTGCAATTATGTATGTTTTATGGATCTTTCATGGATTGCTGAAAATACATTTCAAATGACACCATGCAGTCACCATTGGGTATTTTTTAATTTCAATCATAAAAATGAAAATTAGATAATTAAATAAAATTGTTGTTTACTATAAGGGAATATGTGAAGCAAGTTAATGATAGACAAGGATGCAGTTGATCATATTAAATATTCTAAATTTCCAGGTCTTTTTCAGGTATTTAATTTGTTGGTTTATTTTTTATTACAAAATTTAAAAAAATAATGAAATATGTCAAAAATTAAAAAAAATTACTCAGACAAGTGCTTATTAATTTCATTAAAGATGTCAATATGTTTGACTAATAACATTAAGACTCATTGCTGCATCAGCTATTACATGATACTGGGTAAATAATCAAAATTTATATTTTTGATAACTTTATTTCAGTTAATAAAATTAAACATTCCCAACTCCAGTTTGCTCCTTGTTTAATATATTGGTCTGTTTTGATCCTTGGGTTATTTTTTAACACATGTTTAAGTTTCATAGCTGAGATTATTTTCTTTTTTTTCTGATACATATTAAAAAAATAAAATTTTTAAAATGTGATAAAAAATCAGATCTGAAAGACAAGGTCTCATTATGATGTCTATAATGTTAATAATTGTCATAAGTGTCTTGACAGTGATGTGAAAGTATTAAAAAAAGAATATAATATTTTTTTTTATAAATTAAAGCCATAAAACCAGGTAGTCACAATCATTATTTAAAATTGTGAAATTTGTATATTTTGGATTCTCAACAGTTTCATTCAACTGAAACTGAATAAATATGAGACATTGAGTGAATACTTAATAATTGTATTCAAATATGATTAAAAAAATGTAATAGTTCAATAATGTAAATTAATACAAAAACTAATACAGGTAAAAAGAAAAAATTTGAGTGCAAATACTTTCAAAATGTATTCATGCATTCATGAATATATTTTATAATATTATTTCAATAATCATTTATTTCAATTATATTATTGAAAGAAATCTTTTCAGATGTTACTGTTAATATTTTTTAATTAAAATTATATTATGCCCAATAATTCCAAGTAATTATCAATGAATAGTTTAAATCTCATATCATTTGTGCTAGTGGTACTTTTGGCTATGGGCAACCAGAAGTTATTGAATAACAGTTAACTCCTTTGTAAAAAGCATGCATGATAATTAACATGACTTACAGTGGACATTTATTTCCTCTTACTAGTGTTAGTGCTGTGGATTTAATTTTCACAGCATGTACACATAAGCATTTTATCTGTTAAAATCTGAAATTTGAAACCAATTGATCAAAAACTGTAGATGTCATTCTTTATTTCAAGCATCATGTTTTGATTGTTTTCATCAAGTCAGTGAAATGTATGCTTAGCAGTATTACATAACCAGTTCAACTTCTGACCTAGCTACTGCCTCTGTGATTGTCTGGGTCAGGCTGGGTCAGGCAGTAATTACCAGAGAGCCTCTCTCTCTCTCTCTCTCTCTCTCTCTCTCTCCATGATAGTCTAGCTCACTCTCTTTTGCTCTCTCTCTCTCTCCATGACAGTCTAGCTCACTCTCTCTTGCTCTCTCTCTCCCTCTCTCTCTCTCCCATGCTCTCTCACCCCTGAGCCTCCCGTCCTCGCTGCACCCCATTCTGTTGACAGGTACTATAAACCAGATCAATTAGCTATGAAAGTTGAAGAAATTTAGAAATGTGAATCAACTGAAATAATCCTTGCTCTTTGACCCTGTGAACAATAGTTCTATTGCTATTCCATAATTAAAGACTGAGGCGTTGTAACTTCCATCATAACCCCCTCCCCCCATCAATCCCTCCACCTGTTACGTGGGAACTTTATGGCTACTGTATACATATGATAAAATAGAAAAATAGGTTTATTAAAATAATTGGATCTCATTAAACAAATCTGTAAACTGTTGAACTGTCAACAGCTTATCAAAAAAGTAACGAATGGAAACACATAGTCGGATCTCAAAATATAATTTGCAACAATTTCTTCAATCATATCAACAAACCATGGCCAAGATTACCTTTTCTGATCAGACTTTATCTACTTTTCATAATATTTTAGATTTTAACCTTCCAGGTGTTTAAGTGCTGTTGAATGCTCCATCACCTCTCTCTGTCTCTCTCTCTCTCTCTCACTCCTTCCTTTTCTCTCTACATCCACCTCCTTGCTGCCTCCTTGCTACCCTCCTGAACCCGATCCAACTGTCAGCCTCAGTAAACAAGAGCAAGATGAATCAGATGTATTCATACTCTAATATTTTGTATAACTATTCGTCCATAGGTACCTATGTACATGCCAGAAATTATGTCAGTATTGTGTAATATGTAGACATAGTGGGCATCAAAATAATGAACCTTGTCAAGACTAAAGAGATATTGTGTCATACAGTCTCAAATTCATAAATCACTTCATCAGCATAGTTAATCATAACATCATATCTGTCAAATTGAAATCTTGCAGACTTCCATACACTATAGATCCTTCAACAAATAGCTTTATCATCATTCTACTACTGCTTATTACTGCTGTCATTACATTCATATTTGCTCAAATATATTGCAATTTTCAACCCCTCCTAAATAAATAAAAAATAAACCACTATATTTTTCTCTATAAATCCATCAGTCAGGTTATTTCATTTATCTTTTACTCACATATTACATTACATTCCTTTATAATAGCCCAACATGTCCATGATATTCATAAGCTTTATCGACTCTCTATAGTATCACAATGGAGAAACATTTATAGTCTAATCACAATCAGCTGAGCGCCGTGACCCATGGATCCCTTGTTAAATTTAACTTGGGTCAGCATGTTTATCCAAAATAGCACGGGTGAATTACCAGAATGTTGTATAATAGAACAGACATAGTGAATTTACTCTGATGTAACACTAAAACTATACAGCCAACTAAATCAAGAACTTAAAAAATACACAAGTTGCTAAGACTTAACTATGAATTTTGAAATTCTATTTTTTTATTTATGGAATGCATCTTACATGCTAATGATATACAACATGACCACATGAAACCTCCCCCCCCCCTGCCAAATACTCTTGACAATAATTCAAATGATTTAATAAAACTGCCTTGGAAAATATAATACAGAGCAGGATTGCTACACTGTTAAAATATGTACAGTTTTCACCTGATATTCTGTGAAAAACAAAACGTTTTTCCCTTGAAATAAAGAGGGAACACAAAAAACAGAATATTCAAGGATTTCCCTTTAAAACCACAAAACTCAATGAAATGACAGTGCAAATTATATTTATATAAGCATAGAGAGATATCACTAAATTTGTCAAATTGAGTTCACTTCCCAACATATGTCATATATATATATATATATATTTATATGTTTTTTTCATGTCCTTAATTGACTGAAGGGTGTGAAAAACAATCTCTCTGATTTGCACTGATATGACAAGCCAAAATGTCATTTGAACAAGGTGAATTACAGGTATGTTGTAACTCTATTTCTTCCCTGGGAAGAAATGGTGGGAAGGAAGTAATTCTTCCCTTCCCTCTGGGAAGATTGTGCCAACCCTGGTATATATATATATATATATATATTATAAAATCATATTTTAGTTTATTTTGATGTTATTTCAGGTATTTTGGTGATAGCAACTGTTATTTCATTGTATTTTGGTGTTATATTGATGATATTTCAGTGTTATTTCAGTTTATTTCAGTATTGAGTCTGTATACCTCTGATGTGGCATCATCTGTAGACACCCAAGGTTAAAGAAGATTAATCTAGTTGGGTAAAGATTTACTAACATACAGAGCTTACAGGAAATGCTTGAAATCAAAGATATACTGTGGTTGCCTTTTTGTTCGCGAGGGTTTTAATTTCGCGATATTTCGCGAATGGAAAATAATCGCAGAATGAAGCCCTTGGGAATAACTGGCAAATTAAGTGTGTCCTTCATTTTAAGTGTAGCCAATACTTGTATGGGAATAGGTTAGAACAGTAAGAAATTTTATTATAAGTTACATCCATGCAGGTATAGGGAAAACGTTCCCTTAAATTTGAACTAAACTACCTGTGCTGTGTGTACGGGCCCATCGTTATATCAGAAGAATATCACAAACTCACAACTTATTTTCATTTTATAATACACACAGGTATGCATTTACCAAAGATTTGACATAGGTTCTGGTGAGATCGCGAAAATGAAACCCTCGCGAAACATTTAAAATGGAGAAAATCGCGAAATTTCTGTCTCGCGAATATGAAGCCAACCACAGTAATTCCTTTGTCCAACCTCTTTGCCCTCAAACTGGGCAAATAATGCACGGGTGTGGTATATATATGCTTGGGACTCAAGTAATCTGTTATTTACACACACAGCAGCACCTTTGGGATCAGCTGCATCATGGCTCATATAAACGCACTTGAAAAAAAAAACTAGACGACCATAGGTCGAACGCTTGCCGGAAGTTGAAATAACAGACAGACGGACAGACAGAACAAAATGTCGGTTTTCTAACAATTGAGTGACTTTCAGAGCGACTGGTGAAAAGTTAGGCTTGTTAAATGACATATATCACACTAAAGAACATAAAAGCAGACATAGCTGACAACAAATGACAAACAGACAGACATACTGACAAAGTGACACAAGCTTTAGACCAGATGACTTAACCAAGTTATGGATAAGACTCAGAGAAAGAAAATAAGCTATAGTTTATGTAACTGAGGTTTATAATTTTGAAGATATGGCCAAAAATTTAATATTTCGGAAGGTAGTGTGCAGCACCCCCTAGCGGCAATATCCAGAAAATAAATCTATTTCGAGATATTAGTGTAAGACATAACATGTACCAGTTTCAAAGGATTCCTTCAAAACTGTGGCCTGAAGAATGGTATATGTAAGACACAAGAACCAGCAAGCAGGCGAAATTGATGACAACTGACAAACAGATAGACATACTGACAAAATGACACAGGATTGAGACCAGATCACTTGACCAGGTTATGGAGAAGACTCAGAGAAAGAAAATAAGCTATACTTTATGTTACCGAGGTTTAAAGTTCTGGAGATATGGGCAAAACATGAAATGTTGGGGAGGTTCGAATGCAGCGCCCCCTAGCGGCCATATCCGTAAAAAGAAAAATAAATTTCGAGATATTACTGTAAGACATAAGATGTACCAGTTTCAAAACGATTCCTGCAAAACCATGGCCTTTAGAATGCTATAAGTAAAATATAAAAACCAGCAAGCAGGTGAATTTGAGAACTAACAAACAGACAGACATACTGACAACGTTACACAAAGCTTAGACCAGTTTACTTACTCAGCTTATGGAAAAGACCCAGAGGAAGAAAATAAGCTCTAGTTTCTGTAATTAAGGTTTATAATTTTAAAGATATGTCTAAAAAATTATATGTTGGGGAAGTTCGAGTGCAGCTCCACCTAGCAGCCATATCTGGAAAATGAAAAATCCATTTTGAGATATTATTGTAAGAAATAAGATATTTT
The DNA here is from genome assembly GCA_026874595.1 of Sipunculus nudus. NCBI lineage: Eukaryota > Metazoa > Annelida > Sipuncula > Golfingiida > Sipunculidae > Sipunculus > Sipunculus nudus. The sequence continues at coordinate 19,470,210 of CM049311.1, read as the reverse complement.
AGTTTCAAAATGATTCCTGCATATTTGTGAAATCTAGGCTGTCATTAGGCGATATCTCAAAATATCTTGTTTGACGAGATATTGTATGAGATATTGCGAGAGTTGAAGAATAATACTACTTGTATGCTACCTGATGCAAAAAACGAGATCTCTGTAGCTTTAAAACTGACAAAGTTAGAAAAATGAGACCCCTTATTTCGAATATCATGACTTTACCCCAAAAATGCGTAACCATGGTTACCGCAAATTTGAGGCCGCTATACACCAGAAGAAAGGCCTTGGAATGATGATTAAAATGAGCTACAGTTGAAGTGGATACGACTAATAATGACAAAGATATGAAGGAAAAATCGTTTTGCAAACTTTTGATAACCTTGACCTTGACCGTCGACTGATAATGACAAAATTCAATAGGCTTCGGGCACTTTTGGTTGTACATCAACTATGTAAGTTTGAAAGCAATCGCTGCAAAACTGTGCATTTTAGGCTAGAGACAGACAGACAAACAAACAAACTAGACGACCAGAGGTCGAACGCTTGCCGGAAGCGGAAATAAGAAAGTCAAACTAGGAGACAACATACAGCAGACAGTCAGGTTACATTTGGAACTGGTCAAATGAATTACCCCAATTATGGCGGAAACAGAAGCACAATTTTGTGTGGTTATGCTGATTTTCAAAAGTCGCAGATGAGTAGACAGACAAACAGACAGACAGGGAAAAAACTCCATGTGAAGGCCATGTACTCCTTTCATGGAGAATGGAAAACCGTCTATTAGAATAAATCTCCATATTTTGAATTTTAAGAAAAAGAAGAATATAATTTTAACGTATTAGGTCCCCATGGTAATGGAAGAATATGACAGAGTCCCCATGAGGATAAACGCATTAAATCTTGTTTCAGATGCTGCAATCAATGTTGTGACACAGTATATACTTTTAGAGATATGGCACAATAATGATTGCTGCAGCGCCATCTGGCAGCTATTTTCTAAAAGAAAAAAAAATAAGTTCCCAGATATTTTTTATTATATATATTTGATTTATAATTAAAATTTAACCCCTGTAGAATATCACAGAGTCCCCAGGAGGATAAACGCATTAAATCTAGTATCAGATTCTGCAATCAATGTTGTGACAGTATGTATAGTTGTGGAGATATGGCACAATAATGATTGCTGCAGCACCATCTGGCGGCTATTTTCTAAAAGAAAAAAATAAGTTTCGAAATATTATATTTTTTATTATAAATATTTGATGTATAATTAAAATTTAACCCCCTGCCCCCCCCCCCCCCCAACTGCTAAACCAGGGATCCGCCCATATTTTGACACAGCCAACTTCAAAATCGGGGATCTGTCCCTGGTTTGAAAAATTTGCCAGTGGTTCCTGGCAACACAAGTGGCACCACAAAGGGACACAATGAAAATAACAGGTGTGTTCAATTCAAATTTAGTGGCTTTTGTCCTCTATTCAATGCTGCTTTATGAAATTCATGGACGACTGCGCACGCCAATTTGCAACTGTAATGGCCTTGCCGGCACTTACTGGTCAACCCTGAAGCCACTTGTGCTCACGGCAATTGGATGTATCTTCATTATTTGATAAAAAACGAGGCAAGATTTGACGAGAAATGCTATATAATCACATAATATGACTGAGAGTGTCAGACGCTGTCATGTGCTGAAAACTATATGTCTGTAGTGTAAAAAATGACAGCATTATAGGCATTTTTTTAAAAGGTCCTCTGTTCTCGTTTGACGACAAATGGTGCGAGATTTTACGAGATATTCACTTTTGTCACTTTAATCTACTAAAAAATCCTAGAACAATAAAAAACTAGACCCTTGTAGCATTAAAATAGCCGAGGTACAGATATTTGTTTAAGATCTCGTAATTTCTCGTTTGACTATAAACCGAGCGAGATTTGACGAGATTTGCAATTGAATGACATGTGCAGGATAAGAGTTCACTCAGTGCAGTAGCTGAAGCTAGCAATTTGTTCAATTCACTCGGTGCAACTGCCTTTCTAACCTAAGCCTGGTCAGCCCAGTGCCTCCTGACTCAAGAGATGTTTGATGTATTGGCCTGATATTTTTACCTGTTGGGTTTCTGGTACACAACACTGGTGTAGCCACCACAATGACTTTTGCACAGTGTATGTACCTGCTTATTTCTCAGGAGGGATTTGATATATCAGCCTGAAATTGTGCATATTTATACATATCGGATAGCTTCATCATATACAAGACTGGTGGTGCATCCCTACAATAACCTTTTGCAAAGCGTATGTCCCTTGTTATTTTTCAGGAGGGATTTGATATATCAGCCTGAAATTGTGCATATGTATACATCTCAGATATCTTTGCAGTATGCAAGACAGGTGGCCCCACCTACAATAATTTTTGCAGTGTATGCTCCTGCTTTTTCCTGAGGAGGGATTTAACATATCAGCCTAAATTATACAGATGATACATCTTGAATAGTTTTGTTGTATACAAGGCTTGTGGCGCCACCTACAATTGTTTCATACATCTGTGCACATAGCCAAAGAGTGGTTTGAAGTATTTGCCTTGGAGAAATTTTGCATGTTCTTACATCGTTCATGGCTTTCTAGTACACAATACTGGTTGTGCCAACTACAGTTATTTTTGTATTGTGTGCACCCATGCCAGTTTTTCAGCAGTGACATTTGTGTAATTGGTGCATGTACTCAGGTTCAAAATGTTCAGCTCTTGCATTGTACAAATACATGTCACACATGTACGTGAAAAACTACTGTCCAGCATTGAAGCACTATACCTGATGTATATCCCATTGCAATGGTTTCGCATTAGGCCCGAAGGCCTTGTTTGCAAGTAAGCTCAGATCTTTCAGTTACCTTCATATAATTTGAAATGATTAGATTCCAAAAATGAGTTCAGTTAAGTTTCATTGTATTGACTAGAAGGGATAATGTTGAATGTGTTTTATATTATTATGGACATATACAAGGAGAATAAAATGTCTCTGGGACCTGTCTGACCCCAAAATCAAATGGGTTCTTCAGTGGTGGACCATATATTAGTCAAATTTGATATCCATTTGACAATCCAAACTGGAGATTAATTTACAAAAGGATGTGTGGACAGTAAGCCCCTGAGACCTTGACATTTTGACCCAAAAATCCACAAGGTTTTTTCATTATTGGTAGGTGGGCAAAGTATGGAAGATGGAAGGTTTGAGATAACAAGTTTGCCTTAAAGTCTATCCAATCTTATTAAAAGTGGGTCCTGTGACAAAAGGGTTCTTTAGTGGTGAACCATATATTGATCAAGTTTGATATCCATTTATCATATGGAAACAAATATGTGGACAGATCATCCCTGTCACCTTGACCTTTGACCTTTGACCTCAAAAATAAAAAGGGTTCTTGCTTTATCTGTAGGTCATGTATAAGTTTAAGTTTGAAACCAATATGTTAATCCATACACAAATATGTGGACAGATGGACTTTTGACCTTGTGCCCCTAAATCAATTTCCAATTTTCATTTCCTATTTGCAGGTCACCTTATGTTTCAGATAGAAGGTTTGAGATGAAAGGTTGGGTTTTACATGCATCCACAATATTTCTAAATAAGTGAGTCCTGTGACTTTACCTTTGACCTCTGGACCCTAAATCAATAGAGTTCTTGCTTTAGAAATGAGCCATGCATAATTCAAGTTTGAATTATCTCAACCCAAAGTGGAGTTATCACCAGGAAACAAATTTAAAGGACATACAGAAAGACGAACGGATGGACAAACAGGGTGATTCCAATAGGGCATCCTCTTATTCAAGGGGGGCCCTAATAATACCAAGGTTTCAGGACACTAGATGAAAACCACAGTTGCAAATCTTCATGTAATGAAGAAACCATTCATAATAATTTTTTTTCGTAAATGTGATTAATAATGTCAAATTAATGGGATGCATGGAATGATGACAAATGATGACTAATGCATGGATTGATACTCAAAATCACTGGGACATTTATATAGACCAGCAATTGCCAGACCACTGGCACCACCTGCAGTTTTACTCGGGCATCTTGGGATGATAATCATTTCTTTATCTGTTACATAAGGGTGTTAATTTGGTCTGGAATAAACCATTGTGCAAGTACCATTGCTTGATCCTTTTGTTCATAAAGTATAACACGCGTGTATTATAATTAACACAATTATTGTTGAATACCAGTATATATTAACAAAAATTAAACAAATGAGTACACTTGTCTCCCTTCCCAGTGAATATAAAAGCACAAATACAAACCCGCGTTTCTGTGGCAGAATAAATGTGTTATATGGATAGATTAACTGGTCTGTAATAAACCAGAAACCCTAAATTACCTTTCACTTCTTGTAAACACTGTGTAAATGTGCGTGAACACCTGTTTTTAGCAAACCTGTGAGCTTATGCGATGGTGTGGCGGCGTCAGGCGTCTGTACGTTAACCCATACTAACTTGAAAACAGCAAGAGTTAGCATCACAAAATTTTATGCAAAAAATTAGTCATCTGAAAAACTCTATCGGATTTTGCTTATTTTTTGGCTAACTGCATCTTCTTAGATTTTATAGGGAAAAAGCTAAAAAAGCTTTTAAAATTCTTCTTCGCCGAAACTGTTCAGCCAGATTGTCCAATATTTCCCAGAAATGATCCCTGGAACAATCTCTCTCAAGTTTGTTCGAATGGTTTAAGTTCGGTGATGACACTCATGTATTTTCTATTTCACAAGTTCTCATTAGACCTGTATCCCATGTTTCATTGCAGTATCTGTAAATGTATTTGCCAGTGGTATGTGTAATACATATGACTTTACATGGTCAGATTTGCACTTTGTTTGTTCATTCTTATGTTCTGACATTTGTACTAACAATGGAAAAACTTACTTTTAACCAACACACAGTTTCTCAATATCACTTCATACTCATTAAACTATGTATACTATACTATTTGCAATTTTTTATTTGGATTCATTTTGTTTCTTTTGTCGTATAAATGACAAATATATTTTTCATGTGTTTGTGTTCATGATTTGTCAGCATAAATATACCAGTACATGTAATTTATATGCCTGGTGCTAAGACAGAGTTTCTTTGCCCATGTGTTACAAGTTTCTCGTTCTGATTTATGTAGTCTTTAATTTGACTCTACTTGTGCAGGTGGTCAGAGAACCATTCATGCAGCATAACCTAATGATCGAAGGAAAGATGGTGAAAATGCTCCAAGTCTTACTGAACTTTGAGCTGTGAGCAAAGTACAAATGCAAGATGTACAAGGTGTTCAAGCAGCTGCTAGAGGAAGTCCTAGAATAGGACATTGCTGAAAAGGTACACAAACATAAGTTTGACTTATATCATAATTTTTTGGAAAAACCATGGCAGTTTGAGTAAGCTGATAATTTTAAATAATCTGTTAATCAAGTGTCTCTCATGTGGAACATGTCCAGTGATGCTGCCAATTATTATTATCTCAATCATTTGTTCTGTTTATATACCTTATAAACTTTGTGCTGACTGCATGATGGTGCTGAGGCACCCTAACCTGTTTAAAACTTTATAGTGTGAATGTCCTCATACCATACCTGCATCATATTGTTCAGTCATTTGCAACACCTGCTGAGTACTGGAAATTATTTCTGACATTAAATGCATTTTGAAATGTGTTTACCCCTATAAAAAACTGCAAATTTTCTTGTAATCAAATATTCGTAATATATATGATACAACTACAGTAAGTATAAATTCCAGGCCCAAATTTATACTGTTATTTAATATTCTTTTTAATACTTTTCATTTAAGACTTTTTACAGTATGAATAATATAACATGACCCATGACCCTGATATTTAAATACTTTTCATTTTAGACTTTCAATCAACCCTTTAAAAATACATTGTTGGGTCTGTTGCCTGTAGAAATTTTTCTTGAAAAGGGATATATCTTGAAATTAAAAACCACAACTGACCTGACTTCATCTTTAAAAATAGCCTTACATGTGCATGAAATATTTCCCTACATGACAGGATCCTGCCTTTAATGTTTGGAGAATGCACGTATAATGTGATTGTAGATTCAGAAGAGGTAATTTTGTCATGACTGTCATGTTTCTGTGATAGGTCATACATAAATCAAGACATTAATTTACTAGTTATTATCTCAGCTTACTATAAGTCATTTGAGCCATAGTCATGGTCCTTTGTCTGCCCTCTGACCGGCCCGACGTGCGTAAACAGGGCACATTTTGAAACCGTTTGGCCTACAAATCCAATATTTGACATAGAGTTATCTCCTACCATACCAAAAATTGGACCAGTATGATTTTGTTCCTTCGAGATATTAAGAAAAAGCTCAATTTTCCATTAAAAAACCCATTGTTTCACTTGAAGACTGCATAATATATAAAACCACTGATCTGCCGTTGGTCATATTTTTCATAAATACCCGTACCAAAAATTTTTATAAATGCCTTACATGTGAAAGTTATATGGCACATAATGTGAAAATTATATGGCACATATATGTGCTTTAGAAGTCCCTTATATCTCTCCTTATAACCCCTATATATTTCACATATATGGATTTTAAATGCAAATGAGGTAGGAGCCATATATGTCACATATATGTGACATATATGTCACTTATAAGGCAGTCCAATATGAATTCATTGTAAGTGACACATATGTTCCATATATGTGCCATATATATGTATTCCCCTTATAAGTGCTATATATGTGCTGTATAAAGGACATATAACTGACATATAAGTTCCAAATATGTGCCATATATGTGCCTTATAAGTGCCATATATGCCCCTTATTATTGACAGATAACTTGCATATAACTCCTATGTATGCACCTTCTGTGCTATTTGACAATAGCTCAGTCATTGTCTGTTGTATGTTCTGTTTTGAAAGGTGTTTACTCTCTTCTTCATTAAGGTTTGTGTGTGTGTGAGCTTGCTGCACTGTGCTTTTCCTTGAAAACCAAGCTGGCCTGCAATCACACTGGGGGTCTTCAACTTCATTCAGTCATATAGCACAAACTTGTGAAACAAATGTATGAAAACACAGTATCCAAAATAAATGTTTATTTACACATTTTAAACTAAAAATAACATTTTTATAATACATGCATCCTTGCCACATTCTAAATCCTTTTCAATCCCCTCTTGTTGGTCCTGCAAAACCAAATATTACCAATCTTAATATACAGATATAGTCATTGATGCTCAAATGAATTATTTAATTCAATAATTTCGAAAGATAAATTTTTGAATTTGATGCTTAGTAGTGCCTTTCTTAACGTTAACATTAGTCTATCATATCTAGAGTCTACGAAATAAAGTAATACTTCTAAACACAAGTCAAAAAAAGGAAAGAATTTATTTCACTGAAAGTACATATATTCTCTGCTCTCATGGTTTACATTTCTGTTCTGTCAACATGCCTGTTGAATTTTTATGATTATAGGTAAATACAGTTGAACTTCTCAATTACAAACACTGGCAGAATTTTCAGTTATAGAGAGTATATATTAATATTATATTTAATGTCACAACAGTTAACAGGACAGACACTGTGGCCAAAAGATTCTCAGAGAAGTAAGTTTCTCAGTCAAAACACACTTTTAACATGTAAGCTGTTATATGAATACCCCATATGCATAACAGTGAGCCAAGAAAAAAAGGACATATAAATTCTAACATTGTCTATATACTAAAGCTTTACATGTTATCTTTATATGAATATGCTTACCAGACATTTCTTGCTTATACTTTCAGCACAATTTCTTCTCCATACTGGTTCTATTTAATATGTAAAGAAATCATTACAAAACATAGAAACAGAGGTTGTTGAGAATAAATGAAGATCAAGGAGTCATGTTTTGACTTTTAAGTACACAAATGTACATTAAACAGGTCTCACATTAAATTATATGACTAAAACAGGACATTTATGATATTTTTATGGTCAGTAATGTTTGAAATGAGGTCTTACCTGTTATGGTGAAATGACACTACTACATCCTAAAATAAATCAAGGTGTACAAATGCCTTTACAAATTGATTTACCTGTAAACTGACCCAGATTTTATTTCTCTTTGGAAATCAAAATAGTACCTAATAAAAACATCTGATCCTTAGAAATAGTCAGAGGACCAAGCCCATTAAAAAAAGGTGCTAATAACATATACTAATATGTACGAGTGTAATTGACTTTCTGGTGTCACATTCTGAATAAATTTATACAAATGAATGGTTTTATGTTGTAAGACATAGCTTGTAGTGTGTTTATAGGTAAATGTTAATTTCATTGGTATTTATGGCACACATAAATGACAGGCAGAAGGACATAATATCAAAATGAAACCTAATTTATGAACATTAAACTGATAGTCTCCAAATGTAAAACATACTTGACTAGTTGAAATGTTTGGGCAAAGTACAGAAAACCTCTCTTCAATTTTATCAAAAAATTTGTTGTGTTTCAAAGCATTCACCAAACTTTAGACAGATTGTGTAAATCAGCAATGAGCAACAGTGTTAAATGTTTACGTTTGCTGACAGAAAAACTTAAGATCATTGTGTAATGAACAATTCTTAAACATATTATGACTTGTGAGCACTCTAGCAAGACTTTGAAAAATTCATGTCGTTTTCGAAAATGACAGGGGACATCATTACCTTGTAGGGTTTTATGGGTTGAAGCTTTTTTCTTTTGGTGACCTAGAGTTAAGTTTAATGAAATGGTCAATACCTGAAGGTTCAACAAATAAAATGGCAGTATGTGGTCCCAGACCACCTCAACCGTGTCTGTCTGATTACTCAAAATACTAGTTCTAGTCTAGTCTGTCTGCAGTAACTACCACAGAGAGCCTCTCTCTCTCTCTCTCTCTCTCTCTCTCTCTCTCTCTCTCTCTCTCTCCTTAACCCTATTGTGTTGACAGACCAGTCTTATAAACAAGATGAATATTAAAATTTCATATTTTTTGTCAGCAACCAGCAGAAACCATAGAGACTCCCCCGTTTTAATTTTTTTAGACTTGAACAATTTTGACTTTTTTTTAAGTTCAGGATTTGAATCCATATATTCAAATGTAATAAAATATTAGGATCTAATATAAGTGCTCATTGACATGTTTTTAGATTTGATATAAGTACATGTTAAGATATAATATGTTAAGATGTTAAGATAAAATACTTTATAGCATTTTATTCATATCTGTTAAAGTTCCCGGGGCTTTGGAATTTATAACGCTGTTAAACTTAGTTAATTAGGAATATATTGGGCAAACTTTTGTGGAATTAAATATTAGCTCATATAGCCATATAATTAACTATTTAAAACTTAATTACATTTATAAATTTTATGTTTATGATATATATTCTTTCATATAACACATAGGCCCTATGTGTCCTATTGCATCATTAACTGGTTTAATGATACAAGTTTCATTTATAACACAGTGCAAATGCGATTTATACCTTATTTGCTTGTTTTAACATGCTTATTCAATTTTGTTTATGGTCATTTGAATTTTTACAGCATTTAATTTCATATAAAAATTAATGTTTATTAAAAGCCTTGGATTCTGTCCATTATTCTTTAATTTACAGGATGTCATTTTAGCTGGGCCATTTCAAATGCTAATATATATGAAACCAAAAGAAATAAGTATATTTTGCATTTGCTAAAATTTTCCAAAATTCAGCTGAGCGACATGACCCATGGGTCCCTTGTTTTACAAAAGCTGCATGGTGACAGTGGGTTGCATAAATTAACAGCAAGATTTAAAGAAAGTCTTCTTAAGGTAAACAGAAATTCATAGAAAGAAAGAAAATGATTTTGTAACAAACCAAGCTTTCAACCCTGAATGTTCTCATACAAAATGCTTTCAATAAACCTATTCTGCTTAGAGAGTCAGTAATGTGCATTCAATACAAACACCAATAGTCTTAGAACTCACTTTTGCCCTATATATTCTCTGTGGTAAAACATGTTGTATATTTATTTTCAGTTTGAAATGTCCACATTGACCTAAAGAAAACTATTGTTATAGTAATTGTTGATTTTTCTTAAGAAAGAAAAAAAGCTTTGCAAGATATTGTCAGTAATGTAAATATAAAGAGTGACAAACTTTGAAAAAAATCTAAAATCTAAACAGTAAAGGGATTATAACACTGAATTATATACATACACATACATTTCTCTCATTTTTTTACAATTTCAGTTTTTGTTTTGTTTTTCAGAACGTGAAGTCACCAACCAATGTGATTGTTCAAGAGGAGGATTATAACATCATGGTGGATGGCCAAAAGCTGTTAAACTACCCAAGTTATTTGAGGCTTGGTATATATGTATATATAGACTGTAACTATATATTTACAACTGAAATGCACTTCAGTCAAAATAAAAGAGATATACCTAACTAGACGACCATAGATCAAGCACTTGCCAGAAGTTGGAATAACACAGAGAGACAGAAAGACAGGGGAACATGTGAAAACAATCATTTGAATGAGCAATGCTCTGGTAGAGCAGAAAAATAAAACCATTATGAACTTGTGCTGATAATGAAAAGTTGCAGATGAACAGACAGACCAGACAGAACATATTTCCTGGTTTTCTTTTAACTGTATACCTTTACAGAAGCATTGCTTAACAATGTGGACTCCAGATTTGGTGGTTAAACGTAGTTGCTTGTTGACTGCCCATATTCTAGTTTCATAATAATTTTTACCTCCACCTTCATTTTATGAGCCATTTTCACCCCAGCCATTTTTACCTGGCACCAGTGTCTCATGTGAGCCTACTCTCTCCTTAAATGTCCTCCTTTTTCATGAATATAGTGTCTCATGTTAGCTTACTCCATCCTTTACTTTATTCATTCCTATCATTTTTTACAAAGTATGCCATATGATAGTTAAGCCCCTTTCATCAGATTTTATGTTTAATAACTTTTGAATTTTGCCATTTCACTTGGAATGTCATATTTACATATGCACATTTTTGTCATGTGTGGGCCACTGTTTTGTTAAATCATATTGTTTCCTTTACTTGTATATATCCTTCAGCAATTTTCATTGAAAATACAGATGTTGTCTTTAATGTGCTTTGTACGCATTGGCCAGGATTGCTGTGTGAACATTTAGGGATTGGTGTCTCATGTGAGCCTGAAATGTAGGACATTGCTACATGCATGTTCATAGGTGTGACCTTTGTCCTCACAATGAGATACAGACACTTTATAAGAATTGCATTGTGTTAAAAGTTTTATTAAATCTACAATAGGATAAACAAGATTGCCAGGCAGTCATAAATATGTAAACATTTGCCTTTGTGCCTACGCTGTAATACTGTTTATTTATATTTGAAAGCAATTTGACACCTGTATCTTGAGGGCAGTGACAGATTTTATATGTTGAAGGATTATTATACATTATATATAACTTTATTTCATTATAAATATTTAATTAATTTGACAGATATATCTAGTATATATCCTTGTTTGAAATATTTGGTTAATTTAAAGACTTGACACTGTGGATTCAATCACAATGGAAATTTGTAAACTTGTATATGGTTGCAGATATAATGCATCCTGATCGTGTGCAATGGGGTTATTGTACTGCTTGAAATAATTATATATTCAGACATAAGATTTTAATTAGGACAGCAGAGTAAAGCAGATTTCTGTGGTAAAGTAACAAATACACCCAAGACCTGTGTGTTTCTAATCACTACATGAACTATTAATGCATTAATTATTGCAAGTGAAACATTATAACAGGGTATTATACTCTTGGATGATATATTCTACTGGGGTCATTTGGCCCTATTCATTGGATCATTTGACAGCAGCACCGCTTTTATAACTGAGCCCTCTTTTATATCTTTTTTTTTTTAGAACTGCTTTTTGAAGCTTTAACCATTTTTATGGTCTCTAACAAGTGTGTATAGTTCGTGTCAGTTCAATGATTCCATCGGTTACATAATGCTTGATAAGAATTGTGATAGCTATTATTAAGGTTTAATGTGATCCAGTTTGTTGACTCATGATAGATGTTTGGACAGAAGCCGATCAGTTTGCATAATCATGTTTGCAGAATATTTCTGGTTTCTCTTGAAAATGTTAGGTCAAGTTTACCTACAATTATAGTTCAAATGGAATGCAGAGGCTGCGTGCATTTATCACCTGTAAGTGTTATTTTTTGTCACAGGTACGTGTCGTCTACAATAAAGTGTAATAAAATAGTTGTTCCATCAGGACTCTGGTAAATTGAGACAGTTTAAATGAAACACAGTTCAACATTTTGAACCAGTCCATGGATCAATTTGTATCTAACTAGATCTACTTGTAATCTGTATGGGCAGTGTTGATAAAACCATCAGTGGTCTGTTTATGAGTAAGTGAAGTAGACACATGATACCTTCATGTAGACTAGCTGGTGTTGTTACTCTTGACACAAGCTTTTGGGGGTACAGCCTTCTTCTTCAGGTGTAAATGAAGTCTGGTAGTTGTTTCCTGATGGGTGTTACTGGCTTACAGAATTTGTTCTCTATGGTCTGGTTATGGTCTGTTTAGGATTTGTCTGGACACTTTTTTTACTCTCAACTACTTACATGGATTTTGGTTCTTAGCTATAAGATTGATCGATCATACAAGTGGATTGCTGATTGCCACCAGGCATGATTTGTCCATCTGCAATGATGCATTAGAAGGGTTTATCTGAAGGACTTATCACATTTATAGACTCCCCAATATTACACTATATAAACTTATGACACATAAGGTAATATCATTCACCCAAGCTTAAAGTGCAAGGACCCAAGAAAAGCTGTATTGAATGATCACCAGCCTTAGATGTTACACTGTTTGTGTATTGGGTACATGTTGGAACAGCACTATACAGTCAAGATGTTGCAAAATGATTTGCTAGTTTATAGGCAATTGTCATGCCCTGTATTACCTTAGGAAATAATAGAGTTGTTGATTAAGGATGCCATCAATTATTTTTGAACATTTTAGACTGGATTATTCTTCATAATGTTATGATTAGATATATATCATGCTGAACTTGTAACCCTCTATTTAGAATGTTTGGTTGAGTATTGCTAGGATTTGCAGTAATAAGAGCACCTGCTCTGGGCTTGTCAGCCATAAATTATGTAATAAAGCTTTGTTTTATGCTCAAAACTGCCTGACTTCTTTTCCTCCATGACAGTGTGTCAGAAAAGACTCTCTGCCTCTTCCATCTCCTCCTCCCCCCCCCCATTTCACACCTTACCAAACTCATCCCAACATACCCCCCCCCCCCCACCCCCCCATGCAACATCCATAATACAGCGGCAACCCACCCAAAGCCACTATCATCATTAAGAGTAATTATTTCTTATAGTGGACACTGAAAAATAAAATACCAAAAATGTTTGCTGTTTTTAGTTCACTCTGTGAACTTATGCCATGGCGCAGCGTCCGCCGTCCACTGTCCACTGTCAACAGTCCACCGTCCACTGTCTGTTACCAAATATCTCAACAGCCACAGCAACTACCTTCATGAAACTTTGCAGAAACTTGCACAATTACTGATCATGGGATGGACATGCAAAAATAAGCCACCTGTGTTGACCTACTTTCTGGGGGATGAAATGGTCTTTTCAACTTCTTTCAAGATAAGTCATAAAGTATTAATATTTTGGCCTTCATATCATAGTCAACAGTTCCTTAGAGGAAGGGGAATAATTTGAGTATAAATCCAGTCAAGTCATATTCAAGATGGCGTCTCTACAGAACTTCAAATTCTGTCGATCGCAAAATATGACAGCTTGATGTGTTTCTATGTATACATGATGTAATGTCTGTTACCAAATATCTAAGGAACTGCTGCAGCCTTCAGTTTCAAATTTCACAGGAATATTAATCATGTGACTGCTAAATGATTTTGACCTCCAGGTGGCGCCACCTGTGTTGACCTACTTTCTGCGGGAAAAAATGGTCTTTTCCACTTCTTCCAAGATTAGTCACAAAGTATTGATATTTTGGCCTTCATATCATAGCCAACAGTTCCTTAGAGGAAGGGGAATAATTTGTGTGTAAATTCAGTCAAATCATTTTCAAGATGGCATCTCTACAGAACTTCAAATTGTGTGGGTTGCAAAATTTTGCAGCTTGATGTGTTTCCATACAGGATGTATTGTCTGTTACCAAATATTTTAGGAACTGCTGCAGCCTTCAGTTTCAAATTTCCCAGGAATATTGATCATGTGACTGCCAGATGATTTTGACCTCCAGGTGGCGCCACCTGTGTTGACCTACTTTTTGTGGGACAAAATGTTTCTTTCCACTTCTTTCAAGATAAGTCATGAAGTAATAATATTTTGGCCTTCATATTATATTCAACAGTTCCTTAGAGGAAGTGGAATAATTTTAGTATAAATTCAGTCAATTCATTTTCAAGATGGCGTCTCTATGGAACTGTGTCGGTTGCAAAATTTGACAGCTTGATGTGTTCTATACATGATGTATTGTCTATTTCTAACTGTCTTAGGAACTACATAATGTGACTGCTAAATAATATGACCTGCAGGTGGCACCACCTGTGTTTACCTAATTTCTACAGGTTGTAATGGTCTTTTCTGCTTTTTCCAAGATATGTCATAAAGTATAAATACTTTGGCTTTTATATCATAGTCAACAGTACCTTAGAGGAAGAGGAATAATTTGAGTATAAATTCAGTCAAATGATTTTCAAGATGGCATATCTACGGAACTTGATGTGTTTCTATACATTATTTATTGTCTGTTACCAAATATCTTAGGAACTGCTGCAGCCTTCAGTTTCAAATTTCACAGGAATATTGATCATGTGACTGCTTAATGATTTTGACCTCCAGGTGGTGCCACCTGTTCAGCTACTTTCAGCAGGCTGTATTGGTGTTTTCTGCTTTTATCCAAAAAGTATTTATTTGTTATAGTCCACAAAAACAGAGTCCCCTCTAGGACCCTTGGACTGATCTTTCCAAAACCTGGCATACTTGTTCCCTCACCTATGTAGTTGTAGGTAACAATGATGGAAAACCTTTCTGTGCAGTATAAACCTCGGTTTCTTTTATATAACCCCAATCTCAGGAGTGGTTCAACGTATTTAGCTGAAATTTTGCATATTCATAGATCTTGGACTCCTCAGACTTACACTCAAGACTGATGATGCCATCTGCAATCGTTTTCCCATGGCATCTCTGGTACATTTGCTGTGGGTGAAAATTGCTCATATCTCAGAAGGGGTTCAATGTATTGATCTGAAATTTGTCATGTCTATCCGTCTAGGAAAGTTTTCTCGTTAACCAGACAGGTGGCGCCACCTTCAATACTTTTTTGCGGAGTGTCCAACTTTGCATTTGCCATCTGATCGTCTTAGTGTTTGTTCAGTGTATTGGGTTGAAATTGTGCATGTCCATAGATCTTCGTCACCTCGATCTCGTAAACAAGACTGGTGGGGCCATCTGCAATAATTTTCCTGTGGTGTCCATTCATACATTTGCTTTGGGTGTAAATTGCTCATATCTCAGGAGTATTGGTCTGAAATTTGGCATGTGCAGTCATCTTGGAAAGTTTTCTCATAAACCAGATAGGTGACGCCACCTACCTTGTGCAATAGGACAATGTCTACTTGGAAAGGAATGAATGGTATTTTCACATTCATTTTTTTTTTAATCACTTGCCAAATTGCACAGTAATTCACAGATTGAACATTAGACCCCTGGGTCTCTTGTTATTTACACAATTGTTGGTTTTACCCCGTGAACAAGATTGTGAATTTTGAATCAAATAGGTGTCAGTGATCCAGAGTTGGGTTCAAATTCGACTTAGTGCATTAAACTTCCAACGTTTCAAATCGTCCAGATACAGATAAATTTATCAAATGCAAACTTGTGCAAATGCCTTACACATAGCAATTGTAATAAAACCCTGTTTTGTTACATATGGCATGAGGGAATTCAGGTTTATTTCACCTTTATTATAACATTTTGTTTAATATAATCACAGACGTTCGAATCCCTATTTGTGTTGTGTTTTTGTCGAGAAATGGACGAAACTGTGCACTATATATGAGTATATAGTAGTGCTTTACGTATTAAGTACTTCGTACGGAGAAAGCATGCGTCATTATAGAGGTGTTATATGCACCGTTTTTTCCTTTTTCCCCCTGAAATAAGGATTCGGGCGACTGTGATATAATTTTAAAAAATTGACCTCAGTAAATAGAGTGAGATTATGTTCATCGGTATTCATAATGAAATCATCGGTCCAACCGCATCCAAGGTTAACAAACCGTCGCACGATTGTTGGCTGTGCAAGGTTCCGTATATTTGCTGTTCGTTTCATTTTGTTCGTATATCTCTAACAGGATAAGATTCTTTGCATGTGTATACATGATCGTTGTTAATCGATTTTGAAAGAAAACGACCAGTCATCGATTAATCGGCACACCACTAATACACCTTTCGTACAATCCATAGACATGCATATATATTTGTCCGGACCCGAATGCGGCGAATCCTTAATAATTAGCACGGTGTTACATGGACAGCATATACATACCTTTCATACACTTTCGTTGACGAAAGAACTGGCGGAGAATCCAAATATTGGATCCAACTGTTCGGCTCGACTGTAATAGTGGTTTTCCGTAAGTGCGTAGTCCATATATGCATATATAGTCTGTATCCGACTATCCGTAGTCCATATATGCATAGTCCTTATATCCGAAAAGTTTGTTTTGCGTATGTTTGAAGTGCTCGATAACCAAAGAATATCTGCTATGCAAGCTAAGTTCACCATTATAACTACAAATTTATATGTATATTAATAACAAAAGCGTACTTAAATAAGTTATAATAACATTTATAACTTCGATGATTATTGATAATTATCTTAGCACGGTTTCATATGGGGAAATGCAAACAATTAGAAGGAATACGTGTATGTTTAAAAAGACAACAAAATTCAACCAAATGCGAATATGTCTGCTTTTCAGCATAGTCGCTCGAATCTCTGTTTGTTGTTGTGGTCAAGAAATGGACGAAACTGTGTACTATAATGAGTATATAGTCATGTCTTACGTAGCCGAGTAGAGTTAGGTTTAGATTAGGGTTAGGTAACCCTAACCTAACCCTAATTACTTCGTACGGAGATAGCAATATATCTCTTTATAAGGATTTGAGCGACTCTTTATGTAATTTTAAAATAGAGAATGTTCAGATGTGGTCAGAATCTGAAGACCCAAGGCTATAATCTAAACTAAACTTTACCAGGAATTGGTATATATATATATATATATATATATATATATATATATATATATATATATATATATATATATATATATATATATATATGGGGGGGGGGGATCGCTCCCGTGACGGGATGGGAATACGCACTTCGCGTAAGGACTAGGCTTATGCATGAATCAATACAGCATATTTAAAAACTTAACAGAGCGATTTTTGCGGACAGCGGATATGGACTACATAACGTAAATAGACCTACCTATGAACCCCGCCAAAAAGGCTTAAATTTGCATGGTGATGAATATGCGAATAGCGCGAGAAACATCTAGAGACTGCGCATAGGGATAAATGGAAAGACCAAGTTAAAAAATCTACAAAGCGATTTTGTGGAACGATATGCACTTATTGCCTTTCCATAGATGTATTTGTGCGGGTCACGCATATTATATTTATTCCGCCCCATGGCTGTTAAGCCACTACCTGGCAGTGGATTAGCAGCCTTTGAGTAAGGCGGCGGCTGATGTTCCATAGATGTATTTGTGCGGGTCACGCATATTATATTTATTCAGCCCCATGGCTGTTAAGCCACTACAGGGCAGTGGAATAGCAGCCTTTTAGTAAGGGGGCAGCTGATGTTCCATAGATGTATTTGTGCGGGTCACGCATATTATATTTTTTCCGCCCGATGGCTGTTAAGCCACTACCTGGCAGTGGATTAGCAGCCTTTTAGTAAGGGGGCGGCTGATGTTTTATAAAAACTAGACTATAAGTCTGTCACACAGTCAAAGTTTAACAGTTTACTCCAAAAGAGCCTGACAAACGTTAAGGGGAGTTCGGGAAAAACTTTTTTGACCAGAACTCCTCAAAAAGGCCTTAGAAGTTTGCTCTCAACATTATGTTTCTCCATTTGGGCCCATTAAACAGGGTCTGCACTGAATTGAGCCTGCGCCCAAAACTCCTTGAACCACAAGGCCACCAAAATTCTAAATAACAGACAATCTTTGAGCTGAGTATTGGGAAAATCCCCTTTTGACCATAAATCGCCCAAAACGGGCTTATAAGTTTGCTCTCAACATTATGCTTCTCCATTTGGGCCCAATATACAGGGTCTGCACTGAATAGAGCCTGCTCCAAAAATCCCTAGAACCACAAGACCACCCAAATTCTGAAATACCTACAATCTTAGAGTATTGGAAAAATCCCTTTTTTGACCATAAATCGCACAAAAAAGGGCTTAGACGTTTGTTCTCAACATTATCCTTCTCCATTTGAGCCCAACAACAGGGTCTGCACTGAATAGAACCTGGTCCCAAAACTCCTAGAACCACAAGACCACCCAAATTCTGAAATACCTACAATCTTAGAGTATTGGAAAAATCCCTTTTTTGACCATAAATCGCACAAAAGAGGGCTTAGACGTTCGTTCTCAACATTATCCTTCTCCATTTGAGCCCAACAACAGGGTCTGCACTGAATAGAGCCTGCTCCCAAAACACCTAGAACCACAAGGCCACCCAAATTCTGAAAAACCGACAATCTTTGAGTATTGGAAAATCCCCTTTTTGACCATAAATCGCCCAAAAAAGGGCTTAGAAGTTTGCTCTCAACGTTATCCTTCTACATTCGGGCCCAATATACAGGGTCTGCACTGAATAGAGCCTGCTCCAAAAATCCCTAGAACCACAAGACCACCCAAATTCTGAAATACCTACAATCTTAGAGTATTGGAAAAATCCCTTTTTTGACCATAAATCGCACAAAAAAGGGCTTAGACGTTTGTTCTCAACATTATCCTTCTCCATTTGAGCCCAACAACAGGGTCTGCACTGAATAGAACCTGGTCCCAAAACTCCTAGAACCACAAGATCACCCAAATTCTGAAATACCTACAATCTTAGAGTATTGGAAAAATCCCTTTTTTGACCATAAATCGCACAAAAGAGGGCTTAGACGTTCGTTCTCAACATTATCCTTCTCCATTTGAGCCCAACAACAGGGTCTGCACTGAATAGAGCCTGCTCCCAAAACACCTAGAACCACAAGGCCACCCAAATTCTGAAAAACCGACAATCTTTGAGTATTGGAAAATCCCCTTTTTGACCATAAATCGCCCAAAAAAGGGCTTAGAAGTTTGCTCTCAACGTTATCCTTCTACATTCGGGCCCAATATACAGGGTCTGCACTGAATAGAGCCTGCTCCAAAAATTCCTAGAACCACAAGACCACCCAAATTCTGAAAAAAACGACAATCTTTGAGTATTGGAAAAATCCCCCTTTTGACCATAAATCGCTAAAAAATGGCTTAAAAGTTTCTCAACATTATCCTACTCCATTTGGGTCCAATATACAGGGTCTGCACTGAATACAGCCTGCTCCCAAAACTCCTAGAACCACAAGACCACCCAAATTCTGAAATACCTACAATCTTAGAGTATTGGAAAAATCCCTTTATTGACCATAAATCGCACAAAAAAGGGCTTAGACGTTTGTTCTTAACATTATCCTTCTCCATTTGAGCCAAACAACAGGGTCTGCACTGAATAGAGCCTGCTCCCAAAACACCTAGAACCACAAGGCCACCCAAATTCTGAAAAAGAGACCCATGGGTCATGACGCTCAGCTGCCAAGCATGACCTGCGACACCATGGGCTGAGATTCACAACTTTCAGTCAAATTTTGAAGAACCAATTTGCCAATTTGTTGAAATTTTCTACGACAACAGAAATATATATCACCTATGTCTGGTTAAAACACAGTGAATTGATGGTCTGAGGAAAATGTATGATTGTTAAGGTATCCAGAACTATTCCCATAGCTTACTTGATACCTGTCAGTCTCAAAAGGAACACCACAAAGGGCAAATATAAGATCAAAATATATAACAAACAAGCATGACCTGTGACATCATGGACTGAGATTCACAACTTCCAGTCAAATTTTGAAGAACCAATTTGCCAATTTGTTGAAATTTTCTATGACAACAGAAATATATATCACCTATGTCTGGTTAAAACACAGTGAATTGATGGTCTGAGGAAAATGCATGATTGTTAAGCTATCAGGAACTATTCCAACAGCTTGCTTGAAACCTGTCAGTCTCAAAAGGAACACCACAAAGGGCAATTATAAGATCAAAATATATAGCAAAAATCAAGGAAATACATGCAAGAATTATTGAGAAACAGGTGCTTCTTTATGAATTTTTATTCAATACAAGCCAACTGTACTGCACTTTTATAAATGATGGTAATATTTATTCAGAAATATTTGACCCAATCCTTTACAAGATTACATAAATATACATCCAACTGCATTCACTTTAACTGTTCTTGAGATAATATGATCAAAAGGAATTAAAAGATGGTTGCCTGGTGGCCATATTGGACTTCTGACAAGTCTGAAATCAGACAACAAACATTCTCTAAATCGGACCAAACATTAAAGAAAAATTACTGAAACTGCACTGAAGAAAGAATTTCTAAGGTGGCTAACTGGCAGACATAATGGATTTCTGACAAGTATGACATTTGATATCCCACATTCTCCAATAAGAGACCAAACTTGGGGCAAATTATCCAGTAATGAATGCCCAAAATAATTCAAAAGGCATGTCCAGGCCCTCATATCAGATTTATAGATATGCAATTGTAAAAAGTGTAAGTCCAATATTTTTTATTATCACTCTGCTTTTCAATGGGGTCAGCAGGGTAGGTAAACTGCCAAACCTGAAAGAAAAGAAATGCAGAAAGCATGACTAAGAGTCTTGAAATAAATCAAAAAGCCATCCTAAATCAAGGTACACATCCACATATTATGAGAACAAACACTTGCTTTTATATGTGGTGATATATATTAAAATATTCAGATATCTAGGAAACTAAGTTAATTGCTAGGATTCCATAAAATAAACTGCAAAATGTTCCCATCATCTTATAAATCAGTAGCTAAACACTAATACTATTCTCTCATAGTCTTAATGCCTGGCTGAAGCATTCTGACAACAGTATTTTTGTTATGAAGTAACGAGGTACTTATCACTGAGCCTTATCACTTAATAGGCTGATACAAAAGGGAGTCATATGTCACCAGTGTCACTCACAATCACAGCCACACAGGGAGATGTACCAGCTGGAGTGGGATGGTTATATATACAAGAAAAATAGAGATAGTCTATAAAATAAGTAATTGTGAACATCCCTGACCTATGACCTTGGCCTTTTGCCAATATATCAACTGGATTCTTTCTAAATGATGGGTAACTACTAACCACTTAAATCTGGTGTAATTACTTGGCAACCAATGGGTGAATAACTTTACCTGCAACCTTTAACCTGCTGACCAGCTGACCCCAAAGTCAATAAGTTATTTATTCAAGCAAAAAGACCCATAAATATGAAGTTTGAGTCAAACTGAGTGATGCATAGATGTGGCATATGTGAAAGACTGAAGGTTTGGGTTGAACAGTTACACTTGAAATATGCTCACAAGCATTTAGAACAATTAAATATTGTGACCTTGACCTTTGACTTTTTGACCTCAACATCAATAGGCTTCTTCCCTTATTGGTAGGTAAGCCATATATGACAGATGGAAGGTACAGATTGAAAAGTTTGCCTGAAAATGACTCCACGCAAGAAGTGGGTGCTGTGAACTTGACCTTTGACCTCAAAATCAACAGTTCTTTTCCCCTGTTGGCAGAGTAGCGATATCAGTGCGGGAAGGTTTGGAATGAAAAGTCTAGCTTGAAATGTGTCCACAACCTTTTCAAGGAAGTGGATCCTGTGACCCTGACCTTTGACCTTGTGACCTCAAAATCTACAGGATTCTTCTCAAACTTAGTAGGTGAGCTATATGTGAAAAATCAAAGAATTGGGATGAAAGGGTTGGCTTAAAATGCATCCACAGGCTTTTCAAAGAAGAGGCTCCTGTGACCTTGACCTTTGGACCTCAAAAAAATTATGGTTCTTCCCCTGTTGGTAGGTGAGCTGTTTGTGAAAGATGGAAGGTTTGGGATGAAAATTTTGTCTCAAAGAGTTATTTCTGGGGGATGCAAACACACCCCATAACTTCGAGAATATAGGTCGCAGTGACCTAATTTCAGGTTTGCAAGGAGATCTTTTTATAACCTCTAAGACTGCATAGGGTTCATGGCCCTAGCCCCTACGGTTACGATTTGTGCCCTGCTAACGGCCGGACGGCCGGCCGGACGGACAGACGGAAGGACGACGGACAAAGACCCATCGCTATAGCTCAGCATGACTGAAAGTCAGCTGAGCTAAAAACCGACAATCTTTGAGTATTGGAAAATCCCCTTTTTGACCATAAATCGCCCAAAAAAGGGCTTAAAAGTTTGCTCTCAACGTTATCCTTCTCCATTTGGGCCCAATATACAGCGTCTGCACTGAATTGAGCCTGCTCCCAAAACCCCTAGAAGACCACCCAAATTCTGAAAAACCGACAATCTTTGAGTATTGGAAAATCCCCTTTTTGACCATAAATCGCCCAAAAAAGGGCTTAGAAGTTTGCTCTCAACGTTATCCTTCTCCATTTGGGCCCAATATACAGCGTCTGCACTGAATTGAGCCTGCTCCCAAAACCCCTAGAAGACCACCCAAATTCTGAAAAAACGACAATCTTAGAGTATTGGAAAAATCCCCTTTTTGACCATAAATCCCTCAAAAAGGATTTAGAAATTTCATGATTTTGGTTGAGCTTATTTCTTCAATCAATCGAAGCATTTATAACCAAGCAGACAACAAAGTCTTAAAATCCAACAACACACACACTGCCTTGCGTTCTTTTTGCATGGTATCAAAATTATAGAATTAAACACACAGTCAGTAATCATTGTACATTTTTTAATTATTCTTTTCAAAGAAACATAAATATAGCATGCAGTTTGAACATATTATAGATGAGATGATTTACATTTGCAAGAAAGAATATATCGGTCTATCATATCTTAATAGTATAGGCACAATGAGCACAACATGAAAGCATATAAAACAACATATAGCCATGATTAAAAATCAAATAGCTTAATACCTCTGATATCTATTTAACTATGGATTATTTTGACCTCTATTGATTTTCCTACCCAGAATATGAGGAGCCAAATCAATACATCTGTTACATCTGACTGTGGCAAAGCCATGTCTCTCAGCATTGTAACATTACTCCGCAATTAAATAGCACCCACCCACACAAACAAAATGCCCAAAAGACCCCGGCCCCTTGAAATTTGCAAGGTAAATTAACCTATAGTCAAAATAAGTTCCATCACTGGTTTCATTCCATACTCCAAGTTATCCCTCTCTAGAAGTTATTTATCTTGGCATCAATCCTCGAAGCATCTTTATTCCATATATGAAATACAATATTTCCTCCCAAGAACAATAACAACAAATTGAGATGTAAATATTGAAAAAATAATACTTTCTTTTGAAATGTCGTCATGTATATCCAAATATTTTATAGAAAGTATAATTTACATTTGCAAAAAATAATATATCAGTATATCAAATCAGTATAATACATGTACAAGGAGTCTTGTTCAAGCTGTTTTATGCTATTGGCACAAGTGAGAATCTTACCAAACAATAACCCTGAATTCATGGCTTTTTCATAAAAAAAATCTTAAGCTGTAATGCAGTGTCATATTGGAGGTTGGAGAAGTGAGAGGGTGAAAAGAAAATCAAGGATAGTCACTACAGTGTTCACTTCAGTATAACTAGAGCTATGAGGTTATTACTTTTAATACTGTATTTAGGTCAGGCAAATCATCTGTTTCTAACATGCATGGTTCAGTAACAAGATCTGATGTTAGTTATGCTATGCATTTGCTTGCTGCATGTTACTGTTTTCATAAAAATGCTGGTAGATAAACTGACATATCTAAGTGTTGTATTGTCTATAAACCACAAACATAAGAAAATGCACCCATTTTCATTGTGCATTTTAAAACTGTGCAGTTAGAAGGGTTCAGTGCATTGCTGATTTGGGTTGGCTGTTTAGGGGCTCAGTAAAACTAACAAGAGCACCGCAAATAAGCATGATAAACCTGTCATGTATCTAGTGACCTCTAACCTCATTAAATATGCATGAATTTTGATGAGAATGTAATTAAGGTGAGAAACTCCATTGGTAAATATGTATGAGTTTCATGAAAATCCATAAGATTTTTTGTAAGTCACCAAAGTTTGGTGAGCTCTGACCTCATTAAATATGCATGGATTTAGCTTGAAATCAAACTTAGGTGAGATATTTTATAGATTAACATTTCTGATGAGTCTTATCAAAATCCTTCATAGTCTTCGTAAGTTATTGCTGCAACACCACAAAGTAGCCTAGTGACCCAAGACCTTATTAAATATGCATGGATTTTGCCCATAATTGAACTCGGGTGAGATAATCTGTTGGTTAGTAGTTATGGTGAGTTTGGGAAAATCAATCAAAGCCCCAGTAAGTTTTAGCACCGACACTAAAAATGAACACTAAGAATGTCGGATGGACAGTGGGTATACCATAATACTTCAATCATATAATAGGCATATAAAAAATAAAAAATCCAAAATTCATATTGATTAAATCTCATCATCTTGCAGAAATCTGGGCCTAGACAAGGGTGAGCAATAAACCTGCCAAGTCTCTTTGTTGCAGTATAAGAACTTGATTAAAACTACAGCAAAAGAGCTGCGAAGCCCAATGCATTCACAGCTACACCTTAATTTTTTTGTAATCAGGATGAAATATACAAAGAGTGAGAATTGCACATATTAGGTTAAAAAGTGGCTAGCCTTTAGTAACTTACAACATGAATTTACAGCACAGTTGTGCATGCAGAATGTCCAGAAAAAGCACCATGAACCATGAATTGTTATATACAATAGAAAATGCTATTAGGCCAAAAAAATAAAAGGTATGGTTCTCAGGCACCGCCCATATCAATTTTAACCCCCCGCATCAAACATTTTTATTTTGATTTTCATCATTCAAGAAGGTAAAATAATATAATTTCCATACAATTTTCTTTGTTATGTAGTGCTTTTACCTGTTTAGCAAGAAGAAACCTGTCATTTACATGCTTTTCCCTGATCATATGAAATTTTATCGAAACATACAATAAAAGGTCCAAAATAAAATACCGCCTGCCCGCACTGATTTCTGAAAAAAAGTGCCTGAGAACCATACCCTTTTATTTTTTTGGCCTTAAGGCTAGCACATAATACAGCAAGAGGACAACTACCCCTGGACAGTTACCCCCCAGATAAGTACCATCCAGAGAACTATCCCCAAGACAAATGGCCCCCAGACAATTGCCCTCCAAGACAATAACCCCATTGTATAGCGTATTGCATATATATATATATGTATATAATTTAAGGTAGTTGTCCTGGAGCCATATAACCCCTTTGTATAGCTTATTGCATATGTATGTATATAATTAAGTGTAGTTGTCTATTGAACCATATAATACAGACTAAACATGACCAATACACAGATGTAGAACTGCTGCTCAAAACCAGTTTACTGTTAATAAACTTCAAAGTCATTAGATTAACATCCTACACGGAAAACAGTACCAATAGTCCATATTCTGCCATGTGTAATGCAGACAATATTTAAGCAGAATGTGGTAGGTTGCCCTGGTTGGATTGCAGCAGTCAGAGATCCATATGTTATAATGTACTGTTACATGCTCTGGAAGTATTATACAAGCAATAAATTTGAAGAAAATAAATATAAAGGCAAGCCCATAAATGGCTTGGAATGTATGTAGTATCTTTTATATGTGTATGACATAATCTCACAGAAAGCAATGAATGTACAATTTATTTTCTTGACCATATCCGCAAATTTCCATCCTATTGTGAGCCTGCAAAAATGGAGTTTGTGATACAAAATATGTGTTGGTCTTCTCCAGTCCATTTGTGTGTACAGTCTGCTGTGATGCTCTCCAAGTTACAACATACCAATTTGGAGCTTAATTGGTCCTTATTTGGTGTAGATGTGTCCAGCTGGTGTCTTGTGAAAATTGTATGTATGATTGGCCATCATACTTTCCAGGTATTCTGTAAATAAATATATAAAAATATTTAAATTAACATATATATGTCTGTGTCTGTACCAACTAATCACAAGCCAGGGTGATTTAAATTACGATACATAATGTTCATGCTCGAATCACTCATGTAGTGTAAAGCCACCCAAAAAGAAGAACTTGCATACACTTTGGAAAGTTCAGTTGTGTTATACAGGGAAAGCTTTCATGCACACATACAACATAAGCTGTGAATAGCTCAGTTGAGGTTGCTTTAAATGATATTCAAACATATGACATTATGAAGGGATGTTCTAAGATAACACATGATGTACAACATATGACATGGGGAGCATGTGGCCCATGGGCTATGACACTCGGCTGAATCTGACATACAAGTGAAGCATGCATTAATTACTGATGTGAAAAAACATTTCATAATCTTGTAAAATAGGTAGAATGACTTCCAGAGTGATCCAAATCATGCTTTTTGTCCATACAAAATAGATTACAATTACTTTATTTTGGGTTTCCAAAAACAGGAACTCTCTAGATGCTGTGTTAGAAGTTTCTACGTCCAACTGCTAGAATTTGTGCCCATCTGACTAACAGGGTGTGAAAATCATGTTCTTTCACATAGCTCACACAATATAGGTCACAGTGACATATTTTAAGTTCAAAGGAATTTATACAGGGACATCCCTGGATCTTAATCAAATTAAAAGTTCCCAGGTCCAACTGTTACCAACAAGGGACTAATTTTAAAAATGAAATAAAATGCAAAATAAAATTATTTATATTTTTTTTACATACATCAGCATTTCAAAAGCTACAAAGAGATGGCTCCTTCTATCTGGTTATAATCAAATACTAAATATGTCTGCCAGAATAAAACTGTGCACTATTATATATGGACTATATCAAAGATGCAGGGGCATTTCGTGATCAAATATTTCTAGAAGTATCATTATTTCAGCTATGTGACAGTAATATGTGCAGAGATTAGCTGAAGTATAATAATACACATTTATTTTATTAATTGGAATAAAATGATGTAAAAAATAAATTTTCAATATATCATTTTTAAGATTGAATATATTACAATATCAATATACCGTGCTGCCACTCTGGGTTCAATGGAAAAAAGTACAAATGTAACAAGAAAAAAGTATAACATTGTCTGGAAAAAGGATGAAAATAGTACAAATCAATGCCAGATAGCACACTTTTTGTACAGTTTTACAGCATGCGATTCTTCTAAACTAGCTTATGGTAGGAAAGTGCATATATATTCCAGTATTTGATATATCCAGTAATTCTGTAAAACAGTGGGTATACCATAATATAAAAATAAAAGTTCTGAGGAATCTGAAGATGAAGTTATAAATGCAAAAATCTTCAACTCGGAAGTCGGAAGTCGGAAGCCTTCGGAAGTCGGAAGCCGTTATAATTTTTGATATAATGTTAAAAATAACGATCATACCAACACTTTCTCGTGTTAAAATGGAAGATATAGACCCCCTTTGCAAAACCAGAAAGTCGCACAAACGTATATTCCCATATATGAAAATCAAAGCATTTTTAATGCGTCGGAATCCTCTCGGAAGTCATCCTGAGGTGACAGATGATGTTCAAAATGCATAAAACTCGGAAGTCAAGACCATATAGCACCAACCAAAAATGACACAGAAAAAATCTGGCATAATTCCAAATTTTAATTTAAGTTATATTTATGTATTTGAATGAAACCATAATGTACATTACTAATTAAACATAATAATATATAAAATAGAAAAAATAAATGTTGAAATATACATTCAAATGTAATACATATATCATATCGCGACGTAATATTTTAATATGGAATGTTATTTCTAATAAATATAATATAAAAGCATTTAAAATTTCGTAATTTTATCAAAATGGTGTGATAATTTTTTTCCTTATATAACAAAATAGATAAGAATATTTTATCATATAAAAAAAGTTAAGTATTCTACATTAATTTGTATTATAATATTTTTACATAATAATATTCAAATATTTGATAAATACATAAATTTGTATATTGATGTAAAAAACTAACAAATTATCAAACTGTCGCATCCTTGCAGGAACTGGTAAAACCGTAAGAAAAGTCCATTAAGTTTTGTATTAATAAAACTATTCTTCTTTATCCATTATGGTGCTATATACATATAAATGAAACTAATTTTTATCCATGCATTAGGTTGCTTTATATGGAACGCATATAACTCTCCAATGCTTGTTGAATACTGATCACCCAACGTATCAGGAAACATTTTTAGATCATTGCACAGACAATTTGCATAAACCATTATAAAAACACTTCCAAAATATTTCGAAAATTTAAAAATATGTAAAACTGCATAACTGTGAAAGATTGAAAAAAGGCATGTGATGTTGCAAAAATATTGATATAAATTATAACAGTATCTTTATATTTCAATTTTAGCTTAATCAAAATAATTTATGTAGGAAGGATATTACATTATTATATGATTCCAGAGATCATTTTTAAATTTTACACTTTAAAGCCACATACTGTTTCGGAAACATTTTAAGAACAGTTTCATAAAATGTTTGTGCTAACTGGGGATCAGGCAATAAAAACAATGAAACGCGTGTGCCTTTAAGGTAACGACATAAACTATCTTTAGATAATTATCAGTTACAACTAATAGGAGTAATCGCCATCTAAATTCTTTTCTGCCATCTGTTATCCTTTTTATTTGTTAGAATAACTCCCTAGGTGGAGGAGATAAATTATCACATACATGTTGGATATATAAATAATCATATTATATACAATTTAATCATTTCATATATTAATTTATATTGACTTATATAATTTGGTCTTTCTTAATATAGGAATATTGATTATAATGTCCTTTTTTAATATTTATTTTATCATATAATATAATTTAATATCAAATTATATCGATGTTGAATGAATATATAATTATATCGTCATCTGTGTTATTTAACACATTATGTATACATTTTATTATACTTGTATTATGTAATTATATTTTGCATCATATATGTATTTGTTCAATGAAAACAATAGAGAATACCAAAACAAATCTGTATTGTATTATACTTTTTTTTTTATTTATAATTATAGTATTTCATATTCATGTTTTATATTTTAATATGAATTTATATATTATGTTGTTAGTTATATACATTATGATTTTAATCAAATACATTAATATCACTTAAATTAATTTTTGGGTTAATGCATATATTATTTTGTTAGTTATATACATTATGATTTTATTCAAATACATAAACATTACCTAAATTAATATTTGGGTTGATGCAAGACCCTTTTTGTGTCGTTGTCGTTTGGTATACTGTGGCTTGACTTCCGAGTTTTATGCATTTTGAGCATCATCTGTCACTTCAGGATGACTTCCGAGAGGCTTCCGACGCATTAATTATGCTTAAATTTTCATATATATCAATATATATCTTTGAAACTTTCTCGTATGAAAAAGGGTGTCTATATCTTCCGTTTTAACACAAAAACTTGTCGATTTGTTCGTTATTTTTAAAATTATACTAAAATATAAAACGGCTTCCGACTTCCGAGGGCTTCCGACTTCCGAGGGCTTCCGACTTCCGACTTCCGAGTTTTATTTATTGCCGCCTGCGGAGCGCCACCGTGTGTCTGTGTAAGAGACTAGGTAAAAAGTCGACCGAGCGCTAGCGCTCGGTAGCGCTCGGTAGCGCTCGGTAAAAAGACCGACCCGTTTAGACTGCCCTTGGTACGGCTGTGTAAAACCCGGACGCCGGACGTCGGACGCCGTTTTACAAATATCGACATATTTTAATAAGTACGATGACACGAGACAGCAACAGAAGATTATGGCAGAATATACGAGAGGCTGTATTTTATTAGTTCTGTTTTAGCCATTATTATATTTCTGTGTATATATGTCAGGGATATTTCTGATGTTTTCATTCGTAACAGTATACACTTTGTCTTTATATCTACCTTTCCATGTATATATTTGATCTGTATGTTAATAAAGCTTTTCTTGAACAGGTTCCACCCTTCTTTTCTTTCTATTTTATATTCCGAAAAAAATTGAGCTTGAAACATTCAATAAATAAATAATTTATTATTCAATATTAAATATTTACGTCTCCCAGTTCTCCCTATATATATATATTCAATAAAAAATTTTCCTTGCAAATGAGAGTTACAAATGGGAATAAATTTCAAATGGCACTGAGACCGAGAGTAAAAAAAAATGCACGAGCGCCCTCTCGAGTCAGACAGGTGTGACAGAAAGGGTGTCCTATTTTGTGGAACAGCCCTTGATAAACCCCCCGCGGCATCTGAGTGTAACAAAATAAGTGATAACTAAATTAATGTGGGGAATTGAAGCCTAGGATTGGCTGTGCTTGAGTTTTTATTCCAAAACTATATATCTGAGTACTTTTTGCACAGATAAATTTGACCATGATTGCAAAATATATGCATTTCAGTTGACGTCCGGCCGACGTCCGACTCACGTCCAAGATGAATGACGGTAAATAAAATTATAATTAGTCCATATTTATTCACGTTACTCTGTATGATCAAAGATCTATTTACGGACAATGGCCATGTGAAATTTTATAGGTATTTGATGAGTACTTATTAAAATATGTCGATATTTGTAAAATGGGCGTCCGGCGTCCGGTTTTTACACACAGCCGACTGGTACCCAGCATATGCTTGACAGTGGGCCATAATAGAGCGGGGTACCAGTCAAATACTTGTTCAGGGACTATCTTCACCTCGGAAGAGCTTGAGGTCACGTGGTCCTATTTGTTTACATGACCTGGGGCTTGGTCCTGAACCTGAAGGAGAGTAGTAAATGGTCTGGCTTTCTCTGGTTGGCTCTAGCCATCATGTGCTGGAGCATCAAAAACACCCCATTGTTTGATTTTTAAGTATGTTAAGCATAATTTCCAATAAAATTGACAGTATTGGTCAATTTTTTAAAAATCTATGGCCAATCAAAGAGATGTTGTCCAAATGCTTGTTTGGGACTGCTTGGTGGGGTATTTTGGGCTTCACTGCATTCGGGCCAGGATGGTTAAAAAATGAGATACACAAGCCCCCTTTTTCTTGGTCTTGTTTGACTGGAGAAACAACAAATTCTCAGGTAAAAAAAAGTTAAATATCAGAATTTATTTTGAAAATTATTTTAAAGAGGCCCAAACCTCAGGTGTTTTATAGATGTTATATAGGGAAAATAAATACAGCCACGTGTCCTTGAGAATTTCTTATGTTAACCTCGCACAAGAGTCATCTCGCACTTAGACTGGTACCCCGCTCTATAATAGTTCTTTACCAATCATAGATTGGTAGAGCATTATAATAGAGCGGGGGTACCAATCTATCTGGCATCTTGTTAATCTCGTACCAGAGTATGTGGCACATGTATTCTTTGTTTACATTTATGGAGATCGTTTGAAAGGGTAATTGGCATATTTCTTTGGAGGGAAAATTATACCGATTTAATCCCACTCAATATTACTAGGCCCTGCCATATATTGAGTCCGACAGCCATACAGTGAGAGTTTCTACAATATATTAATAAGCCTCAGACTTACGCTCTTTACACAGCGCTTTACCTTTAAACTTATGTTACTTTACTAAACTTAAACTTCGTCTTTCTCCCATTCATGTTCTCATTCAGGCAAGTTCGTGACACTTGTGGCACACAGCCACAACACACAAATTCGGTAACTTAGGTAACCATTTTTTATTCTTCTTGTATTAAGTATATGATAAAAATGTCCATACACAGAAACTGTCCTAGGTGCCGAGTCGCCAAAGTGGAATCTGTCCCACACATAATTATACCATGGTTTTTGTTCTCTCTCTCATTTGAATATAACCAATAACATCCCCCATTCATTCCATTGGTCAGATGGGTGAGGTGAACTCCACCCCCTATACTGGCCAATGAAATGAGAGTTTGTTGATTATACCCTGACATATACAAGGTCTACATACAGTGTAATTATACGTTATCGTGATATCATCTATCTGTGTGTGCTCTTAGCTGACCAAACATCACGGGACCCCCCCATTAGTGGTCACCCTGATGAGATCAACACCTTTACCCTGATGAGATTAACAGATTAGGATCTGGCCTGTACAAATACGGGACCCAGTGACCATGACTAGGAGATTATGCAATCAGTACCCAGGCATCATAGAACAAAGGCTTGTTATACATGTGTGATATGTCACAAGGTAATGCAGAGGTTTGAATGTATACGAAAGATTAAATTAACAAAATCAGTAAAGTTATAATAATAATTAAAATATTCTTATTATTGAGAACAGCTGCAAATGAGAGAGAGAAGCCCATTGAACTCATAAGTGTGACGTGAAATACAAGAATATACATCCTATCATGCCAAATCTTACACTAGTACTACTTATTGTAAGAGCTGTTTAACATGACCTCGTATCCTGAATGGCTACACCAGAGGGGAGCACTGTATTTTTGTCCAATCAGATGAGATCTTGTGCTTGAAGACACAGGCAAGCGAGGAATACACGGAGCCAATATGTTTTTCATTTCGTTTTGAGTGACAGCTGATCGCCCCGGTAACCGTCTGAACAGACCACAGGCTTAGTGAGCTGTAATTCGAACGAAACGTAAAAACAAAGGCTACGTGCATACCTCGCTGGCTGGTTTCAGTTCTGCAGACAACAGATACATGGCTACGCTAACACAGTCATAATGTCAAAATCGAATCGGTCGATGATGCGAGAATGCAGAGGGAGCAATTAAAATTCGACCATAAACTGTCATCAAGCGCCGCTTGAAGCGCATCTATGGGCGGAGCCAGGATGAGTGTTTATTTATTGTCATCTGGTTGGCTGCTTGTCACATCATTCGCACGTTTTTTTTTCAGCGAAAAACGAACCCCCATCTGGTGTCTAAATGTATCATAAACGGTCAAAGCAGGCAGCGTGAAAATCAGTTGCTTCTTTAGAAGCGCTAGATTTCAGCTGCCTCGGGAACGTACCTCAGACTACACCATCCAATGTCCTTGTAACCAGTGTCAACAGGCCGTGCAAGCGCGTCACACTTTTCAAAGTGGGCCCGTTCAAACAAAGTTTAATAATATTCTTGCTCTCAGTCCCGCGAGTCATCGAGGCTACAGGTAAGGTATTCAATTGCCCACGCGACTGGTTCTTTCTGTCCCAACTAAACTCGCTTATATTCCTCTGGTAAAAAAGGTCAGTAAATGTTTTAAAATGGTGATCCAAGTTTAATTTTAGTTGTTATCGAAACCATGAAACTCATACTTACTGGGTGTCAAAAACGGTGTAATCCTGTTTCTTGTTGTTAGGCAGTAAACAGGCAGTCAAAAAGATACCACGGATCCTTAGCATATACCGTGGCGTATATTGTAGAAACTATGTATGGCCATCGGACTCAATATATGACAGTGCCTAATAATACTCCGATTTATTCGGGCTAACGGAAAATAAATGGAAAATTGAAACATTTCATTTGGCAAACTCTTAATATCCTTTCTTATATGTTTAAGATGAGCCAATCTTTGTTTTTTTATAACATGGTTTTACCTCATATATTAGTAATAATTATACTATTCAATTAGTATATATGATATACAGTCGAAACTGTCTAACGCGACCACCCAACCGACTGGGCTCAAGTGAACGTAATAGACAGTCACGGGCGTGGCGCAACCCCCTACCCTACGCCCTTGTATATACAATAAAATGATATAAAATATTCCTTCAGCATATATTATATATTGTGAAAAGTCGGTGAAAAGTCTGATATTTTAAAGTTTTATGTTAATCTCTGTGTTGTACCAGAATTTGTACAACAGAATTTGTCTCAACAGCACACCGGACTCAGCAGAGCACAGATCATGAGTTCCAGTACCGGAATCATCAGAGAAGCAGTGAGATTGTTAAAGGACGACCTCAACCAGGGCCTGGCGCTCTGCACCTGTATGTTCTGCAGCTGTTCATAAAATTAATATCCTCAACTATGAAATATCAAACTTGAAAGTAGTAAACTGTGGATAAATTGAATAAAATATAGTTGCTAATATAAAAAAAGAAATGTAAAAAATAAAAATGAATCACGAAAATTGGGAAATATGTTTTCCCTATTCTTGTGATTTATTTTCACTTTTTAGATTTCGTTTTTTTATAAATAAAATGAAAAATATTGCAACTCGTCCCCTCTTGATTCGCCACTGGTAATATAAAGAAAATATTGTGTTATACACATGGTTATGTTTAAGAAAAATTAATCAGTATTTGACTAAGTGAAATTCCGAAAGGACGGCGAGGACAGGATGCGACCCGGGGGGGGGGGGGAGGGGGGGGGGGGGGGGGTCGCTACGCCCCTGCAGACAGCTTGTCCTATTTGACAGATTTTGAAAATTTAGGAATTTTACAAACCTATATATATAAACCGTATATATTGTTCCACCTTTATGACTAGAAATTTTATACATATTTTCTATGTGTAATTTTATGTATTGATATATTGATGAAATAAATTTGCCCGCAGTTCATTAAAATTTTGAGCTTGCGCCGGCTTATCCCTTGACTCTCGGCCATCTGAATGAGCTCTTCAAGTTCAATTTCACGTGTTCTCGGACGTGCTGACATAGTCTTGCAGGACATTGTACCGGTACCCATATCGACGTAAGACAGCGATATACGGGAATACAGTAAATTTTACAAAATACAAATGAAATGTGATAAAGGGTTCTATGTGAAAAAGTGAATGGCTAAAATCATTCTGATAAGGTACAATTCGAACTCATATTTATAGAAGTTCTTTTGACACGATGAATGTGCTCGGATGAAAGACTCAAAATCATTTGATGACGCCGCTGGTTACTGACATCACTTGCCGCCAAAACCACATGCCCACAACAACAAAACAACCAGTGAGCCCGTACAGGTGACCGCGACTTCACGCGTGGACAATCAACCGACCGGTCAGCGCTGGTCAAGACAAAAAGAGTGTCCGCATTAGGAAGGACAATTTATTAGTAATATATGACCATGGTCTGATAAAACTGCCCAAATCCGTATTAGCAAGATGGTCGTATTTCACAGGGTAACATATGGATAATATAACGGGATTTCAAAAGGGACTGATATCCAGTGGTCGTAATAGCCAGTTGCCCTCGTTTTATAGGTTGTCGTTCAAACAGGTTGGACTGTCTATATATCTGGGCTTTCAGGAAATCGGGGTAAGCGTCTCTGGCGATCGAAATCTCTTACTGACGCTCAGTTCTGAAGGTCCAAGCGTCCGATGGACGCGCGAATTTCTTGCTTTAGCACCATGTAGCACTCAATGGCAATTACCGGCTGAATCAAACAAACCGATCAGTTGTGTTAACTCCACGCTGATAACAGAGGCTTGTTTTTTGCTGTAAGCATATATATATAATGACACGATATCTAATCGTATAATGATATGATAATGGAGTACCTCAGCATATGTCTTAATAATTTATTACGGTAAAATGCTTTTGCATGTTGCCGCCATCTTGTGTTCATTTAGTGAAACACATGATAACGTTTTAGAAAGGCATTAAAATTGGATAATTCCTTCGTATTTTCCTAACCATTTGAGCTGATGGCCAACGAGAAATTATAACGCTTTACTGCGTTGAGCTGAAATATGATTTAAGTTAATCGTTAATCGAAAAGAGAGACAGGTCTTAAAACTTCTGAATCTTTCAACGTTTGAATTATAGATGGCGCTGAGGAGCAATTGTGGAAATTACCTTAAATAACAATATCATGTTCAAAGGTATCACATATATCACCTCCGCTTGGGACTCAGATGAGACCAAAAATAATTTTAGCACACCGGTAAAGATGTGAACGTCAAGATTGTTATAAAGGTTAAACCAACTGGCTGGACTCCTACATACACTCCAAAAAGACAAATAAAACATTGTTTAACAAAAAAATTTCAACATATTAAATAAAGAAGTAACTAACATTCTTTTTAGAGGGTCTCCATATGTTCAAACAATGTTGATATACACATAAAACAATCACAAAGTCTGCTTATCACGCTGTACAGAGTTTTTCCCTTGTTTACAGAGTTCCTGATCAAATAACCATCGCGCACACAAGACACCGTGATGTTTCACAGTTCGTCTCACTGGGTGGCCCGCGTTGTGTATACAGTATGCTTAGTCCTCTTGAGTCCTATAGATACACGGAACTCCTATAAAGAAAAATTCTTCCGCTGGAGTATACTTGTTTGCCATTCGTCACACAGTTCACGCAACACGCATATACTATTCTCTCTGGGCGTAGAATCAAAGTCTTTCACAGCTGATGTCTCCTGGAATTATCCAGTTCTAGATAACAGAATATGCTTCCACACAACAACGTCCTGTACCTCTACAGTTACGCGTTTAAATCAAGTCCTCGGTCTGTTCCTGGAAGCGCTCACAACAAGTTAATAAATCGCGAGATTACCAGTCCGTCGGCAAAATGCGATACTCGCTCTGAAGTCCATTACAGAGAAATCATCGTGGCCTTCCTCAGACACCGACTATCTACGCTTATAGACATCATCTCTCAGCTGACTTAACTGATACACGCAGAACTGCCCCTAGACTGCCGCAGATATCGCCAGGCTATACCAAACTGGTAGGCTGATCGGGCATGTCTCGCAAATCTCGTCCAACTCAAAACTTATATATTCTTGCTGACGTCACAACTACCGCTCGTTTTCTGGGCAATCGCCATTCCCAATTATGCTACCGTCAATTACAGCATGAATGTTAGTATGGATACGCCTCCAGAGAAAACAATCCTGGGAAAACCAAACTAAACATGTGCACTTCTTTTGAAATTTAAAACAAACACTCGTTACTATAGAAACCGTCAAACAGAGACGGCTCTGACGGAAAATAATATTGCAAGACTAAGCCCATCAAAAAATGGGCCCTGAGATCAAGGCAAGGTGAATTCAATGAATACTATACGGAAAAGAATTATTTTCAAACTGATGTTTCTACCAGAGTTAAAATTTTGCTGATCGTAAAATTTTATTTTGATTTTCCTTCAGTCCGTTCCGCCCTTCTTTTACCACATTTCTGTAAGACCCTTGCTGCTTTTTTTTTCATCAAATTAACACACTTACTCAGTGTATGACTGACATGTGATGATCACCTGCAGGTGGCGCCTCCTCTGTTTTTACTTGATTTTTGCGCTCCAAAATGGTCTTTTTTGTTTCTTCCAGATAATTCAGTAAATAAGAACATTTAACCCTTCAAATCATATGCAAGGATTCCTTGGAGCTAGAGGAAATCAGTGAATACTATATTAAAAAAAAATATTAGTCCCCTGCCACAGGAGGGAGGATTATAAAATGGTCCGCATCCGTCTGTCCGTCCCACCCCTTCTTTTACTTGATAGCTGTAAAACCCCTCCTGATTTCTTGACCCAATTTTACACACATTTTCATCACATAACGAGCACGTCATTGTATCCTGCAGGTGGTTAGGCCTACCTGTTCGGCCCACAGTTGTTTTCCTTTTAACTTGGATAATTCAGTAAATAAGAAAGCTGAAGCCTCCATTTACACACGTTACTTAGAGCAAGGGGGATTAAATTAATACTCAATCTAATAGGATTGTTTATTAAATGATGGTTAAATATGTCTTTGAATTTTGATGATCAGCAATTTTTTTTCGTAATTCTTTTTATAATTTTTGTGCTAAACTTTATTACCATGTTTGATAATATGATAATAATAATAAACTTCTTTCTATGTTGCTTATTCAGAATATTGCTATGGCAATATTACAGAATATTACAGAATATGTATTATAATTGCTTCATATATACCTTACATGATAGATATATACTGACTGTGATATTGTAGTCCCCTGCTTGATAAAATAATAAACTTTCTAAATATGTATGTTTACATAATCATAATATTCCTGTTTAAACTCTTAGCCATGGTATCACGATTGTAGACCAGCGTGATTTTAGCTAATTGGTTTATTACCCTGTATAAGTAAGAGGTAAATAAATAAATAAATATTAAAATAAATAAATTTGTGCGTATACTTAAATAATCGAACGAGAGAGAGAGAGAGAGAGAGAGAGAGAGAGAGAGAGAGAGAGAGAGAGAGGAATAACATAATATCCTGTGACAACGTCTAGGAGGTGTGCTGCACGAGAGAGAGAGAGAGAGAGAGAGAGAGAGAGAGAGAGAGAGAGAGAGAGAGAGAGAGAATGCGAGAAGGGAATAACATAATGTCCTATGACGTCTAAGAGGTGGGCTGCATAAGCCAGGCATGACTGATCTGGTACCAGGGAAGACTTATATCATGACCTATAGTGACCTGTACTTGGGTTGCTTAGATCGACAATGCAATATGATATGGACATTGCAATATCATATGGTCTAAAAAAATCCCAAGTGGTGAGCTTTCATTTCCAGATTTCAAAATCAAATGGAGCAAGTGTGCGCCAAATGAAACTTTTATCAACAGTGTTTACAGAGAATACGTGCCCTGATCAAATATTGCAGTTTCACACACCAAAACTCCAAATTATAAGAGTCTGCTTCATTTAAACTTAGATATCTACTTTTAACTTACTTAACAAAGCAAGTTTAAAATATGATCATATTATGTTTAAAAGGAGTGAAAATATGTGTCATACGCATTTTGTGGCATACTTCTATTCAAGAAATCTGTAATTGTTTTGCCTATGTTATTACATATTTAACAATATGATTTAAAATAATTAAGTCTCTACTCCTGTGACTAAATACTTATAGAAGGGCTATATCAATATACCGACATATCGATACGCCACATCGATAGGGTCACCGATACGCTGTGCATGCTGTATCGTCGTATAGAGGAACAAGGGACCCATGGGTCACGTCGCTCAGATGAATTTTGGAAAAAAGTTTTGCAAATGCAAAATAAACTTATTTCTTTTGTTTTCTTTATATATATATAATTTATATATATAAATATATATATATATATATATATATATATTTATATATATGCGTTTGAAAAGCTACGAGGAAATGGGCCTGCTTGCTGGTGATAATCAAACATAAAACATGTGTTTGCTGATTAATACTGTGCACTCTTATAGTCTATATCAAAGATGCCTGAGCATCTCATCATCAAATATTTCTAGGAATATCATTATTTTAGCTATATGACAGAAATATGTGCTTAAAATGACCATGGAAATGAATAAATACCTGTCAATTATAGAATAAGAAGGAAAGTGGAGATTACCAGAAGTACAATAATATACATTTAATCGATTAAATGAAATAAAATGCTGTAAAAAAATAAAATTTTCCATTTTCAATGAGCATTAACTTAATCTGATAACTACACATTTAACCGTGCAATACAGGAAAATTATGGCTGGAAGCATTTAATAAAGCAATACGGAGTGCTTTAAAGTTATATGAAGGGATACATTTTCCGACAAACAATATGTTAATGTTATTAATAATACTGAACACAGGTTAAACATTTTCATATGCAAATTCAAAATAATTTATTGATGGCTAAAAGATACCTCGATTCATGGTTTTAATTCATCATTTATAAGACTGAATGTATATCATTTTACAGAGCTCTATATACTTATAATATAGATTGCAGAACACTTGCATTATAATAAGACCAGCTGATAAACCCGGTGTACCGGGCTTTTTACCAGGGTTGGGGATATGTATTAATTGAGAGGACTGTTGGGTCCTTTTTATTCAAGAATTAAAAGAAAATATACATTTTCAGTGGTTTTGCACGACTGTAGAATAACTCGCGCACCTCTCTGAGGCACAATACACACTTCTGTGAACAGCAAACGTTTTTATGTCCAGCTGCTTGTATCTTAATTTTCCCAATATTTTTATCTGCATCTTACTTCTCCATTACGTGAATCCTAAACATCATACCGTCCATATACAATTATAACCTCGTCGAGACACTGCGTGAGTTATCCTCCAGTCGCTTCAGAATTTCATACACTGGTATGTTGACCTTGAAGACCTGGTCAGAGGTGATGTTTACATTATTTTGCGAACCGGAAAGGGACGTGGGGGCACTCCGGTTTTTGATGATCTTTGACTGTTTTCTATTTTTGGACGTTTAAAGGACAGATTAATGTGTGGAAGACATTAATTCAGCATAACTTAACGTGAAAGATGAATTAAATGTACGTTTTAAGGCAAGGAATCTGTTCCTGAAGAAAAAAACGGAAATATGCATACCTCGTTGGTAGCAGAAGCGGATCCAAAGGGAGTCCATGGGGTCGGTCCCCCTTTTCAGCTGCAACCTTTTTTAATCGTAAGAGACCAGTATTGAGGCCTGGAACGTTCGCCCTCACCCCAACCCATACCTTTTCCGGAAATGGGGACCTTGGAGTCGGAGCATATGTTTATCAGAGACCTAATTTCAGGTTTCCAAGGAGGCTTTTCACGGACCTCCTACGATTTCAAGTTAGAAGATTCTAGGTCAAGTTGTAACGATTAGTGACCTGTTAGCGGACGACCGTATCTTTAAAGGTGTCAAAGATAGAGAAAAAAATGCTAAAGAAATCGAGAAAAAAATCCAGTTGTGCTGCCAGTCTACATGAACTGATGAAATATGATCAATATGCAAGCAAAGAATCATGGTGATCAATGCATATTACTTGTTTAGAAACTGGAGATTTTGTATCAATTTTTTTACTGTTCTGGAGGTACTTAAGAGCCCCATAGCTCCGAGGATATGGGTAACAGAGGCCTAATTTCATATTTTCAAGGAGATTATTTATGGGCCTCCCCGGATGACCGCATCTTTAAAGATGGCTTATAATCGGCTGAGCTAATCAAGTAGTCCATGACGCTCAGCTTAATTTGACTGGGTGCTCATTTCTTTCATTTATGTTATATATTGTCTGTGAGAATAGCCTATGGCTAATGTTACTATGTTGAAAAATGGACAGGAAATAAAAATTTAAGGATTCATAGGAGACCTACCCAGGACCCCCCCCCCCTGGATTTCACAATGGAGGGTTCCAAGGAAAATGGATACAATTTTTACCCTGTCTGTCTGGGTGCTCACAATCATGTTTCTGGTCAATAGCTTCCAGGTTATGTGTCACCATGACCCAATTTCAGGTTTCCAAGGAGAATTGCCAACGACTTCCCTGAATGTCATGTTAGAAAAGTCTAGGGTTAATGGATACAATTTGTGCCCTTTCTGACTGCTCAAAATCATGCTTCTGGCCAGTAGCCTGCAGAATGTAGGTCACTATGACCTAATTTTAAATTTTGAAGGAGATTTGCCCAGGACCTTGGCCTAATGCATACAATTTGTACCCATCTGACATTAAAGGTACTCAAATCATGTTTTTGGCCTTTCACGTGCAGGATTCCAGTGGGATTTGCCAAGATCTCCCTGGATGTTGTGTTGGAAGATTTTAGGGCTCCAGAATACAATTAGTGCCCTACTTGACTCTATTTGACATGTACATGTATTATAAGAATTAAGTTACCTAATTTCAGGATTCAAAGAAGACTTGCCAAAGACCTCCCTAGACTTTTCAATATAAGGTTCAAAGTAAAATAGTCTGTCTGGGTGCTCAAATTCATATTTTTTGGCTCAAAGCGCATAGAATATAGCCTATGCACCATGACAACAGTTCAAGTTTCCAAAGAGATTTTCCTATAACCTCCCTGGATTTTGCTTTAGAAGATTCCAGGCTTAAAACATACAATTTGTGCCCATCTAACATTCAGGATACTCATATGATATCTTTTTCCTATAGGTTGGAGGAATATAGATCACCATGATCTAATGTCATGTTTCACAAGACATTTGCCTAGGACCAACCTGGATGTCCTGATAGAAGATTCTAGGCCTAATAGGTGCTCAAAACCATTTTCGGCCACAGGTTACAGATTATAGGTCATCATGACCTACTTTCAGGTTTCCAAGGACATTTGCCTAGGACCTTCCTGAATGTTAGTTAAGAAGATTCTAGGCCTAATGAATAAAATTTGTGCCTCGTCTGACTTTCTGGGTACTCGGGATCCTGTTTTCGGCCCGTAGGTTACAAAATATAGGTCACTATGACCTCATTGTATTGTTCCAAGGAGATTTGACTAGAAACTCCGAGGGTATTGTGTTAGAAGATTCTTGGCCTAACAGATGCGATTTGTCCCCAAATGACATTCAGGGTGCTAATATGACATCTTTTCCCTATAGGTCGCAGAATATTGGTAACATTGAGCTAAATTCAGGTTTCCAAAAATATGTAAGTTAATTCGCAATTCTAAACTGCATCACCGTTTTTCCTTAATTTGTTGGAAAACAACACATTATGCATACACATGTATTTATTTTTTTCTCACAAAAATAGAGATTTTTAACAAATTTGCAAACATTAATATATCTGAAAATATTACTTGATCCAGAATTTACAATTTTTAAATGCACCTTTATTTATCAATAATGTGGCTCATATATGATCAAATTATGCTTCCTAATGGGATTAATTATAGGGACCCATGGGTCTGGACGCTTAGTTAAATTTGGCAATAAGGATGTGTTTATTAGCGCTTTCACTATATGGGTCCTGTGATCAGTTTGAAGCCAATTTGTCTACCTAAAATGGATCACGGAGTTACCATCTGTTAACTAATTTGTGAATGGGCCCTGTGACCTTGTGACCCCAAAATCAATAAGAAACTTCCCCTATTGGAAGGAGGGTCACATGTGGAAGACGGAAGGTTTAGGATGTAGAATTCGACACGGATCTTACTAGTGGAGAGCCATATATAAGATATGTTTGAAACCAATATGTCAAACTAAACTGGAGTTATTATCTGGAAATTAATTTGTGACCAGATGGTCCCTGTGACTTTGACCTTTGACCCTGTGACGCCAAATTCATTTATGCTCTCATTATACTGGCAAGTCAGCTAAATGCAAAAGATTGAAAGTTTGGGATGAAAAG
This sequence comes from Sipunculus nudus, assembly GCA_026874595.1. NCBI lineage: Eukaryota > Metazoa > Annelida > Sipuncula > Golfingiida > Sipunculidae > Sipunculus > Sipunculus nudus. The sequence goes on along the minus strand of CM049311.1, from coordinate 19,426,784 downwards.
CTGGACTTAAAATGCATCAGCAATCTTGTCAAATGAGTCTTGTGATCTTGACCTTATGATCCAAACATCACACAGGTCCTTCCTGTAGTGGTAGGCCATATGTAAGTCAAGTGTGAATTCCATATGTCGATCCAACCTGGAGTTATCATCTGGAAACAAATTTGTGTAGATGAATGGATAGACAGACAGATAGAGTGAGGAACAGACGGACAGACAAGGGGATTACTATACGGCATCTACTTGTTATCAATAAACACACCAGGTTTTCGGGAACTGACAAAGGTAATCATGGTCAATATTCATGATAATCCATGCATTAATTATCAAGATATTGGACGTTTGTATCACATTTTTATTATTCCTTGGGGGGGGGGGGGCGTACTTACAAGCCCCATAGCTCCATACAATATGTCGCAGTGACCCAATTTAAGGTATTCAAGGAGATTTTTTATGGACCTCCCTAGATTTTTAGCAACAGGCTTCCAGGGTAAGCGGTTACGATTTGTGCCCTGCTAACGGACGACCGGACTGCCAGATGGCCGGACGGACGACGGACAAAGCGCCATACCTATACCTCAGATGACTTACAGTCACCTGAGCTTAAAATATGAGGTACTGATTTTACAACAAAAGCAAATAATTAATTATGATATAATTTTTAGCATGCAATTGAATCTTAATTAAATATAGTTATATGCATGAAAAGGACCCAACAGGTACCATGTAAAGTGTTTTATATCTTTCCTGATGTTACACCATTGGGGATGAACTCCCAGGTTATTTTCAGTCAGTAAAAATAAAAGGCAGACCAGACATTTACATACCCGAAGAAAAACGCTAAGAAAGTCGTGAGAGAACAGATCTCTGGTTGGGGGTGGGGCGGGGGGCGTCAACACAAATTAAGCAGTAATTACGATAGTTCACAGAGCCCATTAATTCTCATGTAACTAATTCTCCTAACACAGACACGGTTCCAAATGTTCAAGGTCACATGACATTCGCTTTCAGGTGACGTCTAGACGTTCCGGTACACTATGGCGTAATACTTGTGTACGGAGCTCAGCTTAATCACAGCGTAATACAGATGGACCCAAACCACAACTGGTTCTCACTGCAGTATAACATGTCATCGTCCATAAATCACCATTCGCGAGTCGCACATCGAATGACTCTGTGCAACACTAGCGTCTGACATTACGACCAGATTACTGGCGCCTGAGTGTCATGACATCTAAGTCTGAGGATCGCATTATAAGGTCTTATGAAGATGCAAATATTTCGTCATTTCTGACAATGCTTTATTGCCTACTGGTACACTGTCAGTCAACATAAACCAGACTAATCGTCAGCATTCTTTTGGCATTTTTTTCTAATAATACCAAACATGAGCGAGAAAAGTTCCTTTTTAACCCAGCATATTGGTAAACCCCTCGGCATGTTTGTTGAATTAATGACCGCGTGAACACAAACATGGCTCGCACGGGTTACAGGACGCAGGCAGCTTGCAGGCGATACAGGAAATGATCCGTGTCCATGGAGACGGTGTTACAGTTTGGGTTGTGAGCTCATATGTATACTGTTGTGTTATTTTATCACCCTTAGCATAATATTGAGATTGTGGGCCGTTTACCACAATATGAATGCAACCTGAAGCAAGACCATAGCGATACATTCCACGACATTACTTGTATCACGACTCGAGTAGGATTACCAGCCCAATTAAAGGATTGCCTACTGAGTCGGGTCGTCACGGCTAGTGCAACCCTGAATCAACGGCTCTATCAGCTGTAGTCTACTGTAGCACTTCCATCCACGATGTCCGTTGTCAACACATCAAACTTAACGCAGACAGGCCCCCAGGGATGTTTTAGTGTGAAAACTACCCTAAACAATTCGCAGAAAAGACCTCGCCTACAAGACACAGTTACTGTGGAGACCCTCATACATGATCGGTTCTCACCAGTCTATGCTACACAGAAATTAACACCAAGGATGCAGGTGCTGCCTACGGATTGCTAAACGGTTTCTCACGTTAATGGTTAAACATGATGCTTTGTAAAATTAATAAAACTAGAAAAACAATTTTCAGGTCAAACTCCCTATAATTAAATAAACAAAGCCACAGTCCTCTGGGGACACCTGATATTTGTAAAATACATAGGAAATAAAAGAGGAATAACTATGCAAAATATGAAGAAAGCAACACCATGTTTTCGTATAAGGCACTCCTGAAGTGTTACATTTTCATGGAAAATGGGAGTTTTTTTCCATAATATCCAAAGGGAACAAAAGTACTGCGACCAAATTGCGGGTTTGGTAGGAGGACTAAGGGCCCTACTACATGCAGAGCAATTTTCTTGTGTGTATCCTTTTGTGTAGTATAAGATAAGCCTTTAGTGAGAATGCTTTATCCCAGTTATCACATTTCAATGGCTTTTCTCCTGTATGTCTCCTTGTATGTTCTAAAAATGATAATTTCGTAAGAAGGTTTTACTACAGTCATCACACTTGAATGGCTTCTCTCCTCTGTGTATCCTTGTGTGATGTTTAAGATAACTCTTTAGTGAGAATGTTTTGTCACAGTCATCACATTAGAACAGCTTTTCTCCTGTGTGTATCCTTGTATGTTCTAAATGATAATCATTTCGTAAGAAGGTTTAACCACAGTTATCACATTTGAATGGCTTTTCTTCTTTGTGGGTTCTTTCGTGTTTTTCAAGACGAGTCCTTGCTGTAATGTTTTACCACAGTCATCAAATTTGAATGGCTTCTCTCCTGTGTGTATGATTGTGTGTTGTATGGGATTTTACCACAGTCATCACATTTGAATGGCTTCTCTTCTGTGTGTGTGGTTGTGTGTTGTATAACATTACTCCTATGTGAGAATGCTTTACCACAGTCATTACCTTTGATTGTCTCCTTTGTGGGTCCTTATGTGTCTTTCAAGACAAGTCCTTGCTGTAAATATTTTACCAAATTCATCACATTTGAATGGCTTCTCTCTTGCGTGTATCATTGTGTGTTGTTAAGATTTCTTCTATGTGGCAATGCTTTTATCACAGTTATCATATTTGAATGGCTTATGTGTTGTATAAGATTACGACTGTGAGAATGATTTACCACAGTCATCACATTAAAATTGCGTGTATCATTGTGTGTTGTATAAGATTACTCTTTCTTGAGAACGCGTTACCACAGTCATTATAGGTGAATGGCTTCCCTCTTGTATGTATCCATTTATGTTCTAAAAGATTTTGCTGTCAAAGTTTTACCACAGTCATCACATTTGAATGGCTCTTCTCCTGTGTGCCTCAATGTGGGCCGCATAAGACTACTGTTAAGGTTATACTGCATCCTCACATTCTTACACTTTCTCTTTTGTGATTATTCTTTATTTTTTTACTAGATATATATTCTTAAGTAGGCTTCTTCACAACATTTACATTCAAAGAGCAACTTCTCTGTGCCCTTTTTTTATAAAACAATTGTCTTTTTGTTATAAGGTAGGATATATATTGTTTGCACTGTCCTGTTTATCAAACGCGTAGCAGGAAGTAGCTAGACCGAGTGCTGTATGTCTTACCTCTGTACCAGCATGGACATTTGTAATTATCTAATATTGGCTTTCATTCATTTTGTAGGATTTTTCCCACAGATAATAGAAATCAACACAGAATTGAATGTTTAACTTACCAGAATGGCCCAAAGATCTGTCCTTAACATTTACTGCAAGTCTTATAGTTAAACGTGATAAACAGGGAGGAAGAAGGGTCGCGGCAGGCTACTGAACTTCGACTAATGTCGATTATCCTTTAGCCCCTTAACACGCTTAAATGACGAAACCTAGTGCTGACCAGACCTGGGCCAGTGGTCCATGTCTTCAACGCTCAAGGGCAAGTAGAAGAGTGGGTTTGCCTGAACATTCCCGGCTGTAGGTCCTCATACTTTATAATAAGGGTGGCCTATTAATGGGTCAGTCCAAATACTGATAGCTGAGGGGTAGTAGGCCTGTTGTCTTACACTCTCCCCCTTATATGGAAAAACGCAGTTATTTTGTGTTAAATAAAGGAGACATCTTGGCCGTATACAGGCAAAGGCAACATTATAGCCTCAAAGTTAAAAAAAAAAAAAAAAAAAAAAAAAAAAAAAAAACTGGGGACAAAGATTCAAGGAAAACCTTGAGCTTGTAATTTACAGTGCTTGGACCTAACAGAGCTGGCTGTATTTATTTTATATAACTGTAATATCTTGATCAGTGCCTCCTCCCACAATTTGGTATATTGGCAAGTTTATTCAAATAAACACATCAGATAGTAATGGAATGATAACAACATAGAATCGCATTGCATGCATCGGTAAAACATTAATGTTTTGCAAAATATTTTGGATAATGTATAAATTGGCCGTTCTGTGTCAGCATAGCACGAAATATAAGACAGTCTTACTCATAAATCACTGAGCATGTAGCATTTAAAATGTCTTTTCATTATAACTTTGTATAAGGTGGCAAGTCTATCTGCTGATTTTTATTTATTTTATTGTTATAAATATTTAAATATATATGTTAGGAGCACTGCAGCTGGGCAAAATCAACTGTATCCCCCGTGTTGTAGCTGTGCTGACCATACTGGTGAGTGCAGGAGGCAGAAGATGTCTATCCCCTGCAAGATGTAAAACAAAAAAGCAGCATCTATTCCACACAAAAGTATCACAATATATATCAATAATGAACACTCTGACTTAAAAGTCAATGTGATTTGTTTTTAATGACTACCCCTTAGAGCTTACAGGTCTGAATAACCTGACATGCTATGCTGATCTGGTTAATGTAACAATTACCATATACAGGTTGAATAAAGAATACGGTCAGGTCATAGCAATATATTACCATAGTTTATATGTACCTAAATGGATACAAACTTGCAGGAATAACAATTAAACTCAAAGTATATTAAAAAGTTTTTATAATCAATTGTTATATTGGGTCATACAAGTAATGTTATACTAATAGGAAGCAAGTAAATACCCTTAAACCGTAAGCTGTATCAATAGATAACTGTATCAATTTTGCAGAGGGACCAACACAACAGTTGGTCGAATTATGAATAAAAGATTATACTATTTATAGAAAATTATATTATGAGAGAGAGAACCAACTAGTAACAAGCTAACAGGAATACATTTTTATAATTTCTAACTTAATATAACTGTTTTAATAGGTTTAATTGCTTACATTTTTGTTTAATTCCAGTAACTTACAATGTATACTCTAGGAATAGAAATGAGCTGTTAATTTTAATTGTTATATGTTGTTCAAATTATAAAACTGTGTACAAGGGGGTTAATGGCATCCACAAATATTACAATATGTTTCCTGTTTCGTAAATGCCATCTTAAACACAATTGACATTCAGCAAACATACATAATTCTCAGCATGATTTAACTGACCTGGGATAACTGGACTTTATCAGTCTTTCCTGAGAGTCGAAAGGTGCACAAAGCTATATTGCACATGATAAGCGTTTTGACAGCTGACTGGTTAATAAACAGAGACATGACATAAGGCCAGGTGCTTGGTAGATATCAGACTTTTTATCAGTTAGGGTGTCTATGGTGAGTATTGAATGTCTTTGTTTGTATCTCGGACACTGCGGGCTAGTGGTGAGTTATCAGGGATGGAGATTATTATTATTACGAGTTTCGGGCTTCACAAAGGGTTGTGACGGTTGTGTGTTACATAATCTGATACCAGTATGTTTTCTTGGCAAATCTGCCTAAACTGGTGTTTTGTATTATCCCACTGTGGCTGTACATGTGACTGGGCATGAAACAGATTCTCTACATAGCTATTTACCGACTTTACAAATAGAAACACCTCTTTCAATTGACACCTGTGTTATCTAGAGACTTTATTTTCCACAGGAGGATGTTATTGGATTTTGGTGTCTGCTTTCGATGTGTAAGTCTAATTCATTTTAAAATGAGAAATTACTGGTTTTATTTGTTCTTACATCAATGTTTTTTTTAATAAATTATGATCTTAAGCATTTAAATAACTATGGAATGTACCTTTTTAAATTGTTATTCTATAATATACTTTTTAATAAGCCTTTTCCCTATGGGTTAAGTGAATGAAATCCTTGTCCGCTTGGCCCTGTAAAAGTAACATGGAAGCAAACTGAGTATCAGATGAAATCTTGCACTAATTGCTATCCCTACCAGCGAATGACAGAAAATTCACAGCCGTTCATATTCATGTTTTTCACAGGGTCAGCATTGTTTTTCAGATGCGATTGCATAAAATACACTTGGTGGTTTCCATAGATGTTAATTAAAATATCTGTTTAATTATTACTTTAAAGCTAGCGTGCTTACATCTTTTATAAAGTAATAAATATTAAGATCTGGTTCAGACACTGTTATAAGGTATTTAAACCAGCAATTCTATATTTCGAGCCGCGCAGGACCATTTTTCATGCCATCTAGGGCTATTCAATATTTACAGCCTCATTGCTTATCATATTGGTTATTGCCAATATAAGCGATCTTATGCGGTACAGGCATGACTCCGTTACTACTTTACATGTTAGTTTCGGTGGACAGCGGCCACGCTTACCTATACAATGGTAATTTTATTTAATTCACAGAGGCCAATTACTCATGATATTTACGTCAAATTTATTCAACCAGCCTCTTAGGGCCCTTTATGATACGTACTATAATATATTGTACTCTATTACACTTAACACAAACACAAAATTCACATACCGTAGTATTTCCAGGAATATGGAACTTCTGGATTGGGTGGTCTTCTTCATCTTCACTCTTCTTATTTAATCTACCTAACTTCTTTATGTGTGACCGTTCATTTTTAAAATTTTGAACAACAAATATTGCCAAAAATGCAGGTTCGAATCACTGCTCGTAAATATTTTATATTTACAAGCTGACAACGCTCGCCAATGTAAAAATTTCCCCACAGATTATAGAAAACAACACAGAATTTAAGTTTTATATTACCAAAATGGCCGAAAGACCTGTCCTTAACATATATTGCCAGTCTTATAGTTACACGTGGCAAACAATGAGCTAGAAGGGTCGCGGCAGGCTACTGAACTTCGCCTTATGTCGATTATCCTTTAGTCCCTTAACACGTCTAAATGACTAAACCTAGTGCTGAACAGACGTGGCCCACGTCTGCATCATTCAAGGACAAGAAAAAGAGTGGGGGGCCTGAACATTCCCGGCTGTAAGCCATCCTACTTTATAATAGGGGTGGCCTAATGATTAGTGAGTCCAAATACAGATAGCTGAGGGGAAGCAGGCCTGATGTCTTACAACTTAACACAGATGTCTTCTCCTGCGCACTTATTCCAATCTCATGTATATTGTTTTATACAAAGAAAAAAGAAAACAAGGCTGTATTCCTGGTAGAAGTAGATACAAAGTGTTGGTTCAAAACAGATACACGCAAATATTTGTAACGTTCATTGAGCTGGGTATCAATTTTTACATCTATGATCTGTGAAAGGTAGTGTCGAATGTAAGGTACTCCTGTTAATTTATCTTACGTCTGCAATTCGAGACGTCTATTTCCTTTTAAGGGCTAATTCCATTCCGTTAGATCAGTGGTTTTGATATTAGGCAGTCTTGAAGTGTAAGAATTGTTTTTAATCGAAAACGGAAGTTTTTCCTTAACATCTCGAAGGAATGAAGTCCTAGTGACCCAATTTACGGTTTGGTAGGAGATTTTTGGGACATCTAATTGTATACGAATGAAACTCGTAGAAATATATATTTTTCTGAAAAAAAAATTATAATTGTTCATTCAGATTACCAAAACCTGTCTTTTGTTAGTCTTTTACCTGTCTTTTACAGTCACGCGCAGCTAATTGCCAAGTGCAGCTACTGCACTGGTGAACGTGGCTGCATTGACTAAACTATTGACCCGTTGCCTAATCAGATACAGTTGGTAGTCTGCCAAAGGTGAAAATAGACACAGACTGAATCTTGGAATGCTGCCTAATCTGAAACAGCAGTCTGCAAAGCTATTTATATACATCGACAAAATCGTGACCTGTTGCCAAATCTTTTTACATATACTGACTTCGGCTACAATATGTTTTTTTTTTTTTATGCTGACATATTGGTACGTTTCTTAATAACAAATTTTTAGAATAATGGCAGCTGACTACTGATAGTTAAACTTGATTCTAGCTCCAGCGCTTCTGAGACTGTGATGTTAGTATGCTTACTTGACCGAATAACTAAGCTCAACTTCCTGTAACTCGCCAAAAATTCATTGAATCCGTCCTTTTTAACAAACTTGAGAGAGCTCATCTGTTGAATCATTTCTGTGAAATATTGAACAATTTGGCTGAATGATTTCGGAGAAGATTTTATAAGGTTTTCTAGTTTTCCTCCTGGTAAATGTAAATGGATGCGGGGTTCGCCACAATCCAACAACATTTGACTTATTTTTACATTGAATTTGACGATGCTAGTTTCAGCTTTTCCTGAGAAATTATGGGTTAGTGTACTAATGATCGATAAATTCTGTACAAAAAAGTCGACGCAGGTGGCGCCACCAATACTTTAATATGACTCGTGTGACTAATATTTGCTTTAAATTTGGAGATGATTGCACATATCGTTTTTTTATGGTAATTTTAGTATGATTTTTTTGCCACTTGACTAAGTTCAGCTTCCTGTACCTTTGCAAAAGTAATTAAACTTTTAACTGTTCATACAAACTTGAGAAAGATTGTTTCTAAGATTATGTCTGTGAAATAATGATCAATTTGGGTGGACATATTTTTTTAGCCTTTTCCATCAAAAATCCAGGTCGATGCAGATAGCAAATCAGTAAGCTTAATCCGATAAGGTTTGACATGTAACTGGTTCTTCCACATACTTTTGCACTGCAAGCTCGAACGGTTTTAGCATGGGTAAACGTATGGCGGACGGACGAAGCCACGCTTATTCAAAAGCCCACTGGTTGGCTAATGAAATAAATATTTCGAGATATTAAGTGTAGGACATACGAAATAACTGTTTTAAAAGGATTCCTGCAAACTGTTAATGTCTAGGATATCACTAAGGGATATCTCGCAAAATTTCATTTGACGAGATATTGTGCGAGTTATTGCTAGACTTGTGATAAAATCTCGTTATACCAAAGATATGCTACCTAACGCAATAAACTAGACCTCCCTAGCTTTAAAACTGACAAAGTTAGAAATATTAGACCTTTTATTTTTTAATATAAAGGCTTTTCCCCAAAAAAGCAGTTTAAAAGGAGCTACATAAAATAAAAACAAAACAAGGAATGACGAATAAAATGAGCTATAGTTTTTGCTGCTATGATGATTCCTGACGAAGACTTTGTGTTTTTTTTATCACCTTAACCTTTGATCTATATTAACTAAAGACAACAGGCCTCCAGGACTTCTGGTTGTCAATCAACTGTGTAAGCGATTGCTGCCAAAATTGGGGCCTGTAGAATGCAGACAAACAGACAAACAGAACTGATCAACATGCAATATCGTTTATTCCGGCAAGCAACAAACAAACAGAACTGACCAACATTCTTGAGAATGTTTGATTCTGCTAGCAACAGGCAGATATAGGGAACTGACTAACATGCTTGCTGAAATCGAAGATATCCGGCAAGCAACAAACACAGCTGATCACTTTATCTCCCAATAATGAACGAATGACTGCATTAGCTCCGCATATTTTTATAACGTGAAATTGTTTTCAAGTTTATAAATTTATACATTTGCAATATTTCACATTTGTGTTATATATATATATATATATATATATATATATATATATATATATATTTATATATATATATATATATGCCTTCTGGTCTATTGCGAACCTGTGCATTGGGAAATACATCAGGGATAATGCTTCCATGATAACATGCTTGACCATTCTTGGAAAGTATTTGATTACTTTTCAAGTACATGTGTGACAAGTACATGTACAAAGCTAATAGTAAAAATTTTGATCCCAAGTTTGAATGATTTCGGAGATGAAGGTTTTCCAGCTTTTCCTTGTAAAATGTAAGTCGATACAGGTGGCGCTACAAAAAAAAGTTCAATTCAACAACATTTGACATCTCACTGATTTATTCATACAATTTGGGATTCTTGCTCCTGCTCCATCCCTCCCCTTTCCCGCTGAGATATTATATGTAAATGGACTGATGACCCCATACAAATATGGTCAATACAGGTGGCACCACCAATACCTCAATTTCAAATATGACTCAGTTGACCAACATAAGATATCAAGTAAAGTTTTCTACATTGAGGTGAAAAAGCTATATAGTTTAGAACATACAGTTCAATCAATAACAATTATTGCATTTCACTTAGTGACTATTCCTCCGTGTGTGTGGGCAGTAAAGGGTGCGGGGGGGGGGGGGGATATGACAATCTACACCTGTGACAGCAGGGGTGGACAAACAGTGTTGTATTACTAATAAAGTATCTCTGACAGGGCTGAAGTGACAATGCAATTAAATACAATAAGCCTCCATAAAAATCAATTTTTAGCCATATATATGAGCTTTTATTATCAAAGATTACAATATTGAATCCTTATTTATACATACTGTGAACATTAAATCAACAGTATTTACATACTATGAAAATTAAAGCAAGTAATCATTTCTTTGAGTTTCTTTTTCTGTTGTCTTACCTTTGAAAAGCAGTCTATGGAAAAATTTAAGAGTGTGGTGAGCTAAACCACCAAAATGAGCGCCTGCTAGGCCCTTTGTAATTATATTTGCACCGCAACATTTCAAGTAAAGCCTGATTCAATGCCTGGATATTCAGAGATTTAAGTACTAGCTCACAAGGACAGCAAATTATATAATCATCTTCCTGTCAGCAAGGATTCTAATTCTACCCTTCCAGATACCTTGCTCCTGGTTGCTTCTCTCCTGAGTGGACCTTTGTTTGAAGTACTTATGTTTTTGTGTGAATGCTGTATCACAGTCATCAAACATGAACTGTAGAAGATTTATAACATTAACTGAACTTAAATGGCTTCTTTCCTGTTAATCCTTGTGTGTTTTATAAGAATACTCCTTTGTTAAAAGGCTTTACCTTAGTCATCACACTTGAATGGCTTCTCTCTGGCGTGTATCCTTGTGTGTTCTACAAGACTTTGTGTATTGTGTGTTTTTTTTGTTTCAATGAATTTGCTCCTGTGGGCATTCTTACGTGTCCTTTAAGCAGGGTTAGCAGTTTTATCCACAGTAGGCTTAATCCACTGGATAAATCTGGATTAATCCGGATCCAGTTTTATCCAAAGTTTGGGAATATAATGTCTGTGAAGTAGACATTTTTTATATTAAGTTTAGCTGTTCACTGCAAAAAAAAAACAAAAAAAAAAAAACAGTTCTTAACAGATAGATTTATGTCTAGTAAACTGAATTACTATGTGACCAACTGACCATACATTTATACATAAAACCCTAATTTTTGGTCACAGATAGTCATGCCTCAATTTAAATTATAATTTTGAAACTTGAAATTATTTCTCTGCTTTAGAGAAGTCAGAGTATGACTTATAAAAAACATTATGACCTATTTTGTACATTACACCATACAAAACTAAACAACTGCAGTTCACATGTTCAGTCAAACTCCACAATCGGTGGTACTATAGAATATCATATATTCACAGATAAGCATCTGTCCTTACATCTGAGAGACATGTATATAATCCATTCATTTATTGCATAAGTGACTTAAAATATACAATGACATCAGTCAGTATATCAATAATTTTGTGGGGACCTTTCAAGAAGAAAAAAAAAAAAAAAAAACTTGCAAAGCTATCTTGCCCAAGTAGGTTTCTCTGAATGTGGGATAGAAGTGTGATTCCTTGACCCTTTTGCCACTGGCAAGGCATGTTTACACAAGCAGCAACAGTGGGCTACCATTTGACAACCATCCAGTCATAACAGCCTGAGAGGAGATACCTCCTTTTGATCAAAGCCACCGAGTCTCTATAATTAGTTGTTGATAACTGGGTTGCAACTTCACCCTATAAGCCTGCCCTGTTACTAGGAGTAAATATTTATGGCTGATCGAGGGTGATGCTATAAAGATGATACATCCTATTGTGAAATTTACTTCGAGCCAGTAAAGTAACACAGAAAACAAAGGGACAGCTCCTCATTCTGGTGAGTTGAGCACAAGCTAATAGCAGATGCTGACAACAGTGAATCATGAACCTGAGGAAACTGCCAATTGGCTATAAAACTGACATTGTAAATATATTAATAAACCTTCTGAACTTATTTCACCAGATTATCATTCATGTTAATTTAGTTAAATTTTAAAAGGTGATTCTAAGTTTGATCCAGTTTAATCCTTTATAATCTGGACCCATGGGTCACGGCGCTCAGCTGATCGTGATTGGACTATAAATGTTTCTCCACTGTGATACTATATCGAGTCGATAAAGCTTATGAATATCATGTACATGTTGGGCTATTATAAAGGAATGTAATGTAATATGTGAGTAAATGATAAATGAAATTACCTGACTGATGGATTAATAGAGTCAAATAAAGTGGTTTATTTTTTATTTATTTTGGAGGGGTTGAAAATTGTGATATATTTGAGCAAATATGAATGCAATGACAGCAATAGTAAGCAGTAGTAGAATGATGATAAGGCTATTTGTTGAAGGATCTAAAGTGTATGGTAGTCTGCAAGCGTTCAATTTGACAGATATGATGTTATGATTAACTATGCTGATGAAGTGATTTATGAATATGTGACTGTATGACACAATATCTCTTTAGTCTTGACAAGGTACATTATTGTGATGCCCACTATGTCTACATATTACACAATATTGACATAATTTCTGGCATGTAAATAGGTACCCATGGACGAATAGTTATACAAAATATTAAAGTATGAATATATCTGATTCATCTTGTTCTTGCTTACTGAGGCTGACTTTGGGATGGGGTTCGGAGAAGGGAAAAATGAGGGCAGCACGAAGGTGGATGTAGAAATATTCTATTGTAATGTTTTTCATTTATATAAGAATATGAAAAGCTAAGAGGAAAGGGGCCCTCCTACTTGGTTATAGTAAAGTTCTAAATATATGATTGCAAACTAATACTCTGACAAGACTGTCATGAAGAAAAACAGTAAAAGTTTTGAGATACTGTGTTGCATATGAAAATTTACAGATGGTCAGGCAAGTGGACAGAATGGACTAATACCTTTATTTCAATTTCAAGAGAATAATGCATTTAAGTTTATATATAATCCTATTTTTTTAAGCAGATCCACTTTTTCCATTGAGAAGTTTTTATCTGAATCATTTTTTTATTTACAGGTTTATAAATTTTTAATAAAAAAACCTGAAAATATAAGTTAAAATATTAGAATTGTTGCAAAAGTTGCAATCATTATATATACAGAGTAAAAAACATTGGGTCATATTATGCATACACATATATTTTATTATTTTTAAATCATGAATGTTTAAACTGATTTTAAAAGAAAGTAATGCCACAACATGGCACCTACAAGAATATTCCTTGAATCACTATTAAAAAGTTTTGCACATTGGAGTTTTCAGGATATGCTTAATTTTATTCACCAAAATAAAATAAAAGTAAATTTGATAAAATAAAACATCTTTTCAAATAAAGTATACACACTGTTGGTTGAATGAGGGACAAACAATATTATTGTGCTAATTACTATCACAGTTTTAATTAATTACTGGAATTAATAGTCAATTTCACACCTGGTGAAGTTTTTACTCTTCTGAAGTAAGGAATTACTTATCTCATGAACATCCACACTTTCACGGCAATACACCACTTTGTGGACACAATTGAATGTACACTTTAATCATTGTAACCCTGGTGGTTCAATACAAAATCTAAAATGTAGCATGTCCAAGAATAAAATAAAATACAGAAAAATAATAACATTCATCTAGTTTATGCACCAGCTGGGGGGAATGAGTGCAGGGCAGAGGGGAAGCCTGCTAGTAGTGGCCAAGCTGGGCCAAGGTAAGCTGCCTGGGGTGGGTTACATAATGCAAGTGAAGGCTGTACTACTAGGTGGGCTAGATGTAAACAACACTTGACATGGTGTATGAAAACATGAATAAAAGCTATTCATTCCAATCAATTTCTTTTGAAAGTTCAGATTTTAAAAGATTAAATCCTTATGCATATATGCTGGGAAAATTAAATCAACAGTGCCAAAGTTGGACAAAATTTAAGGTATTGATTTTTTATTTATGCTAATAACTTGAAAAATTTGCAAAATTCAGATCTAATTTTGGGTAAACAATTGAATCTTGATTAAATAAGGTTATATTCCTGAAAAAAAGTCTCTAGGTTCAGCAATTCTCATGTTAGGTGAGTAAATATATTTCCTGATTTTTTAAACAATTGCATTATGTTTTGGCCTATAACTTCAAAATAATACCCAATACTGACCTAATTTTTGGTATGTTCATAGAAAATGAATAAAAGAATGTGAATACTAAATACGATCAAAAACAGATCAGTGGTTTTGATATTAGGCAGCCTTGAAGTGTAACAATGACTTTTTTTTATGGAAAACAGAGTTTTTTTCTCTTAATATCTCGAAGGAACAAAGTCCTAATGACCCAATTTTCGGTATGGTAGGAGATTTTGGGGACATCTAAAATTATGTCAACAGCCTTGGGAGCATAGAGATGTGCACTGAATGACCTACAGTCATCAAAGTGGACTGCTTGACAATGTAAGGGAATACAACAAGAGCCTCCAAAAAAATTCAATAACTAGCCTAATTTTGCAGCTTTTATTTTCAAATTTCAGATTTTAACAGATTAAATCCTTATGTATACATGGTGTGAAAATTAAATCCACAGTACTAACAGGAAAAAAAGTGCCATGGCCAAAGTTGGGCAAAATTTAAGGTACCAATTTTATATTTTTGCCAATATTTAAAAAAATTTAACAAATTTTGATCTAATTTTTGGTATACAATTAAATTTTGATTAATTAAAGTTGTATTACTGGAAAAAAGTCCCTACCTTTAACACTTTTGGTCTTAAGTGTCCAAATATCTTCCTGATTTTTTTACAAAGTCCATTATGTTTGGGCCCATAACTTTTTTAAATTATATAATTCGGACTTAATATCTGGCATGTACATAGGAACTATATAGAGGAATATTTATGGTAAATATGAAGAAAACCAGATGAGTGGTTTTGATATTAGGCAGTCCTGAAAAGTGAAAATAGATTTCTAATAAAAAATTGAGGTTTTTCCTTAATATCTCAAAGGAACGAAGTCCTATTGACCCAATTTTTGGCATGGTAGGAGATTATGGGGACATCTAACTGTATGCCGAAATTCAGATTCGTAGGTCCAACGGTGTCGAAACGTGCCAGTCTTACGGACGGACATCCAGACGGACTGACAGACAGACAGACGGACGGACGACGGACAATGGACCATGACTATAGCTCAGATGACTTATAGTCAGCTGAGCTAAAAATGGATTAAACCAGATAAAACCCAGTTTTATCCATTGTCCTGGATAAAACAAGTTTTATCTGGATAAAACCCAACCATGCGTATGAGACTACTCCTTCTTGAGAATGCTTTACACAGTCATCACACTTGAATTGCTTCTCTCCCGTGTGTATAATTGTGGGTTGTAAAAGATAACTAATTGTTGAGAATGCTTTACCACAGTCATTGCATTTGAATTATTCTCCTGTGTGTATCTTTGTGTGTGTGATCAGACTGCTCTTATCTGAGAATGCTTTACCACAGTCATCACATATGAAGGGCTTAACTGTTGTGTGTATCCTTGTGTGTCGTACAAGATTACTAGGTTTTGAGAATGCTTTATCACAGGCATTGCATTTGAAGGGCTTAACTCCTGTGTGTATCCTTGTGTGTTTTACAAGATTACTCCTTTGAGAGAAAGCTTTTCCACACTCATCACATGTGAAAGGCTTCTCTCCTGTGTGTATCCTTGTGTGTTTTACAAGATTACTCCTATGTGAGAATGCTTTACCACAGTCATCACATTTGAATGGCTTCTCTCCTGTGTGGGTCCTCACATGTGTTTCAAGATCATTCCTTGCTGTAAAAGTTTTATCACATTCATCACATTTGAATGGCTTCTCTCCTGTGTGTATCATTGTGTGTTTTAGAAGAGAACACCTATGTAAGAATGTTTTACCACAGTCATCACATTTGAATGGCTTCTCTCCTGTGTGTATCATTGTGTGTTGTGTAAGATTACTCTTTATTGAGAATGCTTCACCACAGTCATCACATTTGAATGGCTTCTCTCCTGTGTGTATCCTTGAGTGTAGTATAAGAGAATTCCTTCGAGAGAATGCTTTACCACAGTCATCACATTTGAATGGCTTATCTCCTGTGTGTATCATTGTGTGTTGTGTAAGATTACTCTTTATTGAGAATGCTTTACCACAGTCATCACATGTGAACGGCTTCTCTCCTGTGTGTATCCTTGTGTGTTTTACAAGAATACTCCTTTGAGAGAAAGCTTTTCCACACTCATCACATGTGAAAGGCTTCTCTCCTGTGTGTATCCTTGTGTGTAGTATAAGAGAATTCCTTTGTGAGAATGCTTTACCACACTCATCACATGTGAACGGCTTCTCTCCTGTGTGTATCCTTGTGTGTTTTACAAGAATACTCCTTTTTGAGAATGCTTTACCACAGTCATTACAGGTGAATGGCCTCTCTCCTGTGTGGGTCCTCATGTGTGCATTAAGATGAATCCTGCTTGTAAAGGTTTTTCCACAGTCATTACACTTTAATAGCTTTTCTCCTGTTTGTGTCCTTGTGTGTTCTATATGATTCATCTTCGCTGTAAAAGTTTTACCACAGTCATCACAATCAAATGGCCCTTCTCCTGTGTATCTCAATGTGGGCTGCACAAGACTCCTGTAAAAAATTTTGGTGCATTCTCACATTCTTATAGCCCTCTTTTGTGCTTTTTTTTTTTTAATTTTTTTACTATATATGTTTTTCTTGAGAAAGCTTCTTCACAAAATTGACATACAAATGGCAATTTCTCTGTGCCTTTTTTTATATCAAAATTGAATTGTCTTTTTGTAAAAAGGCAGGATATATTGTTTGCACCGTCTTGTTTACCAAACGCGTAACATGAAGTAGCTAGACCGAGTGCTGTATGTTTTATCTCTGTACCAGCATGGATATTTGTAATGATATAATATTGGCTTTCACACAGGTGTTTTCTCCTGGTTTAAAACAGATACACGCAAATATTTGCAACGTTCATTGCGCTGGGTATCAATCTATACATCTATGATCTATGAATGGTAGTGTAGAATGTAAGGTGCGGCTGTAAATTTATCTTACGTCTACCTGCTGCGATTCGAGACATCCGCTGGTGTCTTGAAACGCACAAATGATCACCCGCACTGCGGATACAAGCATCAGTGTCGGCTGGTAGGTGTTATAACAGGTGCTTTCTCATTTGTAAATACTTGTTCATGGACTATCTAAAAGTCGGAGAATTCCCGGAGAGTCTGAGACCTGCTTCTGTTAACCTCGTACCGGATCGAGTCATCTCACACTAAGATCATATCGTATACATATTTCAAAATAATGCACGCCAGCATGCAATGAGTAACAACTTTAAACTCGCTTTTCTTTGGAAAACGATTTATTATAACATAAAAAAGTATGAATTACCACTTAAGACTTAATAAAATATTCCTAGCTTTGATATTCTTATTACAAAAAACATATAGAGATCATTTGAAAGGATAATTGGCACATTAAAAAAAACATATGCATTTTTCTATATATTTCGGAAGCATATTTTTAAAATATATATTTTTTATATATATTTAAGAAGAAAAAACTTTGTTTTTATTAACAAGTGACCCATGGGTCATAACGCCCAGCTGATTGACCAGTTGGTATTGGCAAATAAAGTGTGATACTAGATGGATTTTTGATGTATCTCACAGGATGTCAAGTTAGAAGCTTCTGGTCCAACGGTTATGATTTGTGCCATGTTAAAGGATGACCGCTTTATTAAAGTTTCAAAAATAAAGGGGGGGGGGGGGGGAATGCGTAAAAATTGGAAAAAAATAGGTGGCGCGACCAATCTACAGGAACTGATGAAACACTCCATGATCAGTATGCATGCAAAGATTCATGGTGATCAATGCATAAGTTGTTCAGATACTGGAGTTTATGTATCAAATTTTTAATTATTTGAGGGGGAGGGGTATACTTACGTGGAGCGTGGTCGCATAATGGTTAAAGCGCTAGACTTGCGACCGTGAGGATGAGGGTTCGCGTATCGTTCTGACCATCGAATGCGCTATAAGACTCCTAGGCAAAGTCTTTACCACAAGGGTGCGCTCTCTCGATCCAGGAGTGAATGGGTACTGGTCATAGGAGAAGGGCAAATGTAGAACGAATAACCTCCTGGCGCCTGATATGGCTGCTTGGTTTGTATGCTCCCCAGGGAGCTGAGAAAGGCTTCAAGAATGAACAAGCCCGAAAGACCAGGAAGACAAAGTGTAAAGTCGGATGAGACTGACAACGTCGGTGATATCAGACTATAAACCCCACCTTTACCGTTACCTTTACTTACGAGCCCCATAGGTAGGACGATGAAGTCTCCAATTGAATCTCCCATTTGTCTTAAATAGCATTAGCTAGTTTATATAGGCTTCAACTGTCGGGTCCAAAGGGCCAGCCTGGATGGGCCAGGAGTTCCTTAAGCCCATTAGAATGCATGGAAATGTAGAAATTCCTGAGTGATGGTACACAATAGTTACGGTTTAACAGAATGGTAAATCTTATATTTAGTACAACAAATCAGTACATGGAAGAAATTAACAAAAATTAATAATTATTTGCATTCATTTTACATGGTCCGGAGGGCTATGGAAAGCGTACACTTTCCTTCCGGAAGTACATGCCGTTTGTTTTCATTTTACACTGTTTTAAGTCTAGATCAGGTATAAAATGCAGGTTAGTTGCTTTTGTTAAGTGTTCGTGAAGATAATTATTAAAGGAACCAAATTTATTTATTGATTCACGCAGAATGTAAAACGATTCAGTGAAGAGGCCCCTTTCATTTTATTTTTTAAATAATTTATCATGGTGCTTTTCTTCATGTGTGGGTGTTGGTGGTGTTTTTTTTTTTTTTTTTTTTTGGGGGGGGGGGGGGTCGCTTTCATTTTGTTTATAAATCCCGGGCTCCCTATATATGCATGTTATATTTATATATCTCAACTTAACCCATATAGCTTCCTGTTATTGTGATAGACCAGGTTTTTATGCAGAATCACAGCAATCATCGATACAGCTTCCACTGCTGAACTAACACCTGTCAAAGTATGTAACAAGCTGACGCATATGCACTCGACTAGGCTGCGGCGACACGTGATGATTTATCAAACTAGTTTAACCCCTTCTTATGTTCCTGTAAATATTTTTTTAATTTTTTCAAGTTTCAATTGGTTTTGTCGTTATTGTGATAATATTATTCTTGATAGTACATATAGCATGAGAAGCACATATTGTAGTGTGGGTAATCTCTTATACAGTAGGTTGCTTGCCTTTTTTAGCCTGAGGTTATAGGGATGGTTGCTAAGACCTCCATATGATTTTTATTTCAGTTAAGCATGGTGGATAAAGTATGTATATTATAATATACGTGGCATTCAATGTAGAAAACTGTTCATCCCTCTGTTACAGTCTTTTCTTTAGTATACTGCTTCAATAAGTATAGCCTTGGATTTAAATCGAATAAAGAGTTTATTACATCCGTAAAACGAAATGTTTTTTTTTTAAACGAATATAAAGGAGGGGGCCGCGGAAACCTTTTTTACTCCCTTTAAATATTTCTCTCGGAGGCCCTGCTTTAAGTCTCATTCAGAGCGTTAACATATTATTTCCGAAAAAAACTGAATGAAATATATCCTCTCTGCTCAAACACTATTGAGTTTTAATTAATCTTAATAATTTGGTCGAATAGACACATAAGTAATCGTCAGTGACTGTCATAACTGACGCGAAGAAGGCCTTACTCTATGCATATGCAAAAAACAGTAGAAACTGCTTTGTTATATAAAACAATTAAACATCCGATGGGGGGGGGGGGGGGGGGCGTATAGAGATCATAGCGCGACTGTCAACTGTCTGCGCCCCCCCCCCCCCCCCCCCCCACCCCCATGCCAAAATCCTGCGCATGCCCTTGCTCGGCCCCACAGACACTCGGCCTAACAGACACTCGGCCTCAAAGCAGTTGGACCCACAGAGGTATGATTCAAGCGAGTCCATGTCACCTGGACGCTGTTCAGATGGACGCATTTAAAATGGACGCCGACAGCTGGACGCTAAGAAAATGTACGCTGATCATCTGGACGCTATTCACTTAGACGCTATCCAATTACTAAGAGAATACTCTGCAGTTTTGTTAATTTCGGAACCATATGTATCGGCCTATATCGACCGTCTGTGATGACATAAACCATTAATGGACGACATTCACCCTATAGTCAGTATAACAGCCATGCCCAAAGCTTCTTGACCTGCTTTTAGAAAATTTCAGTTTCTGTGACAAGCTTCAAGTTTTGGTGAAAAAAAGAATGATCGAATTAGGAAATATTTAAACTGCTAATCAACTGCTATGACCGCTAATCAATTTTTCCATGTAGGGCCTAAATCATTCCCTGTGTTGTTAATATGTACCAACTCTGTTCTGGTCCAGTGACTGCCTTGAATTCGCCTATTGTCAGGGCAAGCCTGGGCCAGCTGTTGTTTATGTAAGTGAAGACCAGTGGTCCTAATTGCAAAAGAGTAAGTTACTTCACTAGACGGTAAAGTTACTGGTTTCAGCCAGGAGATAGCTGACTAAACTACCTAAACCTATCTGGTCTTTAATGATGGTCATGGATAAACATAAGCTCTCTTCCAAGCATTAATCTGAGCACTGTCAACTGGTTAAGGGACACAGCAGTGATCAGACCAAGGAGTTTACAGACTGGAGTATTAACTGAGGGTCTGGCCGTGTCGAATGTTGCTGACGGTGATCATAAAACTCGCTTCTCAAAGGTACACAGAGATGCCGCTGATGAGCCCGGCGCTAATTGATAAAGCGCGAGTGTCCCCCCTTCGGCGTGACTTCGGAGCAGCTCGTTAGTTCCCGAAGACCCAAAGCGTGAACTAACGCGAGACCCACGCGTGATCGTTTTGGTTCTCCCGGTAAAACGTATATCCCTTTTTTGTTGCCCGTTACAGAAAGTGCAGGGGAATACCCGTCGCATTGCATTATGGTTATCCCGTGTCATAACCATGTCAGACGTCTTTTTTTATCTTAAGACAAAAGCTAAAATTCTCGAATTTGTATAACTAAAGTTTATCGAACATTATTTCATATTTAGGCCTATTTTGTTCCAAACATATACTGAAAGTTGTCAAAGCACGATGTCTATCGAACGGCAAGTCCGACGGCCGCCATCTTGAAAACTGATGACATGGCTCGTCCTTCATAACAGGCAACATAAACATAGAAAATATATTAAGGAATGAGAAATATTCACATTTTAAGTACAAAAGGATAATAATTTAGATAGATATCAATCTTTTGTGGAAGATCGGTATGATTTATTGTCACAAGGAGTTTACAATGTAAAAATTTATTTAATATTACATTGGAACAGTCGTAAGTTTGCACAACATATTTTCATAAAAAAAAAAAATTCGTGTGGCGTGCGAACGTGTGTGAAGCTGTCGTTGCTAATGACGCCTAAGCTACAGTTGGGCTGCGGTAGACATGGACGATAATAAGAGAACAACGCCGTCAGTGACAGAGCGGTCGATGGCTCACTGTTATCCATCAAAATAAAAGTCATCCTTACATGGGCGTCATAATATTTAGTTATCGACGGAATGCTATAATACAAGGCTAATTATTAATATTTTTCAGAAGTGTAAGCACTGATGCAAACTTTTAGAATTCCGAAGTTATTTAATAAAAGTAAAGCTTACACTTTCCAGTCGTCTGTCATGTATCACGGCAGAAGCTGATGCAGATGCAGCTGATGCATCCATCCCAAAATCGATCCAGTGATTCCTCAACACGAGACCTCTCTAGATTTACTTGTTGCGAATATTTCTTGACAAAAAAAAACCGATTTGCGCATTGCGCATTCATAATTCCGGTCAATGATATTCCAGTGATTAACTGCTCAGTCACTGGATATATCGCTCTCCGCTTCTGCAAGCTTCAGCGGACCGCGGAAGAAACATCTAGCAGACTCACTTTATCAAAGTATGTACCGCCGCTGCGCCTGACACCCCGGCACAATAGGCGCAATAGAGTTAATGGGCTTATCATGTCTTAATTGCAATCAGCGCACGACTGACACTCAAGGCAAGGCAGGGCTTCTGACAGTTGATACTCCAGTCTGTAAACTCATTGCTCAGACCAAATGTAATCATGATAACTTACGTATAGCCATATGATTATTCATGAGTCTTCTTGTCCAATGGGAGGGCACGTATTCGACATGCACGGCCCAACATCATTCGCGTCATCCATGTGCGGAGAGATGGAGAATCCGTGGAGAATTTGCGGATAGTTTTCATATGCAATGATACTTTCAAATACACATTAAAATCACCTAAAATCTCCAACTATATTAGTCTTAACATATTTGCACACTTTTAAATGACCGAAATAATTAAAAATTCAGTACATAATTAAGCATTGTATGCTTAACAATGTAGACTCGCCGCCGAGTGAATGCGTTATGCAAAGTATAACACCCGTGTGAGTCACCAGCTGACACTGACAGATCTTAATTAGGACGAAACCGCAAAACACTTAATGTTTCAACAGGTTATTGTGCAAACCATAACAAAACCATGTAGGTGTATCAAATTTACGGGTGGTGAACGATATAAATATATATATAATATAATAAATAAATCATACTTTTACCTACATTTATTGATAGATAAAAATCACTCACCATTAAGAGTGTATCGACCCAAAATCTCATTTTACGAGACTTTAGATAAAATCTTATTAAACCAAAGATAGGCTACTTGACGAAAAAAAACTAGACCCCTCTAGCTTTAAAACTGACAACGAAAAATTAGACCCTTTTATTTTTGTATATCAAGGCTTTCCCCCAAAATGCGTAACCATTGTTACAGAAGATTTGAGGCAACTACACATCAGTCATAATCATGGAATGAGGAATAAAATGAGCTATAGTTTTTGTGGCTATGATGATTTCTGACGAAGATATGAAGAAAAACGATTTTGTATTTCTTATCAACTTAACCTTTGACCTATATTAACCAAACACAACAGGCCTCCAGGAATTTCGGTTGTTAACGGAATGAGTAAGTTTTGAAGCGATTGCTGCAAAGTTTGGGCTTCAGAGTACAGACAAACAGACAGACAAACAAACATACAAAAACTGACCAACACGCAAAATCTTTTATTCCAACTAACAGACATAGGGAACTGGCCAACATTCTTGCCGAAATCGAAGATATCCGGCAAGCGATAAAACACAGCTGATCACTTTAACTTCCAATAATAAAAGGATGATTGCATAAGCTCCTCATTTTTTTTCAAGTTTATAAATTTATACATTTTTAATATCACACACACACACATATATATACATGGCCCTTCTGACCAAATGTGAACCTGTGCAATTGGATATACATCAGGGATAATGCTCCCATGATAACTAGCCCTGCCTGGGAAAAGTGTAGTTAAGTTTACTACTAAAATGCTTAATATAAAACGTGATTACAAGTACCGATAGACGTAACTCAGTACTAGCTCTTATCACAAAAGCCCTGTAAAGCCTGTATGGTGAATCCCTGATATTTGCATATTAGGGCATCATAAGGCTCCTCACGATTGCCGCGTATTTGCATATATCCGGCCGCCTAAGCCTCCTGCGAATGGCATCTTTACTATGAGGACGCTACGAGCGGTCCCATTGGTTGTCAATAGACAGCTCAACCCGCTTTGTAACATTCGCACTGAAATTATGTATTCAGGAAGTCCATACATGGGCCTTCGGTTCAGTGATGTATCTCTGCTGTTCGAGCAATACGTCCCATAGGCCAAATGTTAGTGCATTGTAGACACTGTTGGATCGATTTTGTTCTGTGTATTTGTTAGTATTCAAGTTACACTTGAAAGTCCTGCCACTGCACTGTAAAGTTACCAGCACGCTGAAACACTAGCCGGTACATGAACAGCAGTTATACTGCGTTCGTCGTGTATGGATTTGAATATCTCACGCTGATTGGCCGAGCTAGAGATACAGTTTCATCCGGCCTGCTTTGAAAAGCGATAGTCTGATAAACGATGACACACTGACTCAGAGGCTGGGGGTTATATATAGTGCTGAAAGTCTTCACGAACTCAAAATAGCCGAGGACCTAAAAATAATAAGACTGATTAAATGTGAATACGAATAGCAAGCTGGAAGCCCCCAATATGCGGTTACTTAATAAACCATGTTTGATTTGAAAAAAAAAAAAGATAGAGGGAAAGACCACTATAATTACTCCTTAAGTCACGGGAAAAGACATTAGTTCAGCGAGGCGGTGATGTGTGGCGCTGTCTTGAACGGCCCAAATTTACCAGTCGATGAAATTAGGAGGGTCAGAGAATAGTAATTAGTTATATATGTGGCAGTAGCGACACTAAGTGCGATACAGTGAGAGAACGTTTAATTTCTCTGTCAGAAACAATAATTAAGAGCCATTTCATTGACTGGGCCAGTCTACCATGATAACGTGCTTGACCATTCCTAGGAAAGTATTTTATTACTTTTCAAGCACGTTTTACACGTGCATGTACAAAGCAAATAGTAAACATTTTGATCCCAAGTTCAAGCGTCAATTACACAAATGTCACTACTGAAATACTGGCATAGATGGACAAAACACAAAATTAGAGGTGGCACCACCTTTTTGTGTATGAGAAAGTCATCAAAGATGTATGGACATGTAAAACAAATAAGGTACATATTTCAAACTTGAGCTATGTGCAGAGATGCTTGAACCCGAAAAACAATTGTATGTGGCACCACAAATCTTGTATACGACGAAGCTAGCCAGATGTATATATATGCACATTTCCGTGCGCAATTAAAGGCTGATACATCATATCACACCTCAGAATTAAGCAAGGTATACACTGTGCAAACATCTCTGTAGGTGGTGACACCAGTCTTTTGTACGAGCAAGTCATCACATAGCCATGACATGCCAAAATTTCAGGCCGAAACATGAAACTTCTCTTGATTTGGGTAAACTCAGCTGACAAGCTCAGCTGAGGAAGGCAGTTGCCCGATACAGTTTGCAGTCTGTAAATGCTATGAATAGATCCAGGCAGAGACTTGGCCTGTTGCCAAATCTGCCAAGCTATTTATATAGATTGACGAAATCTTGACAAGTTGCCAAATCTGTTTAAATATAATAAGCTCCAATGCTTTTTTTCATAATGACATATTCATACTTTTTTTATAACAAATGTTTAGAATAATAACACCTGACTACTGATAGCTAAAACAGAATAAAGAATATATTTTATTCATTATCTTATACATGTATTGGATATGAACACCTATGATTCTTTTTGCCTGTAAAGCTCGTCTTATATACCCATAGAGCTTTGTTACAATAAATCGAATAGCTTGTTAACCAAAGTATTTCACAGTTTTGTAAAAGAAGACTATTGCAGCAATCAGTTTGATTTACTTGAACCTGCCACTAGACCAACTTCAAGTTTCTTTGACTCTACCAAATTTAATGAACTTGATCTATATTCTTATACACGTCTATTTTTTTAGAGAGAGCTCTACCCTGGGTTAATTCTCGTGAAACCATTAAGCTTGACATTTTCATCATAATCATGTTTAATTGCTTGCCCTACACTAGTATCTCGATTTTTTAATTTTTTTTTTAATACGACCGCTAGGGGGCGCTTATTGCAAACCTCTCAAACATATCATGTGTTGGCCATATCTCCAAAATTATAAGCCTCAATTACATAAACTATAGCTTATTTTCTTCATCTGAATCTTCTCCAGTATCTGGTGTAATAATCTGGTCTCAATCTTGTGTCACTTTGTCAGTGTGTCTGTCTGTTTGTCAGTTGTCCTAAAATTCGCCTGCTTGCTGGTTCTTGCGTCTCACATATAGGATTCTACAGCCCCAGGGTTTGAAGGAATCCTTTTGAAACTTGTACATCTATGTCTTACAGTAATATCTCCTAAGCGGTTTTTTTTTTTTGGGGGGGGGGGGATATGGCCGCCAGGGGGCGCTGCACGCGCCCCTCCATCACATTTCATTTTTCGGCCATATCTCCAAAACTAAACTTTTGAATTACAAAATCTCTAGCTTATTAGCTTCATCTGGATGTTCTTCATAACCTGGTCATTTCGTCTTGTCTCAATCCTGTGTCACTTTGTCAGTGTGTCTGTCTGTTTGTCAGTTTTCCTCAATTTCGCCTGGTCGATGGGTCTTGCGTCTTACTTTAGCATTCTACAGGCCACAGTTTTGAAGGAATCCTTTTGAAATTAGTACATCATATGTCTGATAATAATATCTCCAAAGTGATTTTTCATTTTTGGGATATGGCCGCTAAGGGGCGCTGCACTCGCCCCTACATCACATATCATTTTTCGGCCATATCTCCAAAACTATACTTTTGAATTACATAAACTCTAGCTTATTCTATTCCTCTGGATCTTCTCCACCTGGTTAAGTCATCTTGTCTCGATCCTGTGTCACTTTGACAGTATGTCTGTCAGTTGTCCTCAATTTAACCTGCTTGCTTGTTCTTGCGTCTCACATATAGCAGGCCACAGTTTTGCAGGAACCCTTTTGAAACTGGTACATCTTATGCCATACACTAATATTTCGAAAGGGACATTTCATTTTCGGGATATGGTCACTATGGGGCGTTGTACTAGAACCACTACAATGTATCATTTTTTGGCCATATCTCCAAACCTGTGAACCTTATCTGCATAAACTATTACTAATTTTGTTTCTAAATACCTTCTCCATATAGTAATCTCGTCACCTGTTATCTTAGATGTGTCAGTCTGTCAGTATGTCTGTCCATTTGTCAGTTGCTGTAAGCTATCTCTGCTTTCATGTTCTTATTTGTGATATATGTCTTTCAACAGGCCACCACTCTTCAGCAATCGCTATGAAAGTCACTCAATTGATAGAAAACTTAGTTTGTTCTTTCTGTCCGTCTGTCTATCATTTCAATTTCAGGCAAGGGTTCGACTTTGTCGGCTAGTTTCAAGTTAAAGAGGCTATTATTAGGATTCGCTTGTGCCAACACAAAACCTTATTTTAAAACACCAGTCATGTTACCAAGATTTGCACAAATGGTGATGATAGCTCCAGCCGTTTCTGACATTTTTATTTATATGTTTTTTATTGCCAAATGGCTAAGTTCAGATTCCTGTAACTTGATCGAACCAAAACCATTTGAACAAATTTGAGAGAGCTCCTCTCTGGGAACATTTCTGTAAAACCTATAACATTTGGCTGATTTCGGAGATGAAGATTTTCAAAGCTTTTCTAACTTTACTTTGTACAGTGTAAGTCGATACAGGTGGCACCACAAAATTTGACATCTCACTAATTTATGCATACAATTTGGGGATTCTAGCCCCCCACCCCAAGATATTATGGGTTAATGTACTGATGACCCAAATACAACAAGGGACCCATGGGTCATGGCGCTCAGCTGAAGTTTGAAATTTTTGCAAATGCAAAATATTCTATTGTAATGTTTTTCATATATGTAAGCATATGAGAACCTAAGAGTTAAGGGGCCCTCCTACTTGGTTAAAAACTGTCATGAAATAAAACAGTAAAAGTTTGGAGATACTGTGATGCATATGAACAAGTGACCCATGGGTCATGACGCTCAGCTGCCAAGCATGACCTGTGACATCATGGACTGAGATTCACAACTTCCAGTCAAATTTTGAAGAACCAATTTGCCAATTTGTTGAAAATTTTCTATGACAACAGAAATATATATCACCTATGTCTGGTTAAAACACAGTGAATTGATGGTCTGAGGAAAATGCATGATTGTTAAGCTATCAAGAACTATTCCAACAGCTTGCTTGGAACCTGTCAGTCTCGAAAGGAACACCACAAAGGGCAAATATAAGATAAAAATATATAGCAAAAATCAAGGAAATACATGCAAGAATTATTGAGAAACAGGTGCTTCTGTATGAATTTTTATTCAATACAAGCCAACTGTACTGCACTTTTATAAATGATGGTAATATTTATTCAGAAATATTTGACCCAATACAAGATTACATAAATATACATCCAACTGTATTCACTTTAACTAAGGATTTAAAAGATGGTTGCCTGGTGGCCATGTTGGACTTCTGACAAGTCTGAAATCAGACAACAAACATTCTCTAAATCGGACCAAACTTTAAAGAACAAGGGACCTATGGGTCACTGTGCTCAGCTGACGTTAACCTTGAAGGTAAAAATCTAAAATAATATCTAATGGAGATAAAGTGTAAGAGGAAGAGGTAAAAAAAGACCATGGTTGGTTTATATGATTGGTTTGTATTGATGAGCAAGAAATTGTTGCAAAAAATATTTTGTGACCTGACCATGTGTTTCCTAATGTTGAAACTAAAGCATGTGAGCAGTTTGTGAACAAATGATCTGTACTATTACCATGATCATTAATAGGTTTTTCGATTAACTGTTGACATTTCAGTAGTTTACACATTTGTTCAATTGAATCTATTTTTTTGTATAATATATATTATTAAATATATATGTATTTTTTTTATGAAATGTATACAGTTGAAATATAGCTAATTAACAACATAAAACAGGGCAAACAAAGCCTGATCTCAAATTCTGCTGAGGCAGGAAAATAATGAACAAATGTTTGTATTAAATCCTGATTTTTTATCACATCAATTATTTTCTAATTTAAGTTTATATTTCTATACATTTCCAATTTAACATATATATCTGAATATAAAAGTTGATTCATAATTCTCAATTGCATCATCATAAATCTCAATCTTGTCAGATAACACCACATCATGCATACAAATGTTTATTTATTTTTTACCACAAAAAATATCTTTTAAATCTGCAAAACAATAAATATATATAAATAATACTTGATTTAGATTTCACAATTTTTAATTGTGTCTTTATTTATCCATAATGTGCTTCATATTTTATAATAATTTAAGCATACAGATGGGTTCATTTATATTTGTTAAAATCATTTAAAAGAAAATTGATTTCTTTAAAAATGCTACATTACACAACATTGCATCTTCTGGATTACACCTTGAATTATTTTTTCAAGGACAGTTTTTGCATATCGGAGTGGAAACAGCATTACAATTAAGGAGATACAGTGAAAACAATAACAATTACTGCATAACAATTGCTGCATAACACTTGGTGGGTTGGGTTTGGGGGGGGGGGGGGTGATTGGGGTGGTGATATGAGAATAACTGTACACCTGTCACAGCAGGGGATCTCCCCCAGTGACTGTAACAAATCAGAAACCATGGCATAGCTGACTTCTAGTGACCTGGAGTGGGACCCTGCATCTGTAATCAAAGCAAGTGACTACAGAAAAAAAATCAATAACTAGCTTAATTTTCAAGCTTTTATTTTCAAATTCAGATTTAGACAAACTAAATATTTATACTTACATGCTGTGAAAATTAAATCAATGGTGCTTACAGGAAAAAAACGTGCCATGGTCAAAGTTGGGCAAAATTTAAGGTACTGTTTTTTTTTATGCTAATAACTTAAAAAATTTACAAAATTCAGATCTAATTTTGGGAAAACAATTGAATCTTAATTAAACATAGTTATATACTTGAGAAAATAGACTCTAGTTTCAAAATTTTTCATGTTAAGTGAGTTATTATTTTTCCTGATTTTTTACAAAGTCCATTATGTTTGGGCCCATAACTTAAAGAATTTATACTTTACAGACTTAATTTCTGGCATGTACATAGGAACTATATAGAGGAATATTTATGGTAAATATGAGGAAAAACAGATGAGTGGTTTTGATATTAGGCAGTCCTGAAGTGTGAAAATAGGATTTTAATAAAAAATTGAGGTTTTTCCTTAATTTCTCAAAGGAACAAAGTCGCAAAGACCCAGTTTTCGGCTTGGTAGGAGATCTTGGGGACATCTAACATTATGCTGAATTTTGGATTCCTAGGTCTTACGGTTTCAAAACGTGCCACATCTACGGAAGGACGGACGGACGGACGACGGACAATAGACCACGACTATAGCTTAGATGACTTATAGTCAGCTGAGCTAAAAATTACTGAAACTGCCCTGATCAAAACGTGCCACATCTACGGACGGACAGACGGACGGACGGACGACGGACAATGGACCACGACTATAGCTCAGATGACTTATAGTCAGCTGAGCTAAAAATTACTGAAACTGCCCTGAAGAAAGAATTTCTAAGGTGGCTAACTGGCAGACATAATGGATTTCTGACAAGTATGACATTTGATATCCCACATTCTCCAACAAGGGACCTATGGGTCACTGTGCTCAGCTGACATTAACCTTGAAGGTATAAATCTATAATAATATCAAATGGAGATAAAGTGTAAGAGGAAGAGGTAATAAAGGCCATGGTTGGTTTATATGATTGGTTTGTATTGATGAGCAAGAAATTGTTGCAAATAATATTTTGTGACCTGACCATGTGTTTCCTAATGTTGAAACTGAAGCATGTGAGCAGTTTGTGAACAAATGATCTGTACAATTACCATGATCATTAGTTGGCTTTTCGATTAACTGTTGACATTTCAGTAGTTTACACATTTGTTCAATCGAATCTTTTTTTTGTATAATATATATTATTAAATATATTTTCTTTTTATGAAATGTATACAGTTGAAATATAACTAATTAACAACATAAAACATGGCAAACAAAGCCTGATCTCAAATTCTGCTGATGCAGGAAAATAATGAACAAATGTTTGTAATAAATCCTCATTTTTTTATCACATCAATTTTTTTAATTTAAGTTTATATTTCTATACATTTTCAATATAACATATATATCTGAATATAAAAGTTGATTCATAAATCTCAATCTTGTCAGATAACACCACATCATGCATACAAATGTTTATTTATTTTTTACCATAAAAAATATATCTTTTAAATCTGCAAAACAATAAATATCTAAAAAAAATACTTGATTTAGATTTCACAATTTTTAATTGTGTCTTTATTTATCCATAATGTGCTTCATATTTTATCATAATTTAAGCATACTGATGGGTTATATCATTTAAAAGAAAAATGATTTCTTTAAAAATGCTACATTACACAACATTGCATCTTCTGGATTACACCTTGAATTACTTTTTCAAGGAAAGTTTTTGCATATCAGAGTGGAAACAGCATTACAATTAAGGAGATACAGTGAAAACAATAACAATACTGCATAACACTTGGTGGGTTGGGTTTGCGGGGGGGGGGGGGGGGGGGGGGGGGGTGATTGGGGTGGTGATATGAGAATAACTGTACACCTGTCACAGCAGGGGATCTCCCCCAGTGACTGTAACAAATCAGAAACCCTGGCATAGCTGACTTCCAGTGACCTGGAGTTGGACCCTGCATCTGTAATCTGTAAACAAAGCAAATGACTACAATAGAGCCTCAAGAAAAAAATCAATAACTAGCTTAATTTTCAAGCTTTTACCTCCAAATTTCAGATTTAAACAAATTTAATATTTATGTTAACATGCTGTGAAAATTAAATCAATGGTACTTACAGGAAAAAAACGTGCCATGGTCAAAGTTGGGCAGAATTTAAGGTACTGATTTTATTTTTATGCTAATTACTTAAAAAATTTACAAAATTCAGATCTAATTTTGGGTAAAAAATTGAATCTTAATTAAACATAGTTATATACTTGGGAAAACAGACTCTAGTTTCAATATTTTTTATGTTAAGTGAGTAAATATTTTTCCTGATTTTTTACAAAGTCCATTATGTTTTGGCCCATAACCTAAAGAATTTATACTTAACAGACTTAATTTCTGGCATGTACATAAGAACTATATAGAAGAATATTTATGGTAAATATGAAGAAAAACAGATGAGGGGTTTTGATATTAGGCAGTCCTGAAGTGTGAAAATAGAATTTTAATAAAAAATTGAGGTTTTTCCTTAATTTCTCAAAGAAACAAAGTCGCAAAGACCCGGTTTTCGGCTTGGTAGGAGATCTTGGGGACATCTAACATTATGCTGAATTTTGGATTCCTAGGTCTTACGGTTTCAAAACGTGCCACATCTACGGACGGACGGACGGACGGACTGACGGACGGACAGACGGACGGACGACGGACAATGGACCATGACTATAGCTCAGATGACTTAAAGTCAGCTGAGCTAATAAGAGACCGAACTTGGGGCAAATTATCCAGTAATAAATACCCAAAATAATTCAAAAGGCATGTCCAGGCCCTCATATCAGATTTATAGATATGCAATTGTAAAAAGTGTAAGTCCGATATTTTTTTATCACTCTGCTTTACAATAGGGTCAGCAGGGTAGGTAAACTGCCAAACCTGAAAGAAAAGAAATGCAGAAAGCATGACTAGGATTCTTGAAATAAAACAAAAAGCCATCCTAAATCAAGGTACACATCCACATATTATGAGAACAAACACTTGCTTTTATATGTGATGATATATATTAAAATATTCAGATATCTAGGAAACTAAGTTTATTGCTAGGATTCCATAAAATAAACTGCAAAATGTTCCCATCATCTTATAAATCAGTAGCTAAACCTTAATACTATACTCTCATAGTCTTAATGCCTGGCTGAAGCATTCTGACAACA
This sequence comes from Sipunculus nudus, assembly GCA_026874595.1. Taxonomy (NCBI): domain Eukaryota; kingdom Metazoa; phylum Annelida; class Sipuncula; order Golfingiida; family Sipunculidae; genus Sipunculus; species Sipunculus nudus. The sequence goes on along the minus strand of CM049311.1, from coordinate 19,393,760 downwards.
GTGGTACTTATCACTGAGCCTTATCACTTAATAGGCTGATACAAAAGGGAGTCATATGTCACCAGTGTCACTCACAATTACAGCCACATAGGGAGATGTACCAGCTGGAGTGGGATGGTTATATATACAAGAAAAATAGAGATGGTCTATAAAATAAGTAATTGTGAACATCCCTGACCTATGACCTTGGCCTTTTGCCTATATATCAACTGGATTCTTTCTAAATGATGGGTAACTACTGACCACTTAAATCTGGTGTAATTACTTGGCAACCAATGGGTGAATAACTTTGACCTGCAACCTTTAACCTGCTGACCAGCTGACCCCAAAATCAATAAGTTATTTATTCAAGCAAAAAGACCCATAAATATGAAGTTTGAGTCAAACTTAGTGATGCATAGATGTGGCATATGTGAAAGACTGAAGGTTTGGGTTGAACAGTTACACTTGAAATATGCTCACAAGCATTTAGAACAATTAAATATTGTGACCTTGACCTTTGACTTTTTGACCTCAACATCAATAGGCTTCTTCCCTTATTGGTAGGTAAGCCATATATGACAGATGGAAGGTACAGATTGAAAAGTTTGCCTGAAAATGACTCCACGCAAGAAGTGGGTGCTGTGAACTTGACCTTTGACCTCAAAATCAACAGGTCTTTTCCCCTGTTGGCAGAGAAGCGATATCAGTGCTGGAAGGTTTGGAATGAAAAGTCTAGCTTGAAATGTGTCCACTACCTTTTCAAAGAAGTGGATCCTGTGACCCTGACCTTTGACCTTGTGACCTCAAAATCTATAGGATTCTTCTCCAACTTAGTAGGTGAGCTATATGTGAAAGATCAAAGAATTGGGATGAAAGGGTTGGCTTAAAATGCATCCACAGGCTTTTCAAAGAAGAGGCTCCTGTGACCTTGACCTTTTGACCTAAAAAAAATTATGGTTCCTCCCGTGTTGGTAGGTGAGCTGTATGTGAAAGATGAAGGTTTGGGATGAAAATTTTTGTCTCAAAAAGTTATTTCTGGGGGGTGCAAACACACCCCATAACTTCGAGAATATAGGTCGCAGTGACCTAATTTCAGGTTTGCAAGGAGATCTTTTTATAACCTCTAAGACTGCATAGGGTTCATGGCCCTAGCCCCTACGGTTACAATTTGTGCCCTGCTAACGGCCGGACGGCCGGACGCCGGACAAAGACCCATGGCTATAGCCCAGCATGACTGAAAGTCAGCTGAGCTAAAAATTTACAGATGGACAGGCAAGTGGACAGAATGGACTAATACCTTTATTTCACTTTCAAGGGAATAATGCATTTAAGTTTATATATGAGCCTATTTTTTAGCATATCCACTTTTTCCATTATTAGTTTTAATCTGATTCATTTTTTTTTATTTACAAGTTTTATAAATTTGTAATTAAAACAAGGTTTACAGGCCTAATGCAAACCTGTGCAAAGTTTGGGAGTATGAATGGAGGTTTATTTTTAAAATTTAAAATTGATCCTTTTAAGTCCTGCATATCTACTTTAGTCATGATTTCAGCAAAATGGACATTTCGGACCTGCAAGTTTCAGACCATGACATTTTAAAACTAGAATATTGGTAGTCGAGAAGCAACTATGTGTATCCGCATAAATCAGAGTGGGACGGGTGAAGTGAGCCATGGATTAAGTGGCAAGGGGAATAGAGTGAGGTGTGTTGCATATTAGCATGGATGTCTGCAGCGTAAACGTGTATGTAGGTGGTGCCACCTGTCATAAAATCGAGAAAATTTTCCAGGATGTATAAACCTGACGGTGTTCATAAGTGGTTGCAGGTGGCGCCACCAGTTTTGCTTGTGGTGTAGAGCTATGTGAGATCTATACACATGCAAAATTTTGACCCAATCGGTCAAACGGTTCCCAAGATATGAGCTTGGATGTCTGCAGAGTAAACGTGAATGTAGGTGGCGCTGCCTGTCATAAAATCGAGTAAGCTGTCCATGATGTATAAACCTGCAAAATTTCAGGTGGATAAGTCAAACCACTTCTGAGATATGAGTGATTTTATCCCAAGGCAGATGAACAGATGGATGCTGTGCATAAATGGTTACAGGTGGCGCCACCAGTTTTGCTTATGGTGAAGAGCTATGTGAGATCTATACACATGCAAAATTTTGGCCAACTCAGTCAAACTGTTTAGGAGATATGAGCTTGGATGTCTGAAGAGTAAACATGAACGTAGGTGACGCCACCTGTCATAAAATCGAGAAAGCTGTCTTGGATGTATAAATCTGCAAAATTTCAAGTGGATAAGTCAAACCACTGCTGAGATATGAGTGATTTTATCCCAAGGCAGATGAACAGATGGACGCTGTGCAAAAATGGTTGCAGGTGGCGCCACCAGTTTTGCCTATGATGAAGAGTTATGTGAGATCTATACACATGCAAAATTTTGGCCCAATCGGTCGAATGGTTCAGGAGATATGAGCTTGGATGTCTGCAGAGTAAACGTGAATGTAGGTGGCGCCACCTGTCATAAATCGAGAAAGCTGTGCAGGATATGTAAACCTGCAAAATTTCAGGTGGATGTCAAACCATTGCTGAGATATGATGATTTGATCCTAGGGCAGATGAACAGATGGACGCTGTGCATAAGTGGGTGCAGGTGGCGCCACCAGTTTTGCCTATAATGAAGAGCTATGTGAGATCTATACTCATGCAAAATTTTGGCCCAATCGGTCAAACATTTCCCAAGATATGAGCTTGGATGTCTGCAGAGTAAACGTGAATGTAGGTGGCGCCACCTGTCATAAAATCGAGAAAGCTGTCCAGGATGTATAAACCAGCAAAATTTCAGGTGGATAAGTCAAACCACTGCTGTGATATGAGTGTTATTATCCCAAGGCAGATGAACAGATGGACGCTGTGCAAAAATGGTTGCACCACCATTTTTAGTGTATGTTATAAAACTATCAAAGGGCTATATTTGTGCAAAATTTTTAGCCTGATCGGTCAAACTGTTCCCGAGATATGCGGGTTTATGTGTGGAAACAGACGCACAAATGGACGCTGGGCAGCGAAGGTCAGAGTTTAACCAAAAATGAGGGCGCAGCAGTTCACATGTGACCTGATGATAAACCCATTTCGCTTAAAATGCAAACCAAGATTTTTCAAACAGTTGAAAGATATAGTTCCAATAATCTGGGAATTCTGCATCTAAACATTGTGTCTAGACGTCTAGACGCTGTGTCTAGACACATTGTCTAGACATTCCCCCAGAGCCGGGTCAGTTGCCATGGTGATGTCTGGACCCCACCTGTTTGTACTGAGTGACCTCTTGACTTGGCTGCTGAAAGTCAGCATGTTGTTTAATCTGTTTTCAAATACAGAAAGCCTCTTTCAATTGGCTTCGATGTTTTTTTAAAACAGTATTTACCCAATCTATTCTTATAAAACTGGCAGAACCCTACCATAGAATAATTCTTGTAAAGTTTAAACCAATCAGCTTAACAGTTTCATCATAAATCAGTGTATAAGCTAGAAGAGTTTAAAATTACATTTTCGCTTGTAAAAAAACACATCAATGTAGGTGGCGCCACCAATACCTCAAAATCAGATATGACATATGTGACAAACATTGGTATGAAATTTGGTGATTACAGCTTTAGCGTTTCTTTAATTTTAATTAAAAGTTTGCTTTTTTTGGACAGATGACTTAGTTCGACCTCCTGTAACTCGGCCAAAAATCTCCGAACTGGAACCATTCAAACAAATTTGAGAGAGATTGTTCCTGGGATCAATTCTGTGAAATATTGGACAATTTGGCTGAACGGTTTCATAAAAGAGGATTTTTAAAGGTTTTTAAGCTTTTTCTCTAAAAAATCTAAATTAATGCAGATACCCAATAATAAGCTCCAGGGCACCAAGTTTCACATGTGACTAATTCTTACATGTAATTTGGAGCTGCTAGCTCCAATGGTTTCTGACTTACAGCCATGGGAGGCGGAAAGCCAGCCCTGGATGGCAGACGGCTGACTATGGACGGACGACGCTGCGCCATCGCATAAGCTCACAGGTTCGCTAAAAACTGAAAATATAAGTTAAAATATTAGAATTCTAAGTTGCAATCATTATATATCCAGAGTGTAGCTCATATTATGGCATATTATGCATACACATATATTTCATTATTTTTAAATCACAAATGTGTAAACTGAATTTAAAAGAAAATAGTGCCACAACATGGCATCTACAAGATAATTTATTGAATCACTATTCAAAAGTTTTGCACAATGGAGTTTTCAGTACATGCTTAATTTTATTCACTGAAATAAAATGAAAGATTCAGTAAATATGATAAAATAAAAACAGTTTTCAAATAAAATATACACACTGTTGGTTGAATGAGGGACAAACAATATCATTGTGCAAATTACTATCTCAGCTATAATTTATTACTGGAATTAATAATCAATTTCACACCTGGTGAAGTTTTTACTCTTCTGAAGTAAGGAATTACTTTATGATAAACATCCACACTTTCATAGCAATACACCACTTTGTGGACACAATTTAATGTGCACTTTAATCATTGTAACCCTGGTGGTACAATACAAAATCTAAAATGTAGCATAGCCAAGAATAAAACAAGGGACCCATGGGTCACGGCGCTCAGCTGATCGTGATTGGACTATAAATGTTTCTCCACTGTGATACTATATCGAGTCGATAATGCTTATGAATATCATGTACATGTTGGGCTATTATAAAGGAATGTAATGTAATATGTGAGTAAATGATAAATGAAATTACCTGACTGATGGATTAACAGAGTCAAATAAAGTGGTTTATTTTTTATTTATTTAGGAGGGGTTGAAAATTGTGATATATTTGAGCAAATATGAATGCAATGACAGCAGTAATAAGCAGTAGTAGAATGATGATAAGGCTATTTGTTGAAGGATCTAAAGTGTATGGTAGTCTGCAAGTGTTCAATTTGACAGATATGATGTTATGATAAACTATGCTGATGAAGTGATTTATGAATATTTGACTGTATGACACAATATCTCTTTAGTCTTGACAAGGTACATTATTGTGACGCCCACTATGTCTACATATTACACAATATTGACATAATTTCTGGCATGTACATAGGTACCTATGGACGAATAGTTATACAAAATATTAAAGTATGAATATATCTGATTCATCTTGTTCTTGCTTACTGAGGCTGACTTTGGGATGGGGTTCGGAGAAGGGAAAAGTGAGGGCAGCACGAAGGTGGATGTAGAAATATTCTATTGTAATGTTTTTCATTTATATAAGAATATGAAAAGCTAAGAGGAAAGGGGCCCTCCTACTTGGTTATAGTAAAGTTCTAAATATATGATTGCAAACTAATACTCTGACAAGACTGTCATGAAGAAAAACAGTAAAAGTTTTGAGATACTGTGTTAAATACGAAAATTTACAGATGGACAGGCAAGTGGACAGAAAGGACTAAAACCTTTATTTCACTTTCAAGAGAATAATGCATTTAAGTTTATATATAATCCTATTTTTTTAAGCAGATCCACTTTTTCCATTAAGAAGTTTTTATCTGAATCATTTTTTTATTTACAGGTTTATAAATTTTTAATTAAAAAACCTGAAAATATAAGTTAAAATATTAGAATTGTTGCAAAAGTTGCAATCATTATATATAGAGTAAAAAACATTGGGTCATATTATGCATACACATATATTTTATTATTTTTAAATCATAAATGTTTAAACTGATTTTAAAAGAAAATAATGCCACAACATGGCATCTACAAGAATATTCCTTGAATCACTATTAAAAAGTTTTGCACATTGGATTTTTCAGGACATGCTTAATTTTATTCACCAAAATAAAATAAAAGTAAATTTGATCAAATAAAACATCTTTTCAAATAAAGTATACACACTGTTGGTTGAATGAGGGACAAACAATATCATTGTGCTAATTACTATCCCAGTTTTAATTAATTACTGGAATTAATAGTCAATTTCACACCTGGTGAAGTTTTTACTCTTCTGAAGTAAGGAATTATTTATCTCATGAACATCCACACTTTCACAGCAATACACCACTTTGTGGACACAATTAAATGTACACTTTAATCACTGTAACCCTGGTGGTTCAATACAAAATCTGAAATGTAGAATGTCCAAGAATAAAATAAAATACAGAAAAATTATAACATTCGTCTAGTTTATGCACCAGCTGGGGGGGGGGGGGGGGGACGAGTGCAGGGCAGAGGGGAAGCCTGCTAGTAGTGGCCAAGCTGGGCCAAGGTAAGCTGCCTGGGGTGGGTTACATAATGCAAGTGAAGGCTGTACTACTAGGTGGGCTAGATGTAAACAACACTTGACATGGTGTATGAAAACATGAATAAAAGCTATTCATTCCAATCAATTTCTTTTTAAAGTTAAGATTTTAAAAGATTAAATCCTTATGCATATATGCTGGGAAAATTAAATCAACAGTGCCAAAGTTGGACAAAATTTAAGGTATTGATTTTTTATTTATGCTAATAACTTGAAAAATTTGCAAAATTCAGATCTAATTTTGGGTAAACAATTGAATCTTGACTAAATAAATAATATTCCTGAAAAAAAAGTCTCTAGGTTCAGCAATTCTCATGTTAGGTGAGTAAATATATTTCCTGATTTTTAAAAAAATTGCATTATGTTTTGGCCCATAACTTCAAAATAATACCCAATACTGACCTAATTTTTGGTATGTTCATAGAAAATGTATAAAAGAATGTGAATACTAAATACGATCAAAAACAGATCAGTGGTTTTGATATTAGGCAGCCTTGAAGTGTAACAATGGCTTTTTTATGGAAAACAGAGTTTTTTTCCTTAATATCTCGAAGGAACAAAGTCCTAATGACCCAATTTTCAGTATGGTAGGAGATTTTGGGGACATCTAAAATTATGTCAACAGCCTGGGGAGCATAGAGATGTGCACTGAATGACCTACAGTCATCAAAGTGGACTGCTTGACAATGTAAGGGAATACAACAAGAGCCTCCAAAAAAATTCAATAACTAGCCTAATTTTGCAGCTTTTATTTTCAAATTTCAGATTTTAACAGATTAAATCCTTATGTATACATGGTGTGAAAATTAAATCCACAGTACTTACAGGAAAAAAATGTGCCATGGCCAAAGTTGGGCAAAATTTAAGGTACCAATTTTATATTTTTGCCAATATTTAAAAAAATTTAACAAATTTTGATCTAATTTTTGGTATACAATTAAATTTTGATTAATTAAAGTTGTATTACTGGAAAAAAGTCCCTACCTTTAACACCTTCAGTCTTAAGTGACCAAATATCTTCCTGATTTTTTTACAAAGTCCATTATGTTTGGGCCCATAACTTTTTTAAATTATATAATACTGACTTAATATCTGGCATGTACATAGGAACTATATAGAGGAATATTTATGGTAAATATGAAGAAAACTAGATGAGTGGTTTTGATATTAGGCAGTCCTGAAGTGTGAAAATAGATTTCTAATAAAAAATTGAGGTTTTTCCTTAATATCTCAAAGGAACGAAGTCCTATTGACCCAATTTTTGGCATGGTAGGAGATTATGGGGACATCTAACTGTATGCTGAAATTCAGATTCGTAGGTCCAAAGGTGTCGAAAAGTGCCAGTCTTACGGACGGACATCCAGACGGTCAGACAGACGGAAACGAACAGACGGACGGACGACGGACAATGGACCATGACGATAGCTCGGATGGCTTATAGTCAGCTGAGCTAAAAAAATCAGTGAAATATTTTTTGAGTTATCCCACTCACAAGGTTTTTCTGCGGTGGCGGTAGGAACGTCGTGAAACCATAGTATCCCGACTTTGTCTGGGGATACAATGATGGTCTGAGGCAAAATGTATGGTTGTTGAGCTATCAGGAACTAATCCCACAGCTTGCTCAATACCTGTCAGTCTCAAAAGGAATACCACACAGGCCACATTTAAGATCAAAATATAGCAAAAGATCAAGGAAATCCATCCAAGAATTATTGTGAAACGGGTGCTTCCATTTTATTTTTATTCAATACAAGCCAACTGTACTGAGCTTTCATAAATGATGGTCATATTTATTAAGAAATCTTTGACCCAATGCAAGATAACATTAATATACATCCCACTGCATTCAATTTAATAGTTCTTGAGATAATATGTTCTAAAGGAATTTAAAGATGGCTTCCTGGTGGCCATATTGGATTTCTGACAGGTTGGTAATTGAACAACAAACATCCTCTAAAAGGGACCAAACATCATAAAAAAATCACAGAAACTGCCCTGGCAAAAGGATTTCTAAAATGGCTACCTGGCAGACATAATGGTTTTCTGACAAGTCTGACATTTGATATCACACATCCTCCAATAAGACACTAAACTTGTAACAATTGTAATAGTTATGAATGTCCAAAACAATTCCAAAGGCATGATCAGGTTGGAGAGCTCTCATATCAGATTTATGAACATGCAAATGTAAAAAGTGCAAGTCCAATATGTTTTAATTATCAGCTTGCTATTCAATGGGGTCAGCAGGGTAGGTAAACTGCAAAACCTAAAAGAAAAGAAATGCAGAAAGCATCACTAAGAGTCTTGTAATCAAATAAAGCCATCCTAAATCCAGGTAAAGACCCACATATTATCAGAACAAACACTTGCTGGTATATCTGATGATTTGTATAATAATATTCAGATATCTAGAAAACTAGGATTCCATGATATAAACTGCAAAATGTTCCCATCATTTTATAAATCAGTAGCTAAACCTTAACACTTAACTCTCATAGTCTTAATGCCTGGCCAAAGCATTCCGGCAACAGTGTTTTTGTTATGCACTAATGATATATCCTGATCACTCCATGAGCTGATACAAAAGGGAGTCATATATCACAAGTGTCACTGACAATTATGGGCACATAGTGAGATGTACCAGTTGTGAGTGCCATGGTTATATATACAAGAAAACAAGAAAAATGGAGATTGTCTACAAAATAAGTTATTGTGAACATCCCTGACCTATGACCTTGGCCTTTTGCCCACATATCAACTGGATTCTTTCTAAATGATGGGTAACTACTTACCATTTACATCTGGCCGAGTGTAATTACTTGGCAACCAATGAGTGAATAACTTAGACCTGCAACCTTTAACCTCCTGACCAGCTGACCTCAAAATCAATTAGTTATTTCTTCATGCAAAAAGACCCATGAATATGAAGTTTGAATCAAATTCAGTGATGCATGGATGTGGCATATGTGAAAGACTGAAGGTTTGGGTTGAACAGTTTCACTTGAAATATGTTCACAAGCATTTAGAACAATATTGTGACCTTGACCTTTGACCTTTTGAACTCAACATCAATAGGCTTCTTCTCCTATTGGTAGGCAAGCCATATATGACAGATGGAATGTGTAGATTGAAAAGTTTGCCTTAAAATGACTCCATGCAAGAAGTGGGTGCTGTGAACTTGACCTTTGACCTCAAAATCAGCAGGTCTTTTCTCCTGTTGGCAGAGAAGCGATATCAGTTTGGAATGAAAGGTCTAGCTTGAAATGTGTCCACAACCTTTTCAAAGAAGTTGATTCTGAGACCCTGACCTTTGACCTTGTGACCTCAACATCTATAGGATTCTTCTCCCACTTAGTAGGTGAGCTATATGTGAAAGATCAAAGAATTCGGATGAAAGGTTTGGCTTAAAATGCATCCTGAGGCTTTTCAAAGAAGTTGGTTCTGTGACCTTGACCTTTGACCTTGTGAAATTATAATGGTTCTTCCCCTGTTGGTAGGTGAGCTGTATGTGAAAGATGGAAGGTTTGAGATGAAAATTATGGCTAAATGAATTATTTCGGGGGGGTGCAAACACACAACATAACTTGGAGAATATAGGTCACAGTGACCTAATTTCAGGTTTGCAAGGAGATCTTTTTAGAACCTCTAAGACTGCATAGGGTTCATGGCCCTAGCCCCTACGGTTACGATTTGTGCCCTGCTAACGGACGGACGGCCGGCCGGACAGACGGAAGGACGCCGGACAAAGACCCATCGCTATAGCCCAGCATGACTGAAAGTCAGCTGAGCTAATAAAATACAGAAAATTATAACATTCATCTAGTTAATGCACCATCTGGGGGGGGAGGGGGAGTGCAGGGCAGAGGGGAAGCCTGCTAGTAGTGGCCAAGCTGAGCGAAGGCAAGCTGCCTGGGGTGGGTTACATAATGCAAGTGAAGGCTGTGTTACTAGGTGGGCTAGATGTAAACAACACTTGACACAGTGTATGAATACTTGAATAAAAGCTACTGTTTTCCATCAATTCCTTTGAAATTTCAGATTTTAGAAGATTAAAGACTTATGCATATATGCTGTGAAAATTAAATCAACAGTGCTTACAGGGAAAAAACGTGCCATAGCCAAAGTTGGACAAAATTTAAGGTACTGATTTTTTATTTATGCTAATAACTTGAAAAATTTGCAAAATACAATTCTAATTTTGAGTAAACAATTGAATCTTGATTAAATTAAGTTATATTCCTAAAAAAAGTCTCCTGCTTCAGCGATTCTCATGTTAGGTGAGTAAATATATTTCCTGATTTATTAAAAATTGCATTATATTTGGGCCCATAACTTCAAAATGATACCCAATACTGACCTAATATTAGGTATGTTCATAAAAAATGTATGGATGAATATGATTACTAAATATGATCAAAAACAGATCAGTGGTTTTGATATTAGGCAGCCTTGATGTGTAACAATGCCTTTTTTATGGAAAACTGAGGTTTTTCCATAATATCTCGAAGGAACGAAGATCTAATGACCCAATTTTCGGTATGGTAGGAGATTTTGGGGACATCTAATGGAATACAAAATTTTGGATTTGTAGGTCCAACTGTTTTAAAACGTGCCCTGTTAATGGACGGCTGGCCGGACGGACGACGGACAAAGGACCACAACTATAGCTCAGATGACTTATAGTCTGCTGAGCTAAAAAATGGTCAATACAGGTGGCACTACCAATACCTGAATTTCAAATATGACTCATGTGACCAACATTTGCATAACATTTGGTGATGACAGATCCAGCCATTTCTGAGACTGTAATTTTAGTATGCATTTTGGTAAAATGACTAAAATCAGCTCCCTGTAACTCGGTCAAAAATTACCCAAGTTGAACCATTCAAACAATGTTGAGAGAAATTGTTCCTGGATTTATTTCTGTGAAATATTGAACAATAAAACAAGACGAATCTTAAAGTTTCACATTCTTTTCAGCAACCAGCAGTAACCACAGAGACTCCGCGTATTAGATCCTTATTTATTAACATATATATATATATATATATCTGATTCTCAATACTACATTGCATCATCATTTATCCCTTATTTTGCTTGTACAGCACCACATTATGCATACAGATGAATTTTTAATCACAAATATAAATAGATTTAATAAATTTGCAAAATAATAAATATCTGATCATATAACTGATTCATAGTTAACAATTCTAAGAAGCAACGTTATTTATATATAATTTGGTACATTATCACATATAGGTTCGTAATCCGAAAGCCGTAAAGTTCATAACCTGTTCACCGACACCTGTTCGAAACACAAAATAATAAAGTCACTGGAATTTACGCTCGCGCTTCGGTGTCTCAGCATGTATTGTTCCAAACAATTTATACACACGTGCATACAAAACCAAGAATAGCAAATACGGGTTTATTCACATTGTCGCACTTCAAAATATGGTCGTACAGTTCACAAACATCGTAGAACACATATTATCAGGTACAATACCTGTCGTAGAGTCGCAATAGTTCGTAATCTGATCAATTTGCCAAGACATCACGAGGAGGTAAACTCGATGTTTGACTCCATCTTTTCTGGTGTATCAAAAACATTATACAAAACAATTAATAATTGTACTGACTGAGTCCTACAGAGGGCGCCAACGCACAATGAAAGATATAGCTCCAACATCCCGGCCCCTTAATTATCAAAGATACATTTTGATAATTACTGAAACATTATAAAACTTCTGTTAGCATATTACATAAACCGATATAAAAGAATATTACCATATTTAAATAAAGGTTTCCACATTAACAGTGTTCCTTTAATCAAAGATCAAACAGAGTTCAAGAAAGTTTGTACGAATGAGTGATTTAAAACAATGTTCTAAACACCAAATGTAGACCTTCACGGTCTTCACCCGAGGGCGCTAGGCTCACCCCGGTTCCTACACAATATGTGATTTATCGAAAATATCTCCTTCTAACACTAAGCACAACTTACTGATTGGTCTTTCCAATATGTTTGTCTTGGTTTGAACTTTCACTCGACGAACAAAACCATGACGATCTAGGATAGTCTCCGTAACTCTTCCCATCAACCAAGAATTTCTCGGCGCAGAATCATCAGCGATCAGTACCACATCTCCAGTGGCGAAGTTTCTCCTTGGCTTACACCATTTCTGTCGTTCTTGTAGCAGGGGTAAATACTCCTTCACCCACCTCTTCCAGAAAACATCTGACAAGTATTGCACTTGCCTCCAACGTCTACGGGCGTAAACGTCTTTCGCAGTAAACAATCCAGGGGGAAGCGAAGTTTCCGATTTCAAAAGTAACAAGTGGTTAGGGGTTAACACCTCTAAATCCGAAGGGTCATCAGAAAGCTTTGTAAGTGGTCTTGAGTTTATGGTTGATTCTACCTCACAAATGAACGTTTGTAAGCTTTCATCGTCCAAAGTCTGATTCTTTATCAGATTATACAGGATTTTTCTAATTGTCCTTATTTGTCTTTCCCAAACTCCACCGTGATGAGATCCTGTGGGCGGGTTAAATATCCAATTGATTCCACGCTGTAGCATTGCATTGTGGATTCTGTCCTGGTTCAATCTTTGGAGCTCTTCTCTCAACTCTCTTTCAGCTCCTACTAGGTTTGTTCCATTATCTGACCGCATGACCTTAATAGGTCCTCTACGTGAGATAAATCTCCGTAGTGCATTGATACAAGAGTCTGTATCCAACGAGTGTCCAATTTCAAGGTGTACTGCACGTGAAGTGAGACATGTAAATACAATACCGTATCTTTTGACGATTGAGCGGCCACGTTTGACGTCAAAAGGTCCAAAATAATCCACTCCGACATTGGTGAATGGTGGTTCGTCTGCCTGTACACGATCAGTTGGCAGGTCTGCCATCTTTTGTTGTCCCACCTGCCCTCTTTGTTTACGGCAATTTACACAGTTGTCGAGTATTCTCCTAGCAGCAGAATTAGCTTTGAGTATCCAGTATTTCTCTCGCAATCTAGTAATCATATGGTTTCTACCACTATGATGCAAGTCCTCATGTATCTGTCTGAGTATCAGAACAGAAACATAAGCATGTTTAGACAGTACAACAGGGTGCTTTGCTTCCTCTGGTAGCGAAGACCTATCAAGGCGACCTCCTACTCGTATCAGCCCATCTTTCACATACGGATCCAACTTAAACAAAGGGCTTGTTTTAGGTACAGTTCTGCTGCTCTGTTGTCTGCCGTTTGTCTCATTACTGTCATTCTGAACACTGTTCAGGGCACTAAGTTCATCAGGGAAATCCTGTCTCTGTGTGTACACTAAAACTGCTTTCTCAGCTTCGTCTAAGTCTTTTACACAGAGGCGCTGACGAATACCTGTGGCACCACTGTCATTTGCAGCCAAGTTTGATTTTCCTGTCACTTTCTCACGTAGAACTTTGCGTATTTTGATAAACCAGGCAACATGTCTCTTCAGCTTAATCCAGCTTGAGTGCGAGGTTATAAACCTGTTCATGGTTTCAGTTGAGTTGTCGGTGACTACGACGTTCACTTTCACCTTGGTTTTCCATAATTCAAGGTCATTCTCTTGTAATGCTTCAGCTGAAACAATTTTGCGAGGTATTTCTAGCTCATTTTTCCATAGAAACTGGGGTCCATAGATCCATCGCGATCTACCGAGGAATGTTTTGGCATCGAGTCCTCTTGACGCGTCATCCGCAGGGTTATCGCCAGAGCTCACATAGAACCACTGGTTAGGATGCGACCCTTCACAAATAAGCGCGATTCTGTTGGCCACAAACGTACGGAATCTTGTGGTCTCATTGCTAATGTATTTCAGAACAGACATACTGTCGGTCCAGAAAAATGTTTCGTCGACTACTAGCTCTAGCTCTCTTTTTACCATGGAGTCTATACGAACTGCAAGAGCTGCAGCAGACAGTTCCATTCTTGGGATCGTAATTTGTTTCAACGGCAAAACCCTTGATTTCCCAATCACGAAAGCACAGTGACATTTCTGTTCCTTGCTGACGAAACGCAGGTAAGTAACTGTTCCATAACCAGTTTCACTGGCATCAGCAAAGTGATGAATTTGTGTAGTCCGAATCTCGCCGAAATCAATGGGTTTCATACACCGATCAACACTGAAGTCCTTTAACGTAGGAAGTTCCATGAGCCATTTCTGCCACAACAGTAAGTATTCCTGTGGAATCTCTTGGTCCCAAGCGAATTTCAGTCTGCACAAATCTTGAAGCAGTCCCTTAGCCACAAGCACAAATGGCGCAAGAAATCCCAACGGATCATACACGGAACTGATGATTGATAATATACCGCGTCTTGTGAATGGTTTTTCTTTGACTAGGACTCTGAATAACAGCTTATCTGACTCAACACACCAATGCACTCCAAGTGCTCTTTCAATTGGGAGTGTGTCCTGATCCAGATCTAGATCTTTCACTTGCTGGGCTCTTTCTGTTTCTGGAACAGCGTTCAAGACGGCACGTTTATTGCTAATCCATTTCGTAATATGGAATCCTCCCTTAGCGCATGTTTCACTTAAGGAAGTGATCATATCAACTGCCTGTTCCTCTGTTGACACCGATTTTAAACAGTCGTCTACGTAAAAGTTATTTCTAATCGTAGACACGGTTGCAGAATCACAAGAATGTTCATTATCATCTGCGGTCTTACTCAAGGCAAAACTGGAACACGAGGGGGATGATGCTGCACCAAATATATGCACTACCATTCTGTATTCTTCAGGGTTGTTATCAATATTGCCGTCAGGCCACCAAAGAAATCTCAGTGTATCACAGTCATCAGGATCAACTCTGACCTGATAGAACATTGCTTTGATGTCCGCCATTAAGGCCACTTGTTCTTGCCTAAATCGTATTAACACGCCTGCTAATGTGTTGGTTAAGTCCGGCCCCTGTAAGAGGACATCATTCAATGAAAGGCCGCGGTACTTAGCAGCACAGTTGAACACAACTCGAATTCTCCTTTTCTGTGGGTGGTAAACCCCGTGATGCTGTAAATACCATACTTTGCCGTCACAGCGACCAAGTTGGCTCTCCGGGATCTTTTCTGCATATCCCTTTTCAATAGTATCGGTCATAAATGTTTTGTAATCATGATAGAATTGAGGGTCCCTTTGAAACCTTCTTTTCAAAGTGTTCATGTTGTATTCCGCTTGTTCTCGATTATTTGGCAAACACAATGATTCGGCTTTGAATGGTAAACCAATTTGGTAATACCCATTTACCATTGTCACTGATTCAGTTACTTTTTTCATAAATGTTGTGTCACTCTTTGATCTTTCTGGTTTGTCATCATAGACAGGCTCATTGAAATCATGATTAAAATGGTTCTCCATTTGTTTCTCTAGTGTCTGCATAACACTAATGCGATTGGCAGATATGCATGGTATGTGAGACCTTGCTTCATCACTACTTGTCTCACATGAGCTGTCTACAGGTCCATTAACTGCCCATCCGAGTCGGGTTTTTACAGCATAAGGGCCATCCTGTTGACTATTGATGACTTCCCAGGGTTCCATTGCTTTAGGCACATTGTTGCCAATAAGAAGGTCAACATCAGCGTCTATGTTTGGAAGTATAACTTTGTCAAGATACTGCCATCTCTCTATATCTATCTGAGCTGGTATGTCACTCTTACAAACCGGCATCTCAAAATGCGTATAGGCCTTGGGTATACTAATAACATTTTCACCTGAAAGATCACATACCTCCAGACCTCGAATTTCTCGACAAGTGACAAGTTCATTCTGTCCTAAGGTTTGTAGCAATATTTTGGTGTTTCTACCATCAAGATTGAGCTTATTCACAAGATTTTCTGTGCAAAACGAATCAGTACTTCCATTGTCAAAAAACGCGTAGGTAGTGATATAGTGGTCACTCTTTTCATGTTTTACTCTAACTGGCATTATCGGCAAAAAACTCCTACAGCCAGTGCTGCATGGCTGCTTTGTTTGGTCTGTTTTAACACAAGTAGATGTAATCCGTTTGAAACACTCCTGTTCTATGTGCAACACTGTTGGATGTCTCTGCTTACATACAGTACATATCAGTCGTTCTCGAGTGCAGTTCTTGCTGATATGTTGTCGATGTAGACATCTGAAACACAGACCCTTAGATCTGCAAAACTGAAGTTTCTCATCATGAGGTTTTACCTGTAATACTGTGCACACCTCAAGAGCATGATCAGTGTTTTTACAATACAAACAAGGCTTTTCAAATGCACATGTGAGCGATAATGCACTTGAATCTGGCTTTACACTCGGGCCAACTTGTTTGACATTAGTAGTGAAGCTCTTTGGTTTCTGTTTTGTGGGCTTTACACTGCTTGGTTTGTGAACATCAGATATGTCTCCATATACTGAGTCTGTAATAATGGCGACTTGTTCCTTAACAAACATCACAAAGTCATTTAAACTGGGAAATACATGATGTTGTTCTTTTATCCAATATGCTCTGTTTCGCCATTTATCTCTCATTTTATAGGGGAGTTTCAACATCAGTTTTTGCACAATATTGGAATGATCTGAATTTCTGCACATATCAATACCTTCCATTGCAGTCTTGTATGAAGACAGATAAGTAAGAAAGCTCTTTAGCGACTTTGGGTCCTCATTTCTTATAGGTTCAATTTTATTTATTTCTTCCTCATATGCTCTAACAATCCTATACTCATCTCCATATTCTGCCTCTAGCTCTCGTCTAGCATCCATGTAGCCTCTGACTGGATCCTTGCCCATACAACCTTTTATGATATCTCTAGGCCTGCCTGAAGTATATTGATACAAGTAATACAACTTGTCTTGATTGTTATTGGTCAATGATTCAATGTT
Organism: Sipunculus nudus; assembly: GCA_026874595.1. NCBI lineage: Eukaryota > Metazoa > Annelida > Sipuncula > Golfingiida > Sipunculidae > Sipunculus > Sipunculus nudus. Next base: position 19,376,553 of record CM049311.1, on the reverse strand, counting down.
ATGTTCAAAGGCATTAATGAATGCTCTGTAACCCTGTAAACGCCCATCAAATATTGGTATGTCCTTTCGTGGCAGGGTGGCTTTCTTTTGATTTTCTACCAACATCTCTGTTATGTCATTTTGCCTTCTCAATAATTCAAAAAGTGCACTGTTACATTGTACATTATCAGCAACCTCAGACTTTATATAAACAGGCTTTACATGAACATCAGTGGGAGTCGACTGTGCACAGTCAAGTACTGGTATCTTGGGTGACTGAACGTTTGATCTGCAAGGGCCTATTGGGGTGAATGTCTCTGCCCGAGGATTTAAGATCCCTTCAGTGTTACTAGTTATTTCATCAATAACTTTAAGTTCTGGTTTACTTTGAGCACTTACCCCAAGTTCATATGGAATTGTGACATTCTCTGACTCGCCTTGACTGACACTCAATACAGGTGGCTTAAGTTCATTTAACTGGCTTGCTCCAGCAGCGGCACCAGTATTCAAATTTACAATATCATTATCACTTACAAAATCATCATTCTTGAAAACGCCTGCTCTTGCCGAAGCGACCTGAAGCTGTGTCCTGAGCTCTAAAGCTTCCTTTTGTTGACGTAAACGATGTTCTTCAGTTTCCAAAGCCTGCTTCAGGCTTAACATAGAAACACGGGCTCGAAGTTCCGCCAAATTGGCTTCTTCTTTCAATCTATCCGCCTTAACTGAAGCACATGAAGTTCGTGATGCATTCGAAGACACATTTGACGCACTGTCCTGTGGTTCCACATTTGTATCTTTCGTATTCATCTTGACATTTAACTGTGAGTCATCGAGTTTACTATATAGGTTCGTAATCCGAAAGCCGTAAAGTTCATAACCTGTTCACCGACACCTGTTCGAAACACAAAATAATAAAGTCACTGGAATTTACGCTCGCGCTTCGGTGTCTCAGCATGTATTGTTCCAAACAATTTATACACACGTGCATACAAAACCAAGAATAGCAAATACGGGTTTATTCACATTGTCGCACTTCAAAATATGGTCGTACAGTTCACAAACATCGTAGAACACATATTATCAGGTACAATACCTGTCGTAGAGTCGCAATAGTTCGTAATCTGATCAATTTGCCAAGACATCACGAGGAGGTAAACTCGATGTTTGACTCCATCTTTTCTGGTGTATCAAAAACATTATACAAAACAATTAATAATTGTACTGACTGAGTCCTACAGAGGGCGCCAACGCACAATGAAAGATATAGCTCCAACATCACATTATGCATAATGAAAGGTTTGCTTTAAGAAAGTGAAATCATTGAAAAACAAGGGACCCATGGGTCACGGCGCTCAGCTGTTATATATGATAAAAAATATGATTTGGGAAAGAGGCACATGCTGGTTTTGAGTAGTAATAAATATAAGCTTTATTATGAGTTGTTTGTGTTCAGCTTATGTATGATTTTGATAGTATCTTTGGAGACAGGGAAGAGGATTGATTTAATTTATTTTATTAACAAATGGAGTGCTATTGTCACACAGATTTTGACTTGGCCATATAACTTATAAGCAGCACATATAATAAAAGAGTTTAACTATTTATTAAAATTTAATAACAAATATTGTGCCATTATAATTTTTATTTTATAAAAATAATAAGAAAATCATATGATTTTTAAAAATAAAATATAACTTAAATTATTATTGAAATAATATTATAGAATATATTCATAAATGCATTCATGAATACATTTTGAAAGTATCTGCACTGGTATTCAAATACTTTCATATTACCTGAATTCCCATTCTTATGCAATAAAATTTTTTAATGCAGTATATATTCATATTCGTATTCAAATACATTTGCAAAGCATTCGCACCATGTCTATTATTTATTCAGTTTTAGCCAAACAATGATGTTGCGAATCCAGAATATACAAATTCACAAATTTAAATAATGATCATAAGTACCTGGTTTTATGGCTTTTATTTATATTAAAAAAAAATAAATGCAATATATTCACTTTGAACTACTTTCATATCAAGCTACACACTAGACACAGTAGGAATCTAGATTAATATTATCAACTGCATCTTTGTCTATCATTAATTTCCTTCATATAATCCCTAATGATAAGTAATTAATAATATGATTTATTTTTTTATCATTAAAATGTAACTGAAAAATACCATAGGTGGCTGCATGGTGTAATTTGGAATAACATTGACATTGACATTCTATCCATCCATACAAGATTCTTACATCATCAGTAACAGTAATTTTCTGTTATTCATCAACTAACAAATTCCTTTTCTATTAATTTTTCTTTAATTTGTTATTAAAAACCTAAAAAAAATTATTAATTTATTGTTTATTGTTATGTTGTTTTTCAAAACAACTACTAGATGAGTTGGGTTGGACACCTGGATCAACTGTGGTTGGGCAAAAGCTGCCTGGCTGCCCCAGTGTATGCTTCGCTCAAGCGTGCATAATCTGATGAAAGGTCAACAAGTTCAACATACAGGTGACTGAAGAGGGGCTTGATTGAGCTTTGGTCTGACATGGTCTCATAAAAACATTAATAAAAGCTACAATATTTGGCCAATTTGTTTCAGCTTTCTAAACTACAAAGATGAAATCCTTATGCGTGCATGATATGAAAATAATATCAACAGTGCTCTTAGGAAACAATCTTGCCATGGTCGAAGTTGGGCAAAATTTTAAGGTACTAATTTTATATTTATACTAATAACTTATAAAATTTGAAAAATTCAGAACTAATATTTGGTATTCAATTGAATCTTGATTAAATAATGTTACATCCCTGACAAAAAATCTCTAGCTTCAGCAATCCTCTTGTTAAAGGAGTAAATATATTTCTTGATTTTTTAAAAAGTGCATCATGTTTGGGCCCATAACTTAAAACAATTAAGCAAAACTGACATCATTTCTGGCATGTGCATAGCGAATGTTGAGAAAAATATGTATATTATATATGATCAAAGTCAGATCAGTGGTTTTGATATTAGGCAGTCTTACAGTGTAATTTTTTTTTGCCTAATAAAAAGTTGAAGGAACGAAGTCCTATTGACCCAATTTTCGGCATGGTAGGAGATTTTGGGGACATCTAACTGTATGCCGAATTTCAGATTCATAGGTCCAATGGTGTCAAAACGAGCCAGTCTTACGGACGGACATCTGAACAGACGACCGACAATGAACCACGACTATAGCTCAGATGACTTATAGTCAACTGAGCTAAAAATTCTTTAATTATGCTGTATTACTTAGATTACTCCTTAAAATTATGATCTCAAGTAATGCTTTGTACATTAAAGTGGAAACAGCTGTATAGTTTAGAACATACAATTCAAACAATAACAATTATTGCATAACACTTGGTGACTATTCCTAGGTCTAGTGTTCAGTAGAGTGTGTGTGTGTATGGGGGGGGGGGGGGGTATGAGAATTACTCAACACCTGTGACAGCAGGGGTGGCTTAACAGTGTTGCATTACTAATTAAGTATCCCTGACAGGGCTGAAGTAACAGTGCAAGTGAATATGATAAGCCTCCATAAAAAATCAATTAACAGATTAAATCCTTATTTATACATACTGTGAACATTAAATCAATTGTAATAAAATACTGAGATAATTAAATCAAGTGATCTCTGAATTTTTTTGAATGTTGCTTTACAATTGAAAAGCAGTCCATGCAAACATTTAACAGTGTGTTGAGCTGAAGTCTGCTATGATACTCCTGCTAAGCCCTTGGTAAATATATTTGCTCTGCAACATTTCAAGTAAAGCCTGATTCAATGCCTGGATATTGAGAGATTTAAGTACTGGCTCACATGGACAGCAGATAATATAATCATCTTTCTGTCAGCAAGGATCCTAACACTGCCCTACCAAATACCTTACTCCTGGTTGCTTCTCTCCTGAGTGAACTTTTGTGCGAAGTACTTATGTGTTTGTGATAATGTCGTATCACAGTGATCACACATGAACTTTAAAAGTCTTACATCATTAACTGAACTTGAATGGCTTCATTCCTGTGTATCCTTGTGTGTTTTATAAGATTACTAAATTGTGAAAAGGCTTTAGTAAGTCATTACACTTGAACGGCTTCTCTTTGGGGTGAATCCTTGTATGTCTATAAGATTGCATGTTTATGTGTGTTTCAACTAATTTGTTCCTGTGTGTATTCTTATGTGTCTTTTAAGTACACTCCTTTGTGAGAATGCTTTACCACAATCATCGCATTTGAATGGCCTCTCTCCTGTGTGTATCTTTGTGTGTTGTCTAAGATTACCAATTGTTGTGAATGCTTTACCACAGTCATCACATATGAAGGGCTTAACTCCTGTGTGTATCATTGTGTGTTGTAGAAGATAACACTTATGTGAGAATTTTTTACCACAGTCATCACATTTGAATGCCTGCTCTCCTGTGTGGATCTTTGTGTGTTTCTTAAGACTACTCCTTTCTGAGAATGCTTTACCACAGTCATCACATATGAAGGGCTTAACTCCTGTGTGAATGATTGTGTGTCGTATAAGATTCCTCTTATCTGAGAATTTTTTACCACAGTCATCACATTTGAATGCCTTCTTTCCTGTGTGTATCCTTGTGTGTTGTCTAAGATAACCAACTGTTGAGAATGCTTTACCACAGTCATCACATTTAAATTTTTCTCCTGTGTGGATCTTTGTGTGTGTTTTAAGACTACTCCTTTCTGAGAATGCTTTACCACAGTCATCACATATGAAGGGCTTAACTCCTGTGTGTATCTTTGTGTGGCGTACAAGATGATGATGTTGTGAGAATGCTTTACCACAGGCATCACAAGTGAAAGGCTTCTCTCCTGTGTGGGTCCTTACGTGTGTTTTAAGATTATTTCTTGCTGCAAAAGTTTTACCACAGTCATCACATTCGAATGGCTTCTCACCTGTGTGTATCCTTGAGTGTACAATAAGACCATACTTTTGTGAGAAAGCTTTATTACAGTCATCACATGTGAAAGGCTTCTCTCCTGTGTGGGTCCTTATGTGTGTATCAAGATAAATCCTTGCTCTAAAAATTTTACCACAGTCATCACATTTGAAAGGCTTCTCTCCTGTGTGGGTCCTCATGTGTACTTTAAGAGGAGTCCTTTCTTTAAAGGTTTTACCACAGTCATCACATTTGAAAGGCTTCTCTCCTGTGTGGGTCCTCATGTGTACTTTAAGATGAGTCCTTTCTTTAAAAGTTTTACCACAATCATCACATTTGAAAGGCTTCTTTCCTGTGTGGGTCCTCATGTGTACTTTAAGATGAGTCCTTTCTTCAAAAGTTTTACCACAATCATCACATCTGAAAGGCTTCTCTCCTGTGTGAGTCCTCATGTGTCTTTTAAGAGTAGTCCTTGTTGTAAAAAGTTTACCACCATCATCACATTTGAAAGGCCTTTCATCTGTGAGAGTCATTGTTAGTGGCAAAAGACCAAGCTTTTCTCTACAAGTTAACCACAGTCAGCACTTTTGAATGGCTTCTCTCCTGTTCAAGTCGATTGGGGGTTACACAAGCACCAAATTTTGCTGCAAAGGTTTTATTGCCAACCTCACAGTCTCATAGCTTCTCTGTAACAGAGACTCTGTTGTGTTGTTTTAAATGATTTGTACATGATGTTTACTTAGACAATTTCCCCACAACATTTATATACAATTTCCTTTTGCCTGTTTTTTAATATCAATTGTCCCTTTGTAATCAGGTAATATATGTATTTATATTAATATATACATATATACTAATATTGGCATCAGCAGCTCTCTTATGTTTTTAAAGATTTCTTTTGCTGTGTACTAACTTCATGTATATGGATTATTTCAAAGAATAAATTAAACAAATCTGCATTTCTGGTTCGCAAAGTAGATCCCAAGCTTTTGTTCAAAACAGACACGCAAATATTTGCAACGTTTACTGTGCTGTGCATCAAACTATTAATTTACCATCAATCACAAGGTCCACGACAATGGATTATACGAAAAGAATCATCGAGACGGTTTAACATGTATTGGTTGTTTTCGTCTTCCGTGACTGCAGGGAACGTCAGAGACTAACGGAAACGCGACCTGAATCACTGGCTCGGGCCCCGTGTGGTAATGTGCAGCACGCCGGCATTAAGCGATATTAAAAGAAGTTTTACATCTATGATCAGTGAAGGGTAGTACAGATTTGTTGACGTTACGGCTGTTTATTTCTCTTACGTCTACCTGCTGCAGTTCGAGACGTCGTTTCCTTTAAAGGTCGTATTCCCTCACTGTGATGTCTTGCCACGTAAACAGTTCACATGCACTGTGGAAATCAGGATCAGTGTTAGTCCGCCACGTACGGACTCCATTTGTCTGTGATGTATTGTTTACTATATATGTCAGCGCTGCAAGACTGCAGCAAGATCAGTGTCGGCTGGTTGGTGTCAAAACAAGTGCTTCCTCATTTGTATATTCTTGTACTGGGTAAGAATTAGGTCGATTTCGGCCACCGACGATATCGGCCTAAAAGTCATCATATCATCCCTCTCGCTTTTGGGTAAAAGCCGGGCTGTGTGTAAAACTCGGAAGTCGGAAGCCAAGAATTTTTTTTTAGAAACAAAACCATAAAGCATAGTGGTGGGAGTCGGTTCCTTTTTCATAATCGATCATCGGTTTGAGCAAACTGACTGATAATCGATTATTAATCGGTTCAGACAAATATATGCAAATCATCAAAGAAATATGCAATAATCTGTGAAACCACATGTACCTACGTTTCCCCGGCAGGTATTCTCCTCTCGCGCACGAGTGCAACGATCCTTCCACGTATAAAGACTAACTTTAAGGATCAAATTTAACGATCGGCAACGTCGGGTAATATCTTTCATAATTGAATTTAAGACCATCTAAGAATGTAAGGCTTATAAAGGGGCTGTTTTTCTAGCACATGAAGGCAGATTTTACGGGCCCAGGTGCGCTTGGGGTAGATCATACGAAAAAAAAATTGCAGACTAGCCCAAACAAAAAAAAAAAAAAAAAAAAAAATCCAGCTGAAATCCAAATACTCGACCGGCCGGGTTAGCCCCAACAGAGAAATGTTTAAGGACGGCCTAAACAGCGGCGCCTGGCATCGGTTGAATAGATTATTTCTAAGAGAATCTCGCCAAATTGGTATAGACCTGGAGAATTTATGGAGTATTTTAACGCCTTCCCGCCCATATCTTGTAATGTATATTTCGTTAGAAAACTCTCCGCTAATTATGCAGCTCCCTGCGAGTTCACAGATAATAAGTTTAATAAGTCCTCCGTTCTCGCATCTACCGTGTCATACTCGGTTACATACGAAAGTTATCTGGGGACACAGACTCATTATATGAAGCGCGGAAGGTGGTAAAAAATGGAAAAATCATTTTTGCCTATAACATAAAGACATTCTGGAAAGAAAACAATCATTATTATGATGTAATCAATAGTTGACTTTAGTAATCGAGCGCTTGAAAGTGGCAGCAAACCGACTGACTTTCGATAAAACTCGATGATCGGCCCACCACTAATAAAGCATATACAAAATGCCATTACATCAATACTATTTCGAATTTTATCGATACACTAGGGACTGTTCTATCATTCTGTGAAGAATCGTAGTTATTCATTCAATAATCTGAAAGTTATAGTAGATTCTGGGCTCGGAAGCCTTCACGGAAGTCACTCGATCTATCGGAAGTGCCGGGTAGTAGTCCGAATGTGTAAAACTCGGAAGCCACGGCCATGCACTGGTCATCGAATCGTCAGCATGCGTGTCATTCATTTTCAGTATCTTCCAAATGACACATTATTTATAATTCAATCTGTTGTGTAACATTAATGATGCTGTTTTCTTAAAATAATATTTTGTGGTCATATTTTTTTTTTCATTTTGTAAAACAACATAGTAATAATTGATTAATTAAAATGATAAATAGAATTAAAATTTGACAGAATCACGACGTCCTGGAAATGTTTCTAAAGGTTGTTTCGATAAAATGTTTTATGTTTCATGTATAAATTGACCAACCTTTTCATGTTCCATTGATCAAAAATTTCATCAGGATTATGTATCTCTTAGACTCAAAAATCTATTATGTAATATTTAATTGATTCCAAAATATATTTTAATATATAATATATTATTATATGCTGTAAAATGAAGCCCTTTTCAATTCAAGTTTTAAATGTTGCCAAAATAGACAGCATAATATGCATAATATATTTCACATTGAATTGTTTGATAATGATTCATCAGATGTATTGGACAACTTTAAAAAGAAAAACAAACATAAACAAAACCTTGACAGAAATAAATACACAATACATGTGTAAATAGATATTGTGCCGATTGTAACATTTAACGTTCATATAAGATAAAATTGTTTCTGTTTTTCCTCGGTATTTTTATGCTGTTATGTACAATGTTCGGAAAATTAATGTTCTGAAATTTAAAAAAAAAAAAAAAAACAGACAGCACAAACATTAATACTTTTTATATACATAATGTAAATCGCGCCAACAGAAAAAAAATTCAACAACAAATCAATAAAACATCAACAAAACATTTAGCTTGACAAAAATGATTCAGTAAATGTTTGAAAATAGACTGTAATAGAGTAAAACGGCTTTCTTTGTTGAGCAGTCTCTTATAGATATTAAATAATCAGTTTTATAACAGAACCTGATACAAGCAACTATGAGGTCCGAAGGGAGTTCGGTCCGAAAACGCACGGCACTACTTTATAGAATTCCGACTATAGTTCAGTAATTACCATGCAGGCCTAAGAATGAGCTTCCTGTTAACTTGTTTTTTTTTTATAAATTTAATTACGAAAAGGGTAAATATATAAGTATCAAATAAAGATTGTGAGTGTATAGATAATATTCATGTGCATGAAAAGGATTTTTTTATAAAGACGTTTACTTGCTATTTTATCAAAGAAGAATGGGAATAATTGATATTTATCATTGGAATTTTTATCTTGCAAGGCGTTAAATATCAAACCAGATTTTCCACAGTAATTGATTTGATGGGTATTTGTAAAAAAAATCATCGGAAAGGATTCGTTTCATTATTGCTTGACGTCAACATTTTTTATGCATGGAATTTCAAGGTATGAATCTTAGCTAAGCAACCGGTTGGATAAAAATGCCTATATCCATAGCTTCTTTAAGGCACCATTTAACCTCCAGACATACAGACTTTTACTTGAAGCCTCCAATGTCTTATGTGTCAATAAGATCCTATTTATGAAATTATTTATCTAAGATTTGACATTCAACGATCTCCTCCTAACACAAAATAGGAATTTCTTTATCGAGATCGTTGTAATCGTCACTCCATGCAGTTCCTTAACTGAAGCTAGGAACACATTCTGTTTCTAGATGCTCTTATTACGCACATAACATCTGAGAGTGAAATGAATTATAAAAATATTTTCAAATTTTCTGAAACATCAATTTATTTGAAGTTAAATTATTATAATAATGTTGTAACAATATCAAGAAAAATAGAAATATATAAATAGAAAATAAATATCATGGTTGAATAAGTATGAAAGAAAAAGTTGAAAATATTTTATTTTTTGTTTAAAACCAATTTTATGCTTAAACATAAACACATATTAGATTTTATAATCACACGTGTATAAGTATGTAAATATTACTTGTTCTGTTGTATCCCTAACTACGATATATCTAAATTAAAAAAAAATCGTAGAATTCTCACGTTATAAAACACATTTAATTTACGTCTTATTAGGTACATATATGTTTGTTGCTGTTCCAGCGATGACCTGTTAGGATATATTGAATTTCCAATATATTATGATAATATTAAATATATTGGATATTTGCTCAACGTAAGGAAAATATATTAAAACTGTTTTAATATTAATGATATCATAATTTATAAATTTATTTTTAAAGTCGTATTCGGATTTCTTTTATCATATTTTAGTATGTACAAAGTATTGTATTATATACTCATTACAAGCACAATCATAAGCACTTTAAATATATGCATGCAATGAAATTGCATTTGCCATGTGGCTCTAAACTGACCATATGTTGACTAGTGCGTCTCCGTGACTTTCGAAATTTACACATTTGGACCGCATCCCGGCACTTCCGAGTGGCTTCCGAGATGGCTTCCGAGCACAAAATCGTCTATAACTTTAAGATTATGGAACGGATAACTATGATTCTTCATGGAATGATAGAACAGACTTTATTCGATCAATAGATATTAAAATGGTGTTGATCTGGAGGTAACTTGTGCATGTTTTAGCACTTTATTTATGAAAAATCCTTGGCTTCCGACTTCCGGCTTCTGTTTTCCAAGTTTTACACACAACATAAAAGCGGCTTAAAAGCCGGGAGTCTCGACCGGGAGCCGGGATATCCCGGCTGACTGGAAAATCCGGGACCACGGATTTACAAGCGAACCGTATCACACGTGGTCAATTTGCTATACAGTAATTAAAGCACATATACCAATGTATTAGACTTAAATAGGTTCCGCTAATCTGATATATGTACAAAGAGTTATGATTAATTGATGTTTGGAAAATTGTTTTTTATGGGTTCATAACTGAAATGATCGAGATTTCAGTTATGGGGATCCTCCTATGGAAAAGCGTAGCAGGGGTATATTGGGATATTTGCAAAATAAACAGAGAAAATGGAGGCAATTTAGCAAATTTCTTACCAATAATGGCTAATAAACTGTTCTGGAGTAAAAATAAATTATGTAGAAGTGCCCTTATAAGGAAATTGTTAAGATTTCAATTCCTGTTGGTTGTTTTTAGCCTGCCATGCGGTCATGTTTATCTTTTGTCACATGGCCCTGTCCTTGACCTTATTGATCTGAGAAAAGGTGTCCTTTGATTATTGTTCCAAATAAATTATAGTAAATATTGTTTCCATAACTTCCATAGGCAAATTTGTTAAAACCTTTCGTTAAAAATTAAAAGATATAGCCATAAACTTATAAAGGACTTATTGAAGCCATGTATTATCATTTACTCATAAGTATTATTCATGAAATAAGATTTTTTTAAATAGATTTATTAGCAATAAATTACTCTGGTACACCAGAGGTCAGGTCACAGGTCAGGTCATGGGTGACCAGAGTTCATGCCTCAGCAACATGGCTGTGTCAGTGATGGTCTTCTGCTCTTCTCTTCATGATAAAATGCTGTTATATCATATATAACATAAACAGGAGACTCCACATGTATGGAAACTGATATATAAAGGATATATAGGTATAGAGTGAACATAGTTTAAGCTGCATCTTATTCTTAATTACTCTTTTATTCTTTCCTTCTGATAAATCAGAAGGACCGCTACGATATTTCGTAAGAACATATTCAAGGCTGAGTATGGAGCCCGGGTCACCTGGTGAGTAATTCTCAGCCTTGCACCAAGGCAAGAAAATTGGTAAAAGCCGGGAGTAACTCCCGGCCGGGATGGCCGGTGTCACGTAAAACTAGATATTTCTTGGCACCGCAGGTGCCATAGTATCCCCAGACAATTAATCCCCCCCCCTTTAAGAATAGGCCCCCCATCTTCAGCAAAAATTAATATCAGACCACACTCATAGAAAAGGTCATTCTCATATAAAAAGGTCATGATCCAAATTTCAATATACATCATCCCCTAACCCATGTCTATGTATATGCAAGAAATCTGTCCATTAGTTTTTGACTTATAATGCTCACAATACTGTTAAGTGGCAATGATGGGGTATTAAACGGCACGAAAACAAGTAAAAGAATAACAGGTGGCACCACCTGTTTCCCGTACATGACAACACTATCCAAGATCTTGGTTCAAGTTGATTTTTGGACCAATCAATGCATCCCTTATTGAGAAATTAATGATTTTGTGTGATTTTCACCATATATGGCAATATTCAAGGTCAAGGCCACTCATTGGAAAGGTCATGACCCCTATTCAAATAAACATTATCCTATAACCCATATCCATGTATATGCATAATATGAAAGAAATTTGTCCATTAGTTTTTGACTTATAATGCTCACCGTACTGATAAATGGCAATGATGGGGTATTAAACGGCACAAAACAAGTAAAAGAATAACAGGTGGCGCCACCTGTTTCCGGTACATGACATTACTATCCAAGATCTTCGGTCAAGTTGATTTTTGGACCAATGCATGCATCCCTTATTTGAGAAATTAATGATTTTGAGTGATTTTCACCATATATGGCAATATTCAAGGTCAAGGCCACTCTCATAGGAAAGGTCATGACCCCAATTTAAATAAACATCATCCCATAACCCATATCTATGTATTTGCATAATATGAAAGAAATCTGTCCATTAGTTTTTGACTTATAATGCTCACAGTACTGTCAAGTAGCAATTTTGGGGATATAAAACGACATGAAAACAAGTAAAGAATAATAGGTGGCGCCACCAGTTTCTGGAACATGACAACCCTATCCATGATCTTCGATCAACTTGATTTTGGGATCAATCCATGCAAGTTTTCTTGAGATATTTAAGAATTTGTGTGATTTTCCCAAAATTGAACCTATTCAAGGTCAAGGTCACTCTCCTAGTTGAGGTCATGACCTCATTTTAAATAGGCGTCGTCCTCTCACCCATATCTATACATATACCAAGTTTGGTAAAGATCCGTGAGATATTTTTTGAGTTATTGTGTCCAAAAGAAATCTCTGCGGCGGCGGCGGCGCGACCGTGCCTAAACCATAGTAACTCCAGACTATGTCTGGCGATACAAATATATCCCCAGAGCTTATGACACGGCGTTATCACCCATTAATAAATTGCCGTGAGGAGTGTGTCAACCTTTCGAGAGACAAATTTATTTGGGGTCATGTCCATAAATTGTCAAATATAAATAGCAGATTACTCAGATACTATAGAACATGAAATGCTGACTAGTCTACAATTTATTAGTGATAAATGTACATTAAATAATACAAATTGTTTTTATTATCTTTATACAGAAAGATTACTTCTGAATAATATTATTACCATATCAAACGAAAGAATTGACCATACCCATTCTTTATACGCGGCGTGTTTCACTTATAATGTAAATTAATAAATGTTTGGTTTATACACCTAATCTGGTTCATTCAAATACTGGCCGTTATAAAAAAAAAACTACAGGATTAGGCCAAAAAAATTACAGGTATGGTTCACAGGCACCGCCCGCATCAAATTTAAACCCCCGCATCAAAAATTTTTATTTTGATTTTCAATAAAAACTATCTAATTTTGAGCTGCTGCCGCTCCGACATTTCTTTCAAGAAGATAAAACCATACAATTTCCTTTTTTTGTAGTGCTTTTACTTATTTAGCAAAATAAAACTGTTATTTTCATGCTTTTCCCTTATCATTTGACATTTTTATCGAAACATACCAAAAAATTTAAAATAAAAAAAGCGCCCGCCCGCATTGATTTCTGAAAAAAAAGTGCCTGAGAACCGTACCTTTTTTTTTATTTTGGCCTTACAGATCTATATTTTACTAATAAATAAGTTCTAAATGATTTAAATTGGATCCCACTCCAAAACAAGCAGAGAGTTCATGATCTTGTTTATTTTTAAGCGTGTATGACTCTTTGATATGGACCATCCTACCTTATTAGTTTATTACCTAATCTTCACGTAAAAAAACAGAATATGAAACTGATGTCATCAACTAATATAAGAGTACCATTTTTCAGAAAGCAAAATCTTTTTTTTTGCCATGCACCTGCAGACTATGAAATAATTTACCTTGGTCGTAATAATTTAAATACCTTTAAGAATGATCTTAGGATTAGAATGCTTTCAGGTCAGAATAAAGATCAGGGTTCCTAGAAATAACAATTACAAGACTTGCACTTGTATGCTGAATCGCGGTCTTATCGTTCTTGGTTGTATATATAATGCAAATGTAATACTGTTGATGAAAGTGTTGAGCATTTCTTTCTCTCGTGTAAACTTTATAATGATCAGAGACAGTACTTGCTGAAAAAAATAAGGAATTTATTTAATGAAAGTAATCTTAACCTGCTCATAATATTCTTGAATTGCAAACAAAGAAAAAACGACTTTAAATTCTAGATTTTTTGTTAAACGGACATGACCTGCCTATGAAAACCTAGAATTAACGTTATGGCCTTGGCAAAGAGTACATCATACAAGAAAAGCATTTGAATTAATTCTAAAGTCGTTTAACCATCCTGAAATAAAAACAATTAAACTACCATATGCCAAAATTGTATTATTATTGTTTCTAAATTCTCATTATATTTACATGTTTTTTTTTTCATATCATGATAAATGTAAAATTGTCTGTATGTTTGATTTGTTTTTGTAAAGTTTATTATAAGTGTATGCCTGTATATTTGTTTATTGTGTTGTATATGCAAGCATTTACAGATGGTGTGTATGTGTGCTTATAGTATAATTTGAAGGTATATGTATGGGATTGTGATACATTTACATTCTCTTGCATGCTTGTTGTCTGATTGTTGAATTTTTCATGCAAGTATCACACGCCATATATCATATCACACGTTTGTGCTTATTGCAGGTTCTTTTACAATATAGTTCTCTTTTTTATATTCATACGTTGTTGTAAAGATAGGAGAACATTCATATTAGCCACCAGGCTATCTTGTAATCCTGCCTGAATAAATATGTCTAAACTAATGTTTTTTTTTCTAAAATTTAAATCAGCCATTTTCTCAATTAATCTCTCGGCAACTTCAGGTGTCACAAGACTTAATATTTTAATATTTAGATGTTAAAATATTTTAATGCAGTATAATGTGGAGAAGAAAACTAACTAGCACTACTTTATTGATTTTTTTTATTATTTGTTTAAATAGTATGCACAAACATCAAAACAAACAAGCTTATAGGTGCGTTTTAACTCAAGCTTAAACTCTTGTTGCAAACTCCATTTTTTATTATATATAATAAGCTTAACTGTAAACCTTTATTATTTACAATGTTGTTTACATCATTACTACGTTCAGGCTATAAGAGAAACAAAATTATTTTAAGTACTTTAATTCAACTAAATACTTTGTTTTCTATAGTAACTAAAAACGGACACGGCTTGATCTGTTGGTGTAAGTAATATGTGCAAATTAGTAGTTTGGTCGTCGTCCGGATGCAGATGATTTTCCACTTACACATTTTCGAATGAACCGTAAATGAAAGCAATTAAATGAAATCAATTAATCATGACTCTTTGTACATATATCGGATAAGCGAAAGCTGTTTAGGTCTGATACATAGGTATATGTGCTTTAATTACTGTATAGCAAATTGATCACGTGTGATACGGTTCGCTTGTTAATCCTTGGTCCAGGATTTTCCCGGCAGCCGGGATATCCCGGCTTCCGACCGGGACACCCGGCTTTCACCCAGTACAATAAATACTTGTTCTAAAAGTCGGTGAATTCCCGGAGAATATGAGAATTTCTTATGTTAACCTCGTACCAGAGTCATCTCTCACTAACATCTTGCTATTTTCATACCAGAGTATTCTCACACTAAGGTCTTATTAACCTCGTCATTTCGCACCTATATCATATCGTACTCAATTAGGTAATGCATACATTAAAAATTAAGCACGCAAGCAATGAGAAACAAATTGAAACTCGCTATCATTCGGGAAAAAAAACTTATAGTAAATCAATAATAACTAGTTTAAGGATAATTCTACGAAAAACGACCTCTTCCACCAGGTACAAAATCTGAAAAATAACTTATCCGAATACACGTATTTATTATCCCCTCGCAACGAAGTTGCGAAAGGGATATAGTAACGCCTCCGTTCGTGCGTGCGTGCGTCCGTCTGTCCGTCTAACCGTCTGAAATTGCTTTGTGGATCAATTTCAAGCCAAACTATTTGCCCAAAACCTTTCATCTCGCACACATGGCTTACCCACCCATGGATGAAGAAACCTATCGATTTTGAGGTCACGGGGTTCAAGGTCACGGCCACAGCACCAACTTCTTGAAAAAGCTTGTGGATCGATTTCAAGCCAAACCGTTTGACCTAAACCTTTCATCTCGCACATACGGCTTACCCACCCATGGATGAAGAAACCTAATGATTTTGAGGTCACGGGGTCAAAGGTCACGGCCACAGCACCCACTTCTTGAAAATGCTTGTGGATCAATTTCAAGCTAAACCGTTTGGCCTAAACCTTTCATCTCGCACATATGCCTGCACACACTGATACACATACAACTTATTGAGTTTGACATCAAAGCTCAAGTTCACACACCTCCCCACCTCATTTTAACACTTGCGTAGTACACCCCATATCATTTTTCTCCCATGCGAGGAGATGCTCCGCTTTGCGGTGCCCTTGTTGAGTCTCACATGGAAATAAAAAATGTATACTATATGAAATTAATTTCAGCAGAGCACTTTATTCCATTAAAAGTGATATTTTTGGCTAATTTAATGCCCTATGTGTATCATCAATGTCAACACCGTTACATGCTTTAAGCATAATAATTTCCGAGTTTGATATTTCCGTGCCAATTTCAGGGTCCCACATACTTAGTTTAGAAAAAATAAGAAAGGTTCACCTGCACGATGTATTTTATAATAGAAATATATTTTTACCTTGAAAAATGCATATTTTTGATTTTATGAGTTACGTTTTAATCTTTGAACAAAATACGACCGCAACCCATCAAAGGTTTAATGCAATAAATAGAAGGAAAATATAGCATTATACCTCGGTAAATAAGACATACGGGAGATAAAAGCATTTTCTAATATGTTTCAAGTCATTTTTTGTCTTGCAATTATGTCTATTTTCAAAATATAACGGTCTTGAAGAAGGATAAAGGTGCTGAATTACAATAAATGAAATTATTGGCAAAATAATTGCTTAAAGCAGACTTCTAAAATAATATTTCAAGTTTAATATATAAAAAATAAATAACACAGCGATCGTTATAAAAACTATGAAATTCCTGAATAACAATGCCAGTTTGTAGAATTTTTATCTGACATCCATCCTGTCACCTTAAATTTTCAACACCGTTACTTGACATTGACCACCGTTAAAAATGAAAAGTAACGGTGTTGATGAATAATGGTGTTGAAAAAGATTATGATACTTATTCAAAGAAACTTATTTACTCCTTCAGTCTTTTCTAGTACGAGTGTGAGCTATATTCCAAAATTTAGAAAAACATAAATACTTCCATCATTTTGGTGAAATATAGGTAACGGTATTGAAAGGCAATAAATATACCGACATTTGTACACAATTATGTTAATATCCTGTTGTAAATGACAAAATACATACCGTTAAGGATGATTTTGTTGAGTCATTTTGTGACGTTACTTAGAGAGATGTAAAAAGACTTGTGGAAGTTTTTTAAGGAACGAATTTATTATACATGAGAATGCAAAAAATCATAGGCTTATACTTAAAAAAAAATAAAAATAAGAGGATAATCGGTGTTTTATTATGGCCTTGGGACAGGTAATTATTAATGACCTTTGAACCATTAAGATTTGAAGCATTTTATGTATTACTTTGCTAAACCAATAAGCTCACATTAAGCAGAAAATATTATATACTAAAAGTAAATCCCGAAAGCACAATAACAATATATATATATATATATATATATATATATATGTATATATATATATATATATATATAAGACATGGGGTGATTACTTGATATATGTAATCTATAACGATAACGATTAGTTTGAAAGTAATCGATAACGATTACATTTGCTTTATGATTTCTTCAAGAAGTAATCATGATTACAGCCACGATTACAACTTTCATATTGTCAAAAGGTAACGCAAGAATTCTATACTCTAACCTTTATTCAAATGCATCAAAGAAAAGAAAACTAAGAGTATACAGATCCAATAGTTAGTCTCATCAAGATATGAGCTAGATAAAATAGTCTGAAGAAGAACTAGAAACGATTAATATAATTTCAAATGTTAGTTGCACTTTATAAACTTAATTATTGATTTCATGATTCCTCGCGGTAGGTGAACGAAATTTCAACTGCGGGGTGGGGGCGAGTCCGGGCTAAAAGCTGGCATATGCGGGGCAAGGCAGGCTTCATGATTAAAATGTTGGTTTCTGCGAGCCAAAAATATGGTTGTAGCAACAGTGATCACCTTTATCAGAATAAAATGCCCATGTCTATTCATGTTCCTTCGATTATTCCATTTTCTGGAGAGAGTTTACTGTATATATAAGTGTTGAGCTCATGAAATCTTCATCCTCTATTTTTTTTAGACAGATTCGTGTTTGCAGTCCCCACTGGACATGGTGCTGTACCAATGTACCTGGTCATAGTGTTGTATGTTTAGACTGTTCAGTACTGTTGGCTTATACTTGTGGCCAGTCTCGCTTATTACATAACATGGCCCAGAGTAGAGCACCAACATGATAGCCTGTGGCCTAATATAAGCCACTACAGGGGCTGAATCTGGCTTTGTCACCGGCTGGATATAGCTTAACATAACCCACAAAGCCTGAAGTATCCTCATGGATCTGCCAAAGAGCAATGGCTGGTTTAGAGTATTGCCTGGGCAAACACTCCATGCAACAAAGAAGCCATGCTCTTTTGATATATATATCTCTGTGAACATTTCCTGGATAGTCTAATTCTATTTCCATGGAAGTACAATATCCTTCCCCCTGCTCAGCTTATTAGCTCAGCATTACTTAACAGGATTAACCTGACCACTGACCATTTCTTTGTAAAATATAAGGTGTGAAATGTTGTAAGCCAGTAGTTCAGCTAGTTCAGCCAGTGGCTCTTGGCATACATGCTTAATAGAAATGGATCTCTTTAACCTTAAGTTTTGTTTTTTATTTCAGTTTAGTTGCGTGTACATGGAAGACATAGGGCCGCGTCTGTATATTTTCCCGATTAAATGTTAAATTTAACAGTCTGATAAGTTATGATATGTTGTTTTATGCATTTAAGCCATGTAAAACTACTGAACATGCTACTGAACAGGTATTTGTTTGTGTGGTCAAGATGTTGTAAAAAGGTATCTGTGTATGGTTATGTATGGGCAATCAATCTTGACTAGGTTTAAAGTCTTTGCTCATATACTAATGAGGTGATTTGCTCAAGAAGTAACTGGAAGGTGAATATTCCTGGCTTACTATAACTGCTCATTTTTGCAGTACCAATTAGGCCGACACAAGCAAGTATAGCTAAAAGCTATTATAGTGAGCATCTCACCATGGTCATTTATAGATTTATGATGACCATACTAAATATGATAAAAATAAAATTTATAATGCTGATTATATTTATCCTCTCCCATTTCATCTCGAAATGCTTATACAAACAATCCATCTAGCTTCCATTATAGATTCATCTACTACCTAACTGTGATTTGATGGCTGTCAGGAGTCACAACAGCTGCATACTTCACTCTTAATGATGTTTTTTATCAGTGTTAAACAAGAAAGATAAGTGTTTAGGAAGCATTAACTGTAGCTTTTTAAAATGGGAAAATACAAAAGTAATCAATGTAATGATATCTAATTATCATGTTTACGATTACATTGGGAGTAATTGATTATGATAAGAATTACTTTCAATTTAAAATAAATGTAATTGATTACGATCACGATCACTTAACAAAACGTAATCAATTGTAATCGATTACGATAACTGATTACGATTACCACAGGTCTGACATATATATTAGGGTTTGGCGGGTAATACCCAGGCGGGTAATACCCCTTTTTACCCGGGCGGGCAAAAAGCCTTAAAACCCACATGCGGATTTTAACGGGCAATTTGATTTGGGCTTTTCTAGAAGCATTCTTTTCAATCTCAGAATCGCTGCATAAAATGCATATAATGAAGTAAAGAGGAAAAACTTCAATGAGTGTCCATTAAAAGTTTAATACCAATAGATGAGCAACATCACAGATATCAATAAAGAAGCACACAAGCAAAAAAATTGTGTCATAGACCAATGCTATTATGATACATCATGCATTATGTTCAACCTGTTTTATACAAACCGCTACCAGTCCAGTTCAGAATGTGCACAAAAAGCATGATAGCAGTTCACATGCTTTGCAGCAAGTTTTACTCCAAGTCGATTGCGAATCTTGTTTTGTTTGTAGCCAAAGTTAGAGAATACACGTTCTACAGCAGCAGAACTGGCTGGCATACAGAGAAGATTGGATGCGTATGACACTAGCACTGAGGTGTCACTGTGGCTTCACCTGTGTGGTATCCTATACATGCCAATAAGTTGAAACTTGGCAGCTAGTAACCATCTTGTGTAAACCAGTTTTTGTACACACCCAATAAGTAATCCATACACTTTCAATCTTTCATTGATAGAAAAGAATTTTTTTTTCAAAATCATTAAATAATACAAATGATAGATTCAGATAGAAATATGATTGAAATAATGGGAGTTACAAAGTACGGTAGGTTTATACTCTATCTTAAAGAGTCCTGAATTTTTTAATATCATTATAACTGCTATATATCACCAATATCAGTTTAATATTTATATAGTTATATATATTTTAAAGCAAAGAAGCATACTGATCACAGTATTGTGACATATATATTATGGTTTGGCGGGTAATACCCCTTTTTACCCGGGCGGGCAAAAAGCCTTAAAACCCACATGCGGATTTTAACGGGCAATTTGATTTGGGCTTTTCTAGAAGCATTCTTTTCAATCTCAGAATCGCTGCATAAAATGCATATAATGAAGTAAAGAGGAAAAACTTCAGTGATTGTCCATGAAATAAGTTTAATACCAATAGATGAGCAACATTACAGATATCAATAAAGAAGCACACAAGCAAAAAATTGTGTCATAGACCAATGCTATTATGATACATCATGCATTATGTTCAACCTGTTTTATACAAACCGCTACCAGTCCAGTTCAGAATGTCCACAAAAGGCACGATAGCAGTTCACATGCTTTGCAGCAAGTTTTACTCCAAGTCGATTGCGAATCTTGTTTTGTTTGTAGCCAAAGTTAGAGAATACACGTTCTACAGCAGCAGAACTGGCTGGCATACAGAGAAGATTGGATGCGTATGACACTAGCACTGAGGTGTCACTGTGGCTTCACCTGTGTGGTATCCTATACATGCCAATAAGTTGAAACTTGGCAGCTAGTAACCATCTTGTGTAAACCAGTTTTTGTACACACCCAATAAGTAATCCAAACACTTTCAGTCTTTCATTGATAGAAAAGAATTTTTTTTTTCAAAATCATTAAATAATACAAATGATAGATTCAGATAGAGATATGTTTGAAATAATGAGAGTTACAAAGTACGGTAGGGTTATACTCTATCTTAAAGAGTCCTGATTTTTTTTATTATCATTATAACTGCTATATATCACCAATATCAGTTTAATATTTATATAGTTATATATATTTTAAAGCAAAGAAGCATACTGATCACAGTATTTCCCAAACTGGTACAAGAAATTTTGAGTTCAGTCAGTTGCCATTTTAGACTACATTGCCCATAAAACCCGTAAAATCCATAAAACCCGGGTCTACCCAGGTTCACCCAGTCAAACCCACTGGGATGGGTTTTATGCTTAAAAATTGCTTTTTGCCCAACCTTGATATATATATATATATATATATATATATATATATATTTATATATATACTATGGCACGGTGAATGTTAGGGACATGAATTTTCATGAATTGGGTCGTTTTCTGAAAAATGACCCTTGAATTTAAGAAATATTTCTCCCGAAGTTTTGATATTCATGTTAAATGAAACATATGGAGATCATATGAAAAGGTAATTGGCATATTTCTTTAGAAGGAAAATAAATGGAAAAAAATTAAACATTTCATTTTGACAAACTCTAAATATTCTTTCTTATATGTTTAAGAAGAGCCGATCTTTCTTTTTATTATAACGATTTTACCTCTAATATTAGTATAAGGAGGAGGGGGCTAATTAAACTATTAATTATGCTTTTCACGATTGGAACTGTCTAATGCGACCACCTAACAGGGCGGTAGGCGGACCCAAATAGCGGGGGGGGGGGGGGGGGGGGGGAGCAGTTGTCCCCGAGGGGGAGGGTCTGGGAGTGGTTTCGCCCGTCCCACGTTGTGGAAAAGTTTGAAAAATGTATGTTTACTGCATTCTGGTGCATTTTTGCTGTAATTTATTGGTCAATGTTTACTTTGAAGAAAAAAAAACACACACACAACTTTTGTCTTGGTAACTGATGCATTTTCACACATAATACCAACTTTTCAATACATTTTGTTCAAAAATATTTTTACACCTCACATCCCAGGCCCCCACCCCGCAGGCTGCGGCCCTGCCCAACCGACAGTGCTCCAGTAATCGTAATAGACAGGTGGTCTTATCTTTCAGGTTACAAACCTATATGATATGTATGACGGAAGTAAATATTATTCCACCTTTATGACTATCAATTTTACACTTATTGCACACAGTTGATTAAAATGTTGGTTTAACCTTGCGCCAACGTGTCCTTTGACTTTCAGCCGTATGAATGAGCTCCCAAGTTCATTTTCACGTCGCTCCGGGCATGCTGACATGGTCTTGCTGCACATTGTATCAATATCGTCGTACGGCAGCGATATACGGGAACACAGTATAGAATGTATATAGAATATGAAAGAGGGCTGTATATGTAAAAGTGAATCGCTAAAATAGTTATGAGAAGGTAAAATTAATTCGAACTCTTATTTGGAGAATTTCTTCTTACATGATAAATGTTCTCTTATGAAAGACACAAAATCATTTGGTGAAGCCGTTGGTTACTGACATCTCTTGCCGACGAAACCAACTGCCTGCGTTCGGTGGTCGGTACGTGTGCACAACAACAAAATAACCAGTGTCCCCTTACAGGTGGCCGCGACTTCACTGGTGGCCGCTACATCACCGGCACTTAGGCAATCAATCGACCGGTCAGCGCTGGTCAAGACACGTTAGGCGAGAAAATGTATTAGTAATATTTCACTATTGTCAGAGAAAAAACTGCCCGTAATCCGTATAAGCCAGTTTTACAGGGGTTATATGTAGTTAATATAACGGAATGTCGAAAGGGACTGATATCCAGTGGTTGTTATAGCCAGTTGCCCGCATTTACAGGTGGCCGTTCAAACAGGTTGGACTGTCTATATTTCAGCAACGCGGGGGTAAACGTCTTTGAGGCACGAAATCTCTTACGGACGCTCGGTTCTGAGGGTTCAAGCGTGCGATGGGACGCACACATTTCTGGATTTTGCACCTTACAGCAGTCAATGATCATTACAGGGTGCCTCAACCGAATTATCCGGTCAGTTATGTAAACACCGCGCTGATGGCAGAGGCATTCATTTCGCTGTAAGCAATTTCTAATCATATAATGATGTGATAATGGGGTAACTCAGCATATGTTCCTATTTTTAATTATGGTTAACTGCTATTGCATATCAGCGCCATCTTGTTTTCATTAAGTGAACACATAACAATTGAGTAAGATATTCAAATGGATAATTCCTTCGTATATTCTTAACCATTTGAGTGGATCGCCGACTGGAAAACATAACGCTTTACTGCGTTGAGTTGAAATATGATTAAAGTTAATGTTTAATCGAAAAGAGAGACGTCTTAAACTTCTAAATCGTTCAACTTTTGAATAATAAATGGCGCTGAGAAGCAAATGCGGAAATTGCCGTAAATAACAATATCATGTTCAAAGGTGTACCATTACATGAAATACGAAAATTATTTAATTTTACATAACGCGTTTTGAAAGCCCATATATATATATATATATATATATATATATATATATATATATATATATATATAGATAGATAGATATATATATATATAGATGTATGAGTAGCCATGCTCGTTCATTGTTTTATAGATGGAAAGGGTTTATTTGGTGTACGGCATATATTATATATATATAGATGTATGAGTAGCCATGCTGGTTCATTGTTTTATAGATGGAAAGGGTATACACATTGTATCTATAAAACAATGAACCAGCATGGCTACTCATACATCTATATATATATAATATATGCCGTACACCAAATAAAGCCATCAGTTCTCCCTGCTGCATGCAAAAGTCGCCGTGCCGACACGTGTAGTGGGTGAGACTATGACGTCACTAGCATGACGTCACTTCGCTGGTTCCTATAGAAATGTACAAATACACAGTGAGGTTGGGAATCTGTCATGGCCAAGTGGACTAAGGCAGCCGCACCGGAAATCGGAAGATCGTGGGTTCGAATCCCACTGGCAGTGAACCACTTTTCTGTGTATACCCTTTCCATCTATAAAACAATGAACCAGCATGGCTACTCATACATCTATATATATATATATAATATATGCCGTACACCAAATAAAGCCATCAGTTCTCCCTGCTGCATGCAAAAGTCGCCGTGCCGACACGTGTAGTGGGTGAGACTATGACGTCACTACCATGACGTCACTTCGCTGGTTCCTATAAAAGTGTACAAATACACAGTGAGGTTGGGAATCTGTCATGGCCAAGTGGACTAAGGCAGCCGCACCGGAAATCGGAAGATCGTGGGTTCGAATCCCACTGGCAGTGAGCCACTTTTCTGTGTATACCCTTTCCATCTATATATATATATATATATATATATATATATGATTTTCCTCCTGCAAAACAGTCCTTGGAATCGAAAGGTACCCTTATAAAATGAGCAGCAACTCAGCTAATAAAATTTGTATTTAAACAAGTGACCCATGGGTCATGACGCTCAGCTGACTGGGAAGAGATTCGCAAAAGGAAATTTTATCATCAGAATGGTAGTATATACCCATTAAACTGAAGCATCAAATAGATTAACCAACAGGCCAAGATTTAGTCTGTATTTATATATTTCAAAAATAGAGATAAAAATGTGTAAACTTTAAAAACTAGAATACGGGTAGCCGACAAGTGACCTCATGTATCCGCCAAAATCAGAGTGGAACGGGTGAAGTGAGGCATGGATTGAGTGGCAAGGGGAAATAGAGTGAGGTATGTTGCATATTAGCATGGATGTCTGCAGCCTAAATGTGTTTGTAGGTTGTGCCACCTACCACAAATCCAGAAAGCTGTCTAAGTTGTATACATACGCAAAATTTTAGGCAGTAAAGTCAAACCACTATATGTATATGAGTGATTTTAGCCCACGGCAGACAAACAGACACACGCTGTGCAAAAATGGTTGCAGGTGGCCCCTCCAGTTTTGTGTATATTATAAAGACCTATGTGAGATCTAAACACATGCACAATTTTGGCCCAATCGGTCAAATGGTTCCTGAGATATGAGCTTGTATGTGTGCAACGTTAACTAGAATGTAGGTGGCGCTACCTGTCATAAAATCAAGAAAGCTATCCTGGATGTATACGCATGCCAAATTTCAGGTGAATTAGTCAATTCACTGCAGAGATATGAGTGATTTTAACCCAAGGCAGATGAACAGATGGACACTGTGCAAACATGATTACAGGTGGCGCCACCATTTTTTGTGTATGTTATAAAACAATCCAAGGGCTACATTTGTATAAATTTTATTTCCTGATCGGTCAAACGGTTCCCGAGATATGAGGGTTTATGTGTGGAAACAAACGCACAAATGGACGCTGGATAGAGAGGAAAGGTCAGAGGTCAACGCAAATTGGTTAGGCACCAGTTCACATGTGACCCGATAATTGGTGTAAGTTTCGGAAAAATCGGTCCATTAGTCTCAGAGGAGCTCTCTGGAAATGAACGTGGCAGCGGCGGAGGAACCCGGTAAAGATATGTTCATATCTTTAAATGTCTCAAAAATAGAGAAAAATTTCGTAAAAAAACCCGAACAAATACAGGCGGTGCCACCATTCTGCAGAAACTGATGAAACACTCCATGATCAATATCCATGCAAACAATTATGGTGATCTCTGCATTAGCTGTTCAGATACTTCAGCTTTTGTATCAAATTTTCCATTATTCTGAGATGTACTTTGGAGTGCCATAGCTCAAAGGATATGGGTAACAGAGACCTTATTTCTGGTTTCCATGGAGACTTTTCATTGTTCTCTCAGTGTGTGGAGAATGAAGATTCTAGGTCCAGTCGTTACGATTTGTGCCACGTTAACAGATGACAGCATCCTTAAAGGTCTCAAAAATAGAGGAAAAAAATCGTAAAAAATCGAACAATACTGGTGGCGCTCCCAGTCTGCAGGAACTGATGGAACATCTCATGATCAATACGTATGCCAGAAATCATGACCATCAGTGATGTAGTTATTGAGATATTGAAGTTTTTGTATGAAATTTTTGACTAATCTGGGGGGTACTTTGGGGCCCCATAGCTCGGAGGATTTCTGGTTTCCAAGGAGACTTTTCATGGACCTCTCAGAATCCCAAGTTACAAGGTTCTAAGTCCAGCGGTTACGATTTGTGCCTGGTTAACGGACAGACGGACAGACAGACGGACAGACAGACAGACGGACAGACGGACAGACAGACGGACGACGGACAAAGAGTGATCGCTTTAGCTCAGATGACTTTCAGTCAGCTGAGCTAAAAATCAGCTGCCATTAGGTGTAAAAGAGGAACTTTCTTTTGCTTTAGGCAAAACAGAAATAAATTTTAATCCCAGAGACACATAGTTACGGTAATTTAATATATATTACTGTGAAGTACCTCTATTCGGTTTGTATATATCACTTAAGAGTTTAGATGATTGAGTTTACTGTACAAAAATACCCATTATGATTAAGATATGAAGAATGTTGACATTGGCCCTTAAACAACAGATTCTGCCCCTGCACATAGTATTAAATTGCAAGTTATCCAGTTAAGCCTTAGTGTTATATATTTATTTGTTTTTTTTCTAAATTTTTTCCTGCGTTTATTTTAATTTTATAGATTTTGCACTATAGGATTTGGTACAACTGCTTTTTCCACAAGTTTATGTTAATGGAGTTTGGTGCTTGCTTTTAGTCTGTTGATCAAATTCATTTTAAAATGAGAAGTTACTGGTTTTATTTTTTCTAACATCAAATGTTATTTGTTAACTTATGAATTATGACTTGAAGCATTATGAATAATTATGGAATGTTCCTATTCTAATATTTTATATGCATTTTAGAGGACATTTATAACCATAATGACCTGACATTTAATAATAAGATTATTATGTTAAAATTATTACTATGTTATTACCAAAGGAGATGGGCTATGTAAGGTAAATATCTAATTACATCATTTATAGTTTAGGCATCCTTTTTAGCTGTAATTTACTAGAATTATTTTTTTTTCATTATCACTGTCTAATAATTTTTTTAGGGCTGATGTGCTTACATCTTAGAAAGTTATAAATCGTACGATCTTGTTCAGACACCATAATAGGCCTTTTAAACCAGCATTATAAGTCGAACAAATATATTCCTAAATGACATTATTATTTTGGGCTATATTTTATGCTAACTCTAACATTTAATTTTTGACTTCTTGTTATATGGACCTATAATGACATATATTAATCTAACAATATTTTACCCCATTTGTCATGTCTTTATGTCACCTTTAATACAACGGTTTTGCAGTTATCCAATGCGCTGTATCTATATATGTAGTACTTTATAAATATATTTCAATATATGATTGATTTCCTGACCCCTTATTTAACATAACATTTACAAAAATTTGCATTGCCAAAGGAAGGGCTTTCAGAAGCCTTACAGTAGATATGTCAACGCTTACTTTACATAACAACCATAAAACTTCCACATTCCTAAACTTAGCACACTGATCCGTGCATTTTGTTCATGAATGGTGCCTTACTCCCTACTTTCAATGGACACACATTTTGATTGCTTTAGGTTTCTACATTTCGTCTTTATCGAAATACTTGTGGCACATATCTGTGTTAATAAGTACAATACATAAGTACGTTTTCCTACAATGTATGCCTACCTCCGTTTCCTACAATATATGGCTACCTCCGGGCAAATCGTATAGCACAACACTTACGTACAACAAGCACTAGTTCAAACGTTGCAGCATGACACACTTTATATATATATATATATATATATATATATATATATATATATAAATATTTAAGTTTACATTACTAGAATGACTGAATGAACTGTCCACTTAAGAATGAAATATATTACCATGCAGTCCTCGTTGCAGCGATAGGGGAAAGGTCAAATTCCTATAGGAAAGGTCAAAGGAATCCCGTTAATTACATTTCCCTCGTAAAATTAATATTTGATTTTCCCCATTAGGCATTGACCATCAATTTAAGTTGTTTTACCTAGTTCAGAATATGCTGGTATATAAATGGACCCTCGAGACATTGCTTTGCTTACATTCAAAACAACCTGACATCAGATAACCATTAAAATGGAAAAACCGTTCGCATTATCCGTCTGTCATCGCTCACACGCGCCAACACGGGTACATACATTCATCAACTAACTGATCATACCACAAAACATGTGGTCTTCCATAAGTCATTAAAAGGCCGACAAAAGGAACAAAAAAGCTTAAGCATTATAAATAGTTCATATAAGTTTCTGCCTTGTACAGTCTAACCTCTTTTATTCGTCAACCGTTGGACCGGCGGAATATTTAGGCAGTAAGCGAGGGTGGCGGTTAATCGGGGCACCAGATGGGTTGGGAAGAGTTTCAATCGGGCCATGCATTTATTAGGCTCGTCTTTAACTAATCATATTAAAAAAAAACCAACATTTTTAAACTGTGTACAAAATTTATTCACAGAGAAAGAAAATTTACAAATAGCTACAGAGAAATACAGTGTGTATAATTTATACATGAATAAACATGAAACAAAGATATACATGAATAACCTATACGGTAAAAATATAAAATTCTGCATGGCCCTCATTGTGCTGTTTCATTTTCATCCGAGTCTGCCTCCAAAGATTCCGTAATGGAGCATTGTTAACCTGCCGATATTCTTTGGTCCATCCTGTAAATACATCAATATCGGACTGTTCGTTGTATCTAGAACTTTCGAAATATCACAAGACGGTCTTCATGGCCTAGCGGACTTCTGTGGATGTGGGCGGAGGTTTGAGAACTATTTCCTAAGGTTCACAGGTTTGACTGGTTGTATCATTGCCGCCTGTCACTGTTTCCACGATATTTTGATCGCTTAAAGGTTGTGCCGTTCCGATGTTCTGGTCGGCATTGACGAATTCTTGAGGAGATATACGTGCACTGTGGTTATCTCCGAGGCTATCTGTAACTTGTTGTAGAAGTGGAAGGATTCTGTTTGCTTCTGGACCGTCCGGCCGATCTGTCTCCTTTGGCTGTTCGTCCCTGGGTATTAGGCCTATGTGTTTCCAACAATTGCCGATGGTGGCGCTGCTGACGGAATCCCAGGCACGCTTCGTCCAGCGTTTTTAATATATATGATATCAATGGACAAATTTGCATCCGGCGGTACTGTACCCTAACGGACTGGATGATGCCTCCATTGAGAGGTTGTAGGTGACTGTTTGTCGTTGGGGGCAGGAAGTATGAATATATAATATGAATGGCAAATTTGCAGCCGGCGGTACTGTGCCTTAAAGGACTGGATGATGCCTCCATCGAGAGGTCGTAGGTGACTGTTTGTCGTTGGGGGCAGGAAGTGAACTTTAACGTTTGTCAGATCGCCTGATATAATATGGCTCGGGGCGTTGTCCATCATTTGCAAAACTTGTCTCCCTTTCCGGCCCATGCATGCATCAAACTGCTTTATCCACTCTGCCAACAGCATACTGTTCATCCATGCATTGCGGTTGGCTCTGAAATCAATGTACAGCTGATGATTGAAATTTTTGAAACAGCGTGGTTTTGCAGATTTGCCATTTACGAGAGCCTTCAGCTTTTCGGAACCATCAGCGTTACAACACATCACAAGTGTGATCAGGTCTTTTGCCTTCTTTACTCCCTTGGTAGAATTGGCTGTCGTGGGTGACCTGCAGGGTAGCTTTCTAAAGAAAAGGTCGGTCTCATCGCAGTTGAATACGTCCTTCAGTAGATATCCTAGGGCTGCACTAGCTGCAAAATCTTGTCTTGTTTATGCGGAAGTGTCACTTTCCAAATACTTAGCATACATTTTGATTGTTTACTTGTCAGTTTAAAGTTTGACCACAGATGGCAGTACAAGTCGGGCGTCCTTGTGCTGTGATAAGTAATTGAGCTGCATGTGGACGTGTAAGTGTGACGTCTCTTCATCGTCCTTGACAACTGCCTGTATTTATTTGTATATCCCCTCACCACCGAGGTCCTGGACGAATGTCAAGTACTAAAATGATTCATATATCTAAAAACATATAAGAATATTATGTGCAGGAATGAACTCGTATTGAATGTACATGGTTTAATTGAGATGTATGTACACTGAATGAAGTAACGGAATGTCCATTTATCGTCTCAAAAGGAGTTTACATTTACATCCTTGTCTGTTAATTATTAAAACTACAGAACCAGTCCAGTTCAGAATGTGCACAAAAAGCATGATAGCAGTTCACATGCTTTGCAGCAAGTTTTACTCCAAGTCGATTGCGAATCTTGTTTTGTTTGTAGCCAAAGTTAGAGAATACACGTTCTACAGCAGCAGAACTGGCTGGCATACAGAGAAGATTGGATGCGTATGACACTAGCACTGAGGTGTCACTGTGGCTTCACCTGTGTGGTATCCTATACATGCCAATAAGTTGAAACTTGGCAGCTAGTAACCATCTTGTGTAAACCAGTTTTTGTACACACCCAATAAGTAATCCATACACTTTCAATCTTTCATTGATAGAAAAGAATTTTTTTTTCAAAATCATTAAATAATACAAATGATAGATTCAGATAGAAATATGATTGAAATAATGGGAGTTACAAAGTACGGTAGGTTTATACTCTATCTTAAAGAGTCCTGAATTTTTTAATATCATTATAACTGCTATATATCACCAATATCAGTTTAATATTTATATAGTTATATATATTTTAAAGCAAAGAAGCATACTGATCACAGTATTGTGACATATATATTATGGTTTGGCGGGTAATACCCCTTTTTACCCGGGCGGGCAAAAAGCCTTAAAACCCACATGCGGATTTTAACGGGCAATTTGATTTGGGCTTTTCTAGAAGCATTCTTTTCAATCTCAGAATCGCTGCATAAAATGCATATAATGAAGTAAAGAGGAAAAACTTCAGTGATTGTCCATGAAATAAGTTTAATACCAATAGATGAGCAACATCACAGATATCAATAAAGAAGCACACAAGCAAAAAATTGTGTCATAGACCAATGCTATTATGATACATCATGCATTATGTTCAACCTGTTTTATACAAACAGCTACCAGTCCAGTTCAGAATGTCCACAAAAGGCACGATAGCAGTTCACATGCTTTGCAGCAAGTTTTACTCCAAGTCGATTGCGAATCTTGTTTTGTTTGTAGCCAAAGTTAGAGAATACACGTTCTACAGCAGCAGAACTGGCTGGCATACAGAGAAGATTGGATGCGTATGACACTAGCACTAAGGTGTCACTGTGGCTTCACCTGTGTGGTATCCTATACATGCCAATAAGTTGAAACTTGGCAGCTAGTAACCATCTTGTGTAAACCAGTTTTTGTACACACCCAATAAGTAATCCAAACACTTTCAGTCTTTCATTGATAGAAAAGATTTTTTTTTTTTAATTATTAAATAATACAAATGATAGATTCAGATAGAGATATGATTGAAATAATGAGAGTTACAAAGTACGGTAGGGTTATACTCTATCTTAAAGAGTCCTGATTTTTTTTATTATCATTATAACTGCTATATATCACCAATATCAGTTTAATATTTATATAGTTATATATATTTTAAAGCAAAGAAGCATACTGATCACAGTATTTCCCAAACTGGTACAAGAAATTTGTAGCCAAAAGTTAGAGAATACACGTTCTACAGCAGCAGAACTGGCTGGCATACAGAGAAGATTGGATGCGTATGACACTAGCACTAAGGTGTCACTGTGGCTTCACCTGTGTGGTATCCTATACATGCCAATAAGTTGAAACTTGGCAGCTAGTAACCATCTTGTGTAAACCAGTTTTTGTACACACCCAATAAGTAATCCAAACACTTTCAGTCTTTCATTGATAGAAAAGAATTTTTTTTTTTAAATCATTAAATAATACAAATGATAGATTCAGATAGAGATATGATTGAAATAATGAGAGTTACAAAGTACGGTAGGGTTATACTCTATCTTAAAGAGTCCTGATTTTTTTATTATCATTATAACTGCTATATATCACCAATATCAGTTTAATATTTATATAGTTATATATATTTTAAAGCAAAGAAGCATACTGATCACAGTATTTCCCAAACTGGTACAAGAAATTTTGAGTTCAGTCAGTTGCCATTTTAGACTACATTGCCCATAAAACCCGTAAAATCCATAAAACCCGGGTCTACCCAGGTTCACCCAGTCAAACCCACTGGGATGGGTTTTATGCTTAAAAATTGCTTTTTGCCCAACCTTGATATATATATATATATATATATATATATCTATATATGTATATATATATATATATATATATATTTATATATATACTATGGCACGGTGAATGTTAGGGACATGAATTTTCATGAATTGGGTCGTTTTCTGAAAAATGACCCTTGAATTTAAGAAATATTTCTCCCGAAGTTTTGATATTCATGTTAAATGAAACATATGGAGATCATATGAAAAGGTAATTGGCATATTTCTTTAGAAGGAAAATAAATCGAAAAAAATTAAACATTTCATTTTGACAAACTCTAAATATTCTTTCTTATATGTTTAAGAAGAGCCGATCTTTCTTTTTATTATAACGATTTTACCTCTAATATTAGTATAAGGAGGAGGGGGCTAATTAAACTATTAATTATGATTTTCACGATTGGAACTGTCTAATGCGACCACCTAACAGGGCGGTAGGCGGACCCAAATAGCGGGGGGGGGGGGGGGGGGAGCAGTTGCCCCCGAGGGGGAGGGTCTGGGAGTGGTTTCGCCCGTCCCACGTTGTGGAAAAGTTTGAAAAATGTATGTTTACTGCATTCTGGTGCATTTTTGCTGTAATTTATTGGTCAATGTTTACTTTGAAGAAAAAAAAAAAAACACACACACAACTTTTGTCTTGGTAACTGATGCATTTTCACACATAATACCAACTTTTCAATACATTTTGTTCAAAAATATTTTTACACCTCACATCCCAGGCCCCCACCCCGCAGGCTGCGGCCCTGCCCAACCGACAGTGCTCCAGTAATCGTAATAGACAGGTGGTCTTATCTTTCAGGTTACAAACCTATATGATATGTATGACGGAAGTAAATATTATTCCACCTTTATGACTATCAATTTTACACTTATTGCACACAGTTGATTAAAATGTTGGTTTAACCTTGCGCCAACGTGTCCTTTGACTTTCAGCCGTATGAATGAGCTCCCAAGTTCATTATCACGTCGCTCCGGGCATGCTGACATGGTCTTGCTGCACATTGTATCAATATCGTCGTACGGCAGCGATATACGGGAACACAGTATAGAATGTATATAGAATATGAAAGAGGGCTGTATATGTAAAAGTGAATCGCTAAAATAGTTATGAGAAGGTAAAATTAATTCGAACTCTTATTTGGAGAATTTCTTCTTACATGATAAATGTGCTCTTATGAAAGACACAAAATCATTTGGTGAAGCCGTTGGTTACTGACATCTCTTGCCGACGAAACCAACTGCCTGCGTTCGGTGGTCGGTACGTGTGCACAACAACAAAATAACCAGTGTCCCCTTACAGGTGGCCGCGACTTCACTGGTGGCCGCTACATCACCGGCACTTTGGCAATCAATCGACCGGTCAGCGCTGGTCAAGACACGTTAGGCGAGAAAATGTATTAGTAATATTTCACTATTGTCAGAGAAAAAACTGCCCGTAATCCGTATAAGCCAGTTTTACAGGGGTTATATGTAGTTAATATAACGGAATGTCGAAAGGGACTGATATCCAGTGGTTGTTATAGCCAGTTGCCCGCATTTACAGGTGGCCGTTCAAACAGGTTGGACTGTCTATATTTCAGGAACGCGGGGGTAAACGTCTTTGAGGCACGAAATCTCTTACGGACGCTCGGTTCTGAGGGTTCAAGCGTGCGATTGGACGCGCACATTTCTGGATTTTGCACCTTACAGCAGTCAATGATCATTACAGGGTGCCTCAACCGAATTATCCGGTCAGTTATGTAAACACCGCGCTGATGGCAGAGGCATTCATTTCGCTGTAAGCAATTTCTAATCATATAATGATGTGATAATGGGGTAACTCAGCATATGTTCCTATTTTTAATTATGGTTAACTGCTATTGCATATCAGCGCCATCTTGTTTTCATTAAGTGAACACATAACAATTGAGTAAGATATTCAAATGGATAATTCCTTCGTATATTCTTAACCATTTGAGTGGATCGCCGACTGGAAAACATAACGCTTTACTGCGTTGAGTTGAAATATGATTAAAGTTAATGTTTAATCGAAAAGAGAGACGTCTTAAACTTCTAAATCGTTCAACTTTTGAATAATAAATGGCGCTGAGAAGCAAATGCGGAAATTGCCGTAAATAACAATATCATGTTCAAAGGTGTACTATTACATGAAATACGAAAATTATTTAATTTTACATAACGCGTTTTGAAAGCCCATATATATATATATATATATATATAGATAGATATATATATATATATAGATGTATGAGTAGCCATGCTCGTTCATTGTTTTATAGATGGAAAGGGTTTATTTGGTGTACGGCATATATTATATATATATAGATGTATGAGTAGCCATGCTGGTTCATTGTTTTATAGATGGAAAGGGTATACACATTGTATCTATAAAACAATGAACCAGCATGGCTACTCATACATCTATATATATATAATATATGCCGTACACCAAATAAAGCCATCAGTTCTCCCTGCTGCATGCAAAAGTCGCCGTGCCGACACGTGTAGCGGATGAGACTATGACGTCACTAGCATGACGTCACTTCGCTGGTTCCTATAAAAATGTACAAATACACAGTGAGGTTGGGAATCTGTCATGGCCAAGTGGACTAAGGCAGCCGCACCGGAAATCGGAAGATCGTGGGTTCGAATCCCACTGGCAGTGAACCACTTTTCTGTGTATACACTTTCCATCTATAAAACAATGAACCAGCATGGCTACTCATACATCTATATATATAATATATATGTAATATATGCCGTACACCAAATAAAGCCATCAGTTCTCCCTGCTGCATGCAAAAGTCGCCATGCCGACACGTGTAGTGGGTGAGACTATGACGTCACTACCATGACGTCACTTCGCTGGTTCCTATAATAGTGTACAAATACACAGTGAGGTTGGGAATCTGTCATGGCCAAGTGGACTAAGGCAGCCGCACCGGAAATCGGAAGATCGTGGGTTCGAATCCCACTGGCAGTGAGCCACTTTTCTGTGTATACCCTTTCCATCTATATATATATATATATATATATATATATATATATATATATATATGATTTTCCTCCTGCAAAACAGTCCTTGGAATCGAAAGGTACCCTTATAAAATGAGCAGCAACTCAGCTAATAAAATTTGTATTTAAACAAGTGACCCATGGGTCATGACGCTCAGCTGACTGGGAAGAGATTCGCAAAAGGAAATTTTATCATCAGAATGGTAGTATATACCCATTAAACTGAAGCATCAAATAGATTAACCAACAGGCCAAGATTTAGTCTGTATTTATATATTTCAAAAATAGAGATAAAAATGTGTAAACTTTAAAAACTAGAATACGGGTAGCCGACAAGTGACCACATGTATCCGCCAAAATCAGAGTGGAACGGGTGAAGTGAGGCATGGATTGAGTGGCAAGGGGAAATAGAGTGAGGTATGTTGCATATTAGAATGGATGTCTGCAGCCTAAATGTGTTTGTAGGTTGTGCCACCTACCACAAATCCAGAAAGCTGTCTAAGTTGTATACATACGCAAAATTTTAGGCAGAAAAGTCAAACCACTATATGTATATGAGTGATTTTAGCCCACGGCAGACAAACAGACACACGCTGTGCAAAAATGGTTGCAGGTGGCCCCTCCAGTTTTGTGTATATTATAAAGACCTATGTGAGATCTAAACACATGCACAATTTTGGCCCAATCGGTCAAATGGTTCCTGAGATATGAGCTTGTATGTGTGCAACGTTAACTAGAATGTAGGTGGCGCTACCTGTCTTAAAATCAAGAAAGCTATCCTGGATGTATACGCATGCCAAATTTCAGGTGAATTAGTCAATTCACTGCAGAGATATGAGTGATTTTAACCCAAGGCAGATGAACAGATGGACACTGTGCAAACATGATTACAGGTGGCGCCACCATTTTTTGTGTATGTTATAAAACAATCC
Source organism: Sipunculus nudus (assembly GCA_026874595.1). Lineage (NCBI taxonomy): Eukaryota > Metazoa > Annelida > Sipuncula > Golfingiida > Sipunculidae > Sipunculus > Sipunculus nudus. The sequence continues at coordinate 19,339,991 of CM049311.1, read as the reverse complement.
AAGGGCTACATTTGTATAAATTTTATTTCCTGATCGGTCAAACGGTTCCCGAGATATGAGGGTTTATGTGTGGAAACAAACGCACAAATGGACGCTGGATAGAGAGGAAAGGTCAGAGGTCAACGCAAATTGGTTAGGCACCAGTTCACATGTGACCCGATAATTGGTGTAAGTTTCGGAAAAATCGGTCCATTAGTCTCAGAGGAGCTCTCTGGAAATGAACGTGGCAGCGGCGGAGGAACCCGGTAAAGATATGTTCATATCTTTAAAGGTCTCAAAAATAGAGAAAAATTTCGTAAAAAAACCCGAACAAATACAGGCGGTGCCACCAGTCTGCAGAAACTGATGAAACACTCCATGATCAATATCCATGCAAACAATTATGGTGATCTCTGCATTAGCTGTTCAGATACTTCAGCTTTTGTATCAAATTTTCCATTATTCTGAGATGTACTTTGGAGTGCCATAGCTCAAAGGATGTGGGTAACAGAGACCTTATTTCTGGTTTCCATGGAGACTTTTCATTGTTCTCTCAGTGTGTGGAGAATGAAGATTCTAGGTCCAGTCGTTACGATTTGTGCCACGTTAACAGATGACAGCATCCTTAAAGGTCTCAAAAATAGAGGAAAAAAATCGTAAAAAATCGAACAATACTGGTGGCGCTCCCAGTCTGCAGGAACTGATGGAACATCTCATGATCAATACGTATGCCAGAAATCATGACCATCAGTGATGTAGTTATTGAGATATTGAAGTTTTTGTATGGATTTTTTGACTAATCTGGGGGGTACTTTGGGGCCCCATAGCTCGGAGGATTTCTGGTTTCCAAGGAGACTTTTCATGGACCTCTCAGAATCCCAAGTTACAAGGTTCTAAGTCCAGCGGTTACGATTTGTGCCTGGTTAACGGACAGACGGACAGACAGACGGACAGACAGACAGACGGACAGACGGACAGACAGACGGACGACGGACAAAGAGTGATCGCTTTAGCTCAGATGACTTTCAGTCAGCTGAGCTAAAAATCAGCTGCCATTAGGTGTAAAAGAGGAACTTTCTTTTGCTTTAGGCAAAACAGAAATAAATTTTAATCCCAGAGACACATAGTTACGGTAATTTAATATATATTACTGTGAAGTACCTCTATCCGGTTTGTATATATCACTTAAGAGTTTAGATGATTGAGTTTACTGTACAAAAATACCCATTATGATTAAGATATGAAGAATGTTGACATTGGCCCTTAAACAACAGATTCTGCCCCTGCACATAGTATTAAATTGCAAGTTATCCAGTTAAGCCTTAGTGTTATATATTTATTTGTTTTTTTTCTAAATTTTTTCCTGCGTTTATTTTAATTTTATAGATTTTGCACTATAGGATTTGGTACAACTGCTTTTTCCACAAGTTTATGTTAATGGAGTTTGGTGCTTGCTTTTAGTCTGTTGATCAAATTCATTTTAAAATGAGAAGTTACTGGTTTTATTTTTTCTAACATCAAATGTTATTTGTTAACTTATGAATTATGACTTGAAGCATTATGAATAATTATGGAATGTTCCTATTCTAATATTTTATATGCATTTTAGAGGACATTTATAACCATAATGACCTGACATTTAATAATAAGATTATTATGTTAAAATTATTACTATGTTATTACCAAAGGAGATGGGCTATGTAAGGTAAATATCTAATTACATCATTTATAGTTTAGGCATCCTTTTTAGCTGTAATTTACTAGAATTATTTTTTTTTCATTATCACTGTCTAATAATTTTTTTAGGGCTGATGTGCTTACATCTTAGAAAGTTATAAATCGTACGATCTTGTTCAGACACCATAATAGGCCTTTTAAACCAGCATTATAAGTCGAACAAATATATTCCTAAATGACATTATTATTTTGGGCTATATTTTATGCTAACTCTAACATTTAATTTTTGACTTCTTGTTATATGGACCTATAATGACATATATTAATCTAACAATATTTTACCCCATTTGTCATGTCTTTATGTCACCTTTAATACAACGGTTTTGCAGTTATCCAATGCGCTGTATCTATATATGTAGTACTTTATAAATATATTTCAATATATGTTTGAATTCCTGACCCCTTATTTAACATAACATTTACAAAAATTTGCATTGCCAAAGGAAGGGCTTTCAGAAGCCTTACAGTAGATATGTCAACGCTTACTTTACATAACAACCATAAAACTTCCACATTCCTAAACTTAGCACACTGATCCGTGCATTTTGTTCATGAATGGTGCCTTACTCCCTACTTTCAATGGACACACATTTTGATTGCTTTAGGTTTCTACATTTCGTCTTTATCGAAATACTTGTGGCACATATCTGTGTTAATAAGTACAATACATAAGTACGTTTTCCTACAATGTATGCCTACCTCCGTTTCCTACAATATATGGCTACCTCCGGGCAAATCGTATAGCACAACACTTACGTACAACAAGCACTAGTTCAAACGTTGCAGCATGACACACTTTATATATATATATATATACATTCATCAACTAACTGATCATACCACAAAACATGTGGTCTTCCATAAGTCATTAAAAGGCCGACAAAAGGAACAAAAAAGCTTAAGCATTATAAATAGTTCATATAAGTTTCTGCCTTGTACAGTCTAACCTCTTTTATTCGTCAACCGTTGGACCGGCGGAATATTTAGGCAGTAAGCGAGGGTGGCGGTTAATCGGGGCACCAGATGGGTTGGGAAGAGTTTCAATCGGGCCATGCATTTATTAGGCTCGTCTTTAACTAATCATATTAAAAAAAAACCAACATTTTTAAACTGTGTACAAAATTTATTCACAGAGAAAGAAAATTTACAAATAGCTACAGAGAAATACAGTGTGTATAATTTATACATGAATAAACATATATATTGTATTTATATATTTCAAAAATAGAGATAAAAATGTGTAAACTTTAAAAACTAGAATACGGGTAGCCGACAAGTGACCACATGTATCCGCCAAAATCAGAGTGGAACGGGTGAAGTGAGGCATGGATTGAGTGGCAAGGGGAAATAGAGTGAGGTATGTTGCATATTAGAATGGATGTCTGCAGCCTAAATGTGTTTGTAGGTTGTGCCACCTACCACAAATCCAGAAAGCTGTCTAAGTTGTATACATACGCAAAATTTTAGGCAGAAAAGTCAAACCACTATATGTATATGAGTGATTTTAGCCCACGGCAGACAAACAGACACACGCTGTGCAAAAATGGTTGCAGGTGGCCCCTCCAGTTTTGTGTATATTATAAAGACCTATGTGAGATCTAAACACATGCACAATTTTGGCCCAATCGGTCAAATGGTTCCTGAGATATGAGCTTGTATGTGTGCAACGTTAACTAGAATGTAGGTGGCGCTACCTGTCTTAAAATCAAGAAAGCTATCCTGGATGTATACGCATGCCAAATTTCAGGTGAATTAGTCAATTCACTGCAGAGATATGAGTGATTTTAACCCAAGGCAGATGAACAGATGGACACTGTGCAAACATGATTACAGGTGGCGCCACCATTTTTTGTGTATGTTATAAAACAATCCAAGGGCTACATTTGTATAAATTTTATTTCCTGATCGGTCAAACGGTTCCCGAGATATGAGGGTTTATGTGTGGAAACAAACGCAAAAATGGACGCTGGATAGAGAGGAAAGGTCAGAGGTCAACGCAAATTGGTTAGGCACCAGTTCACATGTGACCCGATAATTGGTGTAAGTTTCGGAAAAATCGGTCCATTAGTCTCAGAGGAGCTCTCTGGAAATGAACGTGGCAGCGGCGGAGGAACCCGGTAAAGATATGTTCATATCTTTAAAGGTCTCAAAAATAGAGAAAAATTTCGTAAAAAAAACCCGAACAAATACAGGCGGTGCCACCAGTCTGCAGAAACTGATGAAACACTCCATGATCAATATCCATGCAAACAATTATGGTGATCTCTGCATTAGCTGTTCAGATACTTCAGCTTTTGTATCAAATTTTCCATTATTCTGAGATGTACTTTGGAGTGCCATAGCTCAAAGGATGTGGGTAACAGAGACCTTATTTCTGGTTTCCATGGAGTCTTTTCATTGTTCTCTCAGTGTGTGGAGAATGAAGATTCTAGGTCCAGTCGTTACGATTTGTGCCACGTTAACAGATGACAGCATCCTTAAAGGTCTCAAAAATAGAGGAAAAAAATCGTAAAAAATCGAACAATACTGGTGGCGCTCCCAGTCTGCAGGAACTGATGGAACATCTCATGATCAATACGTATGCCAGAAATCATGACCATCAGTGATGTAGTTATTGAGATATTGAAGTTTTTGTATGGATTTTTTGACTAATCTGGGGGGTACTTTGGGGCCCCATAGCTCGGAGGATTTCTGGTTTCCAAGGAGACTTTTCATGGACCTCTCAGAATCCCAAGTTACAAGGTTCTAAGTCCAGCGGTTACGATTTGTGCCTGGTTAACGGACAGACGGACAGACAGACGGACAGACAGACAGACGGACAGACGGACAGACAGACGGACGACGGACAAAGAGTGATCGCTTTAGCTCAGATGACTTTCAGTCAGCTGAGCTAAAAATCAGCTGCCATTAGGTGTAAAAGAGGAACTTTCTTTTGCTTTAGGCAAAACAGAAATAAATTTTAATCCCAGAGACACATAGTTACGGTAATTTAATATATATTACTGTGAAGTACCTCTATCCGGTTTGTATATATCACTTAAGAGTTTAGATGATTGAGTTTACTGTACAAAAATACCCATTATGATTAAGATATGAAGAATGTTGACATTGGCCCTTAAACAACAGATTCTGCCCCTGCACATAGTATTAAATTGCAAGTTATCCAGTTAAGCCTTAGTGTTATATATTTATTTGTTTTTTTTCTAAATTTTTTCCTGCGTTTATTTTAATTTTATAGATTTTGCACTATAGGATTTGGTACAACTGCTTTTTCCACAAGTTTATGTTAATGGAGTTTGGTGCTTGCTTTTAGTCTGTTGATCAAATTCATTTTAAAATGAGAAGTTACTGGTTTTATTTTTTCTAACATCAAATGTTATTTGTTAACTTATGAATTATGACTTGAAGCATTATGAATAATTATGGAATGTTCCTATTCTAATATTTTATATGCATTTTAGAGGACATTTATAACCATAATGACCTGACATTTAATAATAAGATTATTATGTTAAAATTATTACTATGTTATTACCAAAGGAGATGGGCTATGTAAGGTAAATATCTAATTACATCATTTATAGTTTAGGCATCCTTTTTAGCTGTAATTTACTAGAATTATTTTTTTTTCATTATCACTGTCTAATAATTTTTTTAGGGCTGATGTGCTTACATCTTAGAAAGTTATAAATCGTACGATCTTGTTCAGACACCATAATAGGCCTTTTAAACCAGCATTATAAGTCGAACAAATATATTCCTAAATGACATTATTATTTTGGGCTATATTTTATGCTAACTCTAACATTTAATTTTTGACTTCTTGTTATATGGACCTATAATGACATATATTAATCTAACAATATTTTACCCCATTTGTCATGTCTTTATGTCACCTTTAATACAACGGTTTTGCAGTTATCCAATGCGCTGTATCTATATATGTAGTACTTTATAAATATATTTCAATATATGTTTGAATTCCTGACCCCTTATTTAACATAACATTTACAAAAATTTGCATTGCCAAAGGAAGGGCTTTCAGAAGCCTTACAGTAGATATGTCAACGCTTACTTTACATAACAACCATAAAACTTCCACATTCCTAAACTTAGCACACTGATCCGTGCATTTTGTTCATGAATGGTGCCTTACTCCCTACTTTCAATGGACACACATTTTGATTGCTTTAGGTTTCTACATTTCGTCTTTATCGAAATACTTGTGGCACATATCTGTGTTAATAAGTACAATACATAAGTACGTTTTCCTACAATGTATGCCTACCTCCGTTTCCTACAATATATGGCTACCTCCGGGCAAATCGTATAGCACAACACTTACGTACAACAAGCACTAGTTCAAACGTTGCAGCATGACACACTTTATATATATATATATATATATATATATATATATATATATATATATAAATATTTAAGTTTACATTACTAGAATGACTGAATGAACTGTCCACTTAAGAATGAAATATATTACCATGCAGTCCTCGTTGCAGCGATAGGGGAAAGGTCAAATTCCTATAGGAAAGGTCAAAGGAATCCCGTTAATTACATTTCCCTCGTAAAATTAATATTTGATTTTCCCCATTAGGCATTGACCATCAATTTAAGTTGTTTTACCTAGTTCAGAATATGCTGGTATATAAATGGACCCTCGAGACATTGCTTTGCTTACATTCAAAACAACCTGACATCAGATAACCATTAAAATGGAAAAACCGTTCGCATTATCCGTCTGTCATCGCTCACACGCGCCAACACGGGTACATACATTCATCAACTAACTGATCATACCACAAAACATGTGGTCTTCCATAAGTCATTAAAAGGCCGACAAAAGGAACAAAAAAGCTTAAGCATTATAAATAGTTCATATAAGTTTCTGCCTTGTACAGTCTAACCTCTTTTATTCGTCAACCGTTGGACCGGCGGAATATTTAGGCAGTAAGCGAGGGTGGCGGTTAATCGGGGCACCAGATGGGTTGGGAAGAGTTTCAATCGGGCCATGCATTTATTAGGCTCGTCTTTAACTAATCATATTAAAAAAAAACCAACATTTTTAAACTGTGTACAAAATTTATTCACAGAGAAAGAAAATTTACAAATAGCTACAGAGAAATACAGTGTGTATAATTTATACATGAATAAACATGAAACAAAGATATACATGAATAACCTATACGGTAAAAATATAAAATTCTGCATGGCCCTCATTGTGCTGTTTCATTTTCATCCGAGTCTGCCTCCAAAGATTCCGTAATGGAGCATTGTTAACCTGCCGATATTCTTTGGTCCATCCTGTAAATACATCAATATCGGACTGTTCGTTGTATCTAGAACTTTCGAAATATCACAAGACGGTCTTCATGGCCTAGCGGACTTCTGTGGATGTGGGCGGAGGTTTGAGAACTATTTCCTAAGGTTCACAGGTTTGACTGGTTGTATCATTGCCGCCTGTCACTGTTTCCACGATATTTTGATCGCTTAAAGGTTGTGCCGTTCCGATGTTCTGGTCGGCATTGACGAATTCTTGAGGAGATATACGTGCACTGTGGTTATCTCCGAGGCTATCTGTAACTTGTTGTAGAAGTGGAAGGATTCTGTTTGCTTCTGGACCGTCCGGCCGATCTGTCTCCTTTGGCTGTTCGTCCCTGGGTATTAGGCCTATGTGTTTCCAACAATTGCCGATGGTGGCGCTGCTGACGGAATCCCAGGCACGCTTCGTCCAGCGTTTTTAATATATATGATATCAATGGACAAATTTGCATCCGGCGGTACTGTACCCTAACGGACTGGATGATGCCTCCATTGAGAGGTTGTAGGTGACTGTTTGTCGTTGGGGGCAGGAAGTATGAATATATAATATGAATGGCAAATTTGCAGCCGGCGGTACTGTGCCTTAAAGGACTGGATGATGCCTCCATCGAGAGGTCGTAGGTGACTGTTTGTCGTTGGGGGCAGGAAGTGAACTTTAACGTTTGTCAGATCGCCTGATATAATATGGCTCGGGGCGTTGTCCATCATTTGCAAAACTTGTCTCCCTTTCCGGCCCATGCATGCATCAAACTGCTTTATCCACTCTGCCAACAGCATACTGTTCATCCATGCATTGCGGTTGGCTCTGAAATCAATGTACAGCTGATGATTGAAATTATTGAAACAGCGTGGTTTTGCAGATTTGCCATTTACGAGAGCCTTCAGCTTTTCGGAACCATCAGCGTTACAACACATCACAAGTGTGATCAGGTCTTTTGCCTTCTTTACTCCCTTGGTAGAATTGGCTGTCGTGGGTGACCTGCAGGGTAGCTTTCTAAAGAAAAGGTCGGTCTCATCGCAGTTGAATACGTCCTTCAGTAGATATCCTAGGGCTGCACTAGCTGCAAAATCTTGTCTTGTTTATGCGGAAGTGTCACTTTCCAAATACTTAGCATACATTTTGATTGTTTACTTGTCAGTTTAAAGTTTGACCACAGATGGCAGTACAAGTCGGGCGTCCTTGTGCTGTGATAAGTAATTGAGCTGCATGTGGACGTGTAAGTGTGACGTCTCTTCATCGTCCTTGACAACTGCCTGTATTTATTTGTATATCCCCTCACCACCGAGGTCCTGGACGAATGTCAAGTACTAAAATGATTCATATATCTAAAAACATATAAGAATATTATGTGCAGGAATGAACTCGTATTGAATGTACATGGTTTAATTGAGATGTATGTACACTGAATGAAGTAACGGAATGTCCATTTATCGTCTCAAAAGGAGTTTACATTTACATCCTTGTCTGTTAATTATTAAAACTGTGCACAAAATGTGCACAAATGTGCACAAAAAGCATGATAGCAGTTCACATGCTTTGCAGCAAGTTTTACTCCAAGTCGATTGCGAATCTTGTTTTGTTTGTAGCCAAAGTTAGAGAATACACGTTCTACAGCAGCAGAACTGGCTGGCATACAGAGAAGATTGGATGCGTATGACACTAGCACTGAGGTGTCACTGTGGCTTCACCTGTGTGGTATCCTATACATGCCAATAAGTTGAAACTTGGCAGCTAGTAACCATCTTGTGTAAACCAGTTTTTGTACACACCCAATAAGTAATCCATACACTTTCAATCTTTCATTGATAGAAAAGAATTTTTTTTTCAAAATCATTAAATAATACAAATGATAGATTCAGATAGAAATATGATTGAAATAATGGGAGTTACAAAGTACGGTAGGTTTATACTCTATCTTAAAGAGTCCTGAATTTTTTATATCATTATAACTGCTATATATCACCAATATCAGTTTAATATTTATATAGTTATATATATTTTAAAGCAAAGAAGCATACTGATCACAGTATTGTGACATATATATTATGGTTTGGCGGGTAATACCCCTTTTTACCCGGGCGGGCAAAAAGCCTTAAAACCCACATGCGGATTTTAACGGGCAATTTGATTTGGGCTTTTCTAGAAGCATTCTTTTCAATCTCAGAATCGCTGCATAAAATGCATATAATGAAGTAAAGAGGAAAAACTTCAGTGATTGTCCATGAAATAAGTTTAATACCAATAGATGAGCAACATCACAGATATCAATAAAGAAGCACACAAGCAAAATATTGTGTCATAGACCAATGCTATTATGATACATCATGCATTATGTTCAACCTGTTTTATACAAACCGCTACCAGTCCAGTTCAGAATGTCCACAAAAGGCACGATAGCAGTTCACATGCTTTGCAGCAAGTTTTACTCCAAGTCGATTGCGAATCTTGTTTTGTTTGTAGCCAAAGTTAGAGAATACACGTTCTACAGCAGCAGAACTGGCTGGCATACAGAGAAGATTGGATGCGTATGACACTAGCACTAAGGTGTCACTGTGGCTTCACCTGTGTGGTATCCTATACATGCCAATAAGTTGAAACTTGGCAGCTAGTAACCATCTTGTGTAAACCAGTTTTTGTACACACCCAATAAGTAATCCAAACAGTTTCAGTCTTTCATTGATAGAAAAGATTTTTTTTTTTAAATCATTAAATAATACAAATGATAGATTCAGATAGAGATATGATTGAAATAATGAGAGTTACAAAGTACGGTAGGGTTATACTCTATCTTAAAGAGTCCTGATTTTTTTTATTATCATTATAACTGCTATATATCACCAATATCAGTTTAATATTTATATAGTTATATATATTTTAAAGCAAAGAAGCATACTGATCACAGTATTTCCCAAACTGGTACAAGAAATTTGTAGCCAAAAGTTAGAGAATACACGTTCTACAGCAGCAGAACTGGCTGGCATACAGAGAAGATTGGATGCGTATGACACTAGCACTAAGGTGTCACTGTGGCTTCACCTGTGTGGTATCCTATACATGCCAATAAGTTGAAACTTGGCAGCTAGTAACCATCTTGTGTAAACCAGTTTTTGTACACACCCAATAAGTAATCCAAACACTTTCAGTCTTTCATTGATAGAAAAGAATTTTTTTTTTTAAATCATTAAATAATACAAATGATAGATTCAGATAGAGATATGATTGAAATAATGAGAGTTACAAAGTACGGTAGGGTTATACTCTATCTTAAAGAGTCCTGATTTTTTTATTATCATTATAACTGCTATATATCACCAATATCAGTTTAATATTTATATAGTTATATATATTTTAAAGCAAAGAAGCATACTGATCACAGTATTTCCCAAACTGGTACAAGAAATTTTGAGTTCAGTCAGTTGCCATTTTAGACTACATTGCCCATAAAACCCGTAAAATCCATAAAACCCGGGTCTACCCAGGTTCACCCAGTCAAACCCACTGGGATGGGTTTTATGCTTAAAAATTGCTTTTTGCCCAACCTTGATATATATATATATATATATATATATATATCTATATATATATATATATATATATATATATATTTATATATATACTATGGCACGGTGAATGTTAGGGACATGAATTTTCATGAATTGGGTCGTTTTCTGAAAAATGACCCTTGAATTTAAGAAATATTTCTCCCGAAGTTTTGATATTCATGTTAAATGAAACATATGGAGATCATATGAAAAGGTAATTGGCATATTTCTTTAGAAGGAAAATAAATGGAAAAAAATTAAACATTTCATTTTGACAAACTCTAAATATTCTTTCTTATATGTTTAAGAAGAGCCGATCTTTCTTTTTATTATAACGATTTTACCTCTAATATTAGTATAAGGAGGAGGGGGCTAATTAAACTATTAATTATGATTTTCACGATTGGAACTGTCTAATGCGACCACCTAACAGGGCGGTAGGCGGACCCAAATAGCGGGGGGGGGGGAGGGGGGGGAGCAGTTGCCCCCGAGGGGGAGGGTCTGGGAGTGGTTTCGCCCGTCCCACGTTGTGGAAAAGTTTGAAAAATGTATGTTTACTGCATTCTGGTGCATTTTTGCTGTAATTTATTGGTCAATGTTTACTTTGAAGAAAAAAAAAAAAAAACACACACACAACTTTTGTCTTGGTAACTGATGCATTTTCACACATAATACCAACTTTTCAATACATTTTGTTCAAAAATATTTTTACACCTCACATCCCAGGCCCCCACCCCGCAGGCTGCGGCCCTGCCCAACCGACAGTGCTCCAGTAATCGTAATAGACAGGTGGTCTTATCTTTCAGGTTACAAACCTATATGATATGTATGACGGAAGTAAATATTATTCCACCTTTATGACTATCAATTTTACACTTATTGCACACAGTTGATTAAAATGTTGGTTTAACCTTGCGCCAACGTGTCCTTTGACTTTCAGCCGTATGAATGAGCTCCCAAGTTCATTATCACGTCGCTCCGGGCATGCTGACATGGTCTTGCTGCACATTGTATCAATATCGTCGTACGGCAGCGATATACGGGAACACAGTATAGAATGTATATAGAATATGAAAGAGGGCTGTATATGTAAAAGTGAATCGCTAAAATAGTTATGAGAAGGTAAAATTAATTCGAACTCTTATTTGGAGAATTTCTTACATGATAAATGTGCTCTTATGAAAGACACAAAATCATTTGGTGAAGCCGTTGGTTACTGACATCTCTTGCCGACGAAACCAACTGCCTGCGTTCGGTGGTCGGTACGTGTGCACAACAACAAAATAACCAGTGTCCCCTTACAGGTGGCCGCGACTTCACTGGTGGCCGCTACATCACCGGCACTTTGGCAATCAATCGACCGGTCAGCGCTGGTCAAGACACGTTAGGCGAGAAAATGTATTAGTAATATTTCACTATTGTCAGAGAAAAAACTGCCCGTAATCCGTATAAGCCAGTTTTACAGGGGTTATATGTAGTTAATATAACGGAATGTCGAAAGGGACTGATATCCAGTGGTTGTTATAGCCAGTTGCCCGCATTTACAGGTGGCCGTTCAAACAGGTTGGACTGTCTATATTTCAGGAACGCGGGGGTAAACGTCTTTGAGGCACGAAATCTCTTACGGACGCTCGGTTCTGAGGGTTCAAGCGTGCGATTGGACGCGCACATTTCTGGATTTTGCACCTTACAGCAGTCAATGATCATTACAGGGTGCCTCAACCGAATTATCCGGTCAGTTATGTAAACACCGCGCTGATGGCAGAGGCATTCATTTCGCTGTAAGCAATTTCTAATCATATAATGATGTGATAATGGGGTAACTCAGCATATGTTCCTATTTTTAATTATGGTTAACTGCTATTGCATATCAGCGCCATCTTGTTTTCATTAAGTGAACACATAACAATTGAGTAAGATATTCAAATGGATAATTCCTTCGTATATTCTTAACCATTTGAGTGGATCGCCGACTGGAAAACATAACGCTTTACTGCGTTGAGTTGAAATATGATTAAAGTTAATGTTTAATCGAAAAGAGAGACGTCTTAAACTTCTAAATCGTTCAACTTTTGAATAATAAATGGCGCTGAGAAGCAAATGCGGAAATTGCCGTAAATAACAATATCATGTTCAAAGGTGTACTATTACATGAAATACGAAAATTATTTAATTTTACATAACGCGTTTTGAAAGCCCATATATATATATATATATATATATATATATATATAGATAGATATATATATATATATAGATGTATGAGTAGCCATGCTCGTTCATTGTTTTATAGATGGAAAGGGTTTATTTGGTGTACGGCATATATTATATATATATAGATGTATGAGTAGCCATGCTGGTTCATTGTTTTATAGATGGAAAGGGTATACACATTGTATCTATAAAACAATGAACCAGCATGGCTACTCATACATCTATATATATATAATATATGCCGTACACCAAATAAAGCCATCAGTTCTCCCTGCTGCATGCAAAAGTCGCCGTGCCGACACGTGTAGCGGATGAGACTATGACGTCACTAGCATGACGTCACTTCGCTGGTTCCTATAAAAGTGTACAAATACACAGTGAGGTTGGGAATCTGTCATGGCCAAGTGGACTAAGGCAGCCGCACCGGAAATCGGAAGATCGTGGGTTCGAATCCCACTGGCAGTGAACCACTTTTCTGTGTATACACTTTCCATCTATAAAACAATGAACCAGCATGGCTACTCATACATCTATATATATAATATATATGTAATATATGCCGTACACCAAATAAAGCCATCAGTTCTCCCTGCTGCATGCAAAAGTCGCCATGCCGACACGTGTAGTGGGTGAGACTATGACGTCACTACCATGACGTCACTTCGCTGGTTCCTATAAAAGTGTACAAATACACAGTGAGGTTGGGAATCTGTCATGGCCAAGTGGACTAAGGCAGCCGCACCGGAAATCGGAAGATCGTGGGTTCGAATCCCACTGGCAGTGAGCCACTTTTCTGTGTATACCCTTTCCATCTATATATATATATATATATATATATATATATATATATATATATATGATTTTCCTCCTGCAAAACAGTCCTTGGAATCGAAAGGTACCCTTATAAAATGAGCAGCAACTCAGCTAATAAAATTTGTATTTAAACAAGTGACCCATGGGTCATGACGCTCAGCTGACTGGGAAGAGATTCGCAAAAGGAAATTTTATCATCAGAATGGTAGTATATACCCATTAAACTGAAGCATCAAATAGATTAACCAACAGGCCAAGATTTAGTCTGTATTTATATATTTCAAAAATAGAGATAAAAATGTGTAAACTTTAAAAACTAGAATACGGGTAGCCGACAAGTGACCACATGTATCCGCCAAAATCAGAGTGGAACGGGTGAAGTGAGGCATGGATTGAGTGGCAAGGGGAAATAGAGTGAGGTATGTTGCATATTAGAATGGATGTCTGCAGCCTAAATGTGTTTGTAGGTTGTGCCACCTACCACAAATCCAGAAAGCTGTCTAAGTTGTATACATACGCAAAATTTTAGGCAGAAAAGTCAAACCACTATATGTATATGAGTGATTTTAGCCCACGGCAGACAAACAGACACACGCTGTGCAAAAATGGTTGCAGGTGGCCCCTCCAGTTTTGTGTATATTATAAAGACCTATGTGAGATCTAAACACATGCACAATTTTGGCCCAATCGGTCAAATGGTTCCTGAGATATGAGCTTGTATGTGTGCAACGTTAACTAGAATGTAGGTGGCGCTACCTGTCATAAAATCAAGAAAGCTATCCTGGATGTATACGCATGCCAAATTTCAGGTGAATTAGTCAATTCACTGCAGAGATATGAGTGATTTTAACCCAAGGCAGATGAACAGATGGACACTGTGCAAACATGATTACAGGTGGCGCCACCATTTTTTGTGTATGTTATAAAACAATCCAAGGGCTACATTTGTATAAATTTTATTTCCTGATCGGTCAAACGGTTCCCGAGATATGAGGGTTTATGTGTGGAAACAAACGCACAAATGGACGCTGGATAGAGAGGAAAGGTCAGAGGTCAACGCAAATTGGTTAGGCACCAGTTCACATGTGACCCGATAATTGGTGTAAGTTTCGGAAAAATCGGTCCATTAGTCTCAGAGGAGCTCTCTGGAAATGAACGTGGCAGCGGCGGAGGAACCCGGTAAAGATATGTTCATATCTTTAAAGGTCTCAAAAATAGAGAAAAATTTCGTAAAAAAACCCGAACAAATACAGGCGGTGCCACCAGTCTGCAGAAACTGATGAAACACTCCATGATCAATATCCATGCAAACAATTATGGTGATCTCTGCATTAGCTGTTCAGATACTTCAGCTTTTGTATCAAATTTTCCATTATTCTGAGATGTACTTTGGAGTGCCATAGCTCAAAGGATATGGGTAACAGAGACCTTATTTCTGGTTTCCATGGAGACTTTTCATTGTTCTCTCAGTGTGTGGAGAATGAAGATTCTAGGTCCAGTCGTTACGATTTGTGCCACGTTAACAGATGACAGCATCCTTAAAGGTCTCAAAAATAGAGGAAAAAAATCGTAAAAAATCGAACAATACTGGTGGCGCTCCCAGTCTGCAGGAACTGATGGAACATCTCATGATCAATACGTATGCCAGAAATCATGACCATCAGTGATGTAGTTATTGAGATATTGAAGTTTTTGTATGGATTTTTTGACTAATCTGGGGGGTACTTTGGGGCCCCATAGCTCGGAGGATTTCTGGTTTCCAAGGAGACTTTTCATGGACCTCTCAGAATCCCAAGTTACAAGGTTCTAAGTCCAGCGGTTACGATTTGTGCCTGGTTAACGGACAGACGGACAGACAGACGGACAGACAGACAGACGGACAGACGGACAGACAGACGGACGACGGACAAAGAGTGATCGCTTTAGCTCAGATGACTTTCAGTCAGCTGAGCTAAAAATCAGCTGCCATTAGGTGTAAAAGAGGAACTTTCTTTTGCTTTAGGCAAAACAGAAATAAATTTTAATCCCAGAGACACATAGTTACGGTAATTTAATATATATTACTGTGAAGTACCTCTATCCGGTTTGTATATATCACTTAAGAGTTTAGATGATTGAGTTTACTGTACAAAAATACCCATTATGATTAAGATATGAAGAATGTTGACATTGGCCCTTAAACAACAGATTCTGCCCCTGCACATAGTATTAAATTGCAAGTTATCCAGTTAAGCCTTAGTGTTATATATTTATTTGTTTTTTTTCTAAATTTTTTCCTGCGTTTATTTTAATTTTATAGATTTTGCACTATAGGATTTGGTACAACTGCTTTTTCCACAAGTTTATGTTAATGGAGTTTGGTGCTTGCTTTTAGTCTGTTGATCAAATTCATTTTAAAATGAGAAGTTACTGGTTTTATTTTTTCTAACATCAAATGTTATTTGTTAACTTATGAATTATGACTTGAAGCATTATGAATAATTATGGAATGTTCCTATTCTAATATTTTATATGCATTTTAGAGGACATTTATAACCATAATGACCTGACATTTAATAATAAGATTATTATGTTAAAATTATTACTATTTTATTACCAAAGGAGATGGGCTATGTAAGGTAAATATCTAATTACATCATTTATAGTTTAGGCATCCTTTTTAGCTGTAATTTACTAGAATTATTTTTTTTTCATTATCACTGTCTAATAATTTTTTTAGGGCTGATGTGCTTACATCTTAGAAAGTTATAAATCGTACGATCTTGTTCAGACACCATAATAGGCCTTTTAAACCAGCATTATAAGTCGAACAAATATATTCCTAAATGACATTATTATTTTGGGCTATATTTTATGCTAACTCTAACATTTAATTTTTGACTTCTTGTTATATGGACCTATAATGACATATATTAATCTAACAATATTTTACCCCATTTGTCATGTCTTTATGTCACCTTTAATACAACGGTTTTGCAGTTATCCAATGCGCTGTATCTATATATGTAGTACTTTAT
The DNA here is from genome assembly GCA_026874595.1 of Sipunculus nudus. NCBI lineage: Eukaryota > Metazoa > Annelida > Sipuncula > Golfingiida > Sipunculidae > Sipunculus > Sipunculus nudus. The sequence continues at coordinate 19,323,351 of CM049311.1, read as the reverse complement.
AAATATATTTCAATATATGATTGATTTCCTGACCCCTTATTTAACATAACATTTACAAAAATTTGCATTGCCAAAGGAAGGGCTTTCAGAAGCCTTACAGTAGATATGTCAACGCTTACTTTACATAACAACCATAAAACTTCCACATTCCTAAACTTAGCACACTGATCCGTGCATTTTGTTCATGAATGGTGCCTTACTCCCTACTTTCAATGGACACACATTTTGATTGCTTTAGGTTTCTACATTTCGTCTTTATCGAAATACTTGTGGCACATATCTGTGTTAATAAGTACAATACATAAGTACGTTTTCCTACAATGTATGCCTACCTCCGTTTCCTACAATATATGGCTACCTCCGGGCAAATCGTATAGCACAACACTTACGTACAACAAGCACTAGTTCAAACGTTGCAGCATGACACACTTTATATATATATATATATATATATATATATATATATATATATATATATATATAAATATTTAAGTTTACATTACTAGAATGACTGAATGAACTGTCCACTTAAGAATGAAATATATTACCATGCAGTCCTCGTTGCAGCGATAGGGGAAAGGTCAAATTCCTATAGGAAAGGTCAAAGGAATCCCGTTAATTACATTTCCCTCGTAAAATTAATATTTGATTTTCCCCATTAGGCATTGACCATCAATTTAAGTTGTTTTACCTAGTTCAGAATATGCTGGTATATAAATGGACCCTCGAGACATTGCTTTGCTTACATTCAAAACAACCTGACATCAGATAACCATTAAAATGGAAAAACCGTTCGCATTATCCGTCTGTCATCGCTCACACGCGCCAACACGGGTACATACATTCATCAACTAACTGATCATACCACAAAACATGTGGTCTTCCATAAGTCATTAAAAGGCCGACAAAAGGAACAAAAAAGCTTAAGCATTATAAATAGTTCATATAAGTTTCTGCCTTGTACAGTCTAACCTCTTTTATTCGTCAACCGTTGGACCGGCGGAATATTTAGGCAGTAAGCGAGGGTGGCGGTTAATCGGGGCACCAGATGGGTTGGGAAGAGTTTCAATCGGGCCATGCATTTATTAGGCTCGTCTTTAACTAATCATATTAAAAAAAAACCAACATTTTTAAACTGTGTACAAAATTTATTCACAGAGAAAGAAAATTTACAAATAGCTACAGAGAAATACAGTGTGTATAATTTATACATGAATAAACATGAAACAAAGATATACATGAATAACCTATACGGTAAAAATATAAAATTCTGCATGGCCCTCATTGTGCTGTTTCATTTTCATCCGAGTCTGCCTCCAAAGATTCCGTAATGGAGCATTGTTAACCTGCCGATATTCTTTGGTCCATCCTGTAAATACATCAATATCGGACTGTTCGTTGTATCTAGAACTTTCGAAATATCACAAGACGGTCTTCATGGCCTAGCGGACTTCTGTGGATGTGGGCGGAGGTTTGAGAACTATTTCCTAAGGTTCACAGGTTTGACTGGTTGTATCATTGCCGCCTGTCACTGTTTCCACGATATTTTGATCGCTTAAAGGTTGTGCCGTTCCGATGTTCTGGTCGGCATTGACGAATTCTTGAGGAGATATACGTGCACTGTGGTTATCTCCGAGGCTATCTGTAACTTGTTGTAGAAGTGGAAGGATTCTGTTTGCTTCTGGACCGTCCGGCCGATCTGTCTCCTTTGGCTGTTCGTCCCTGGGTATTAGGCCTATGTGTTTCCAACAATTGCCGATGGTGGCGCTGCTGACGGAATCCCAGGCACGCTTCGTCCAGCGTTTTTAATATATATGATATCAATGGACAAATTTGCATCCGGCGGTACTGTACCCTAACGGACTGGATGATGCCTCCATTGAGAGGTTGTAGGTGACTGTTTGTCGTTGGGGGCAGGAAGTATGAATATATAATATGAATGGCAAATTTGCAGCCGGCGGTACTGTGCCTTAAAGGACTGGATGATGCCTCCATCGAGAGGTCGTAGGTGACTGTTTGTCGTTGGGGGCAGGAAGTGAACTTTAACGTTTGTCAGATCGCCTGATATAATATGGCTCGGGGCGTTGTCCATCATTTGCAAAACTTGTCTCCCTTTCCGGCCCATGCATGCATCAAACTGCTTTATCCACTCTGCCAACAGCATACTGTTCATCCATGCATTGCGGTTGGCTCTGAAATCAATGTACAGCTGATGATTGAAATTATTGAAACAGCGTGGTTTTGCAGATTTGCCATTTACGAGAGCCTTCAGCTTTTCGGAACCATCAGCGTTACAACACATCACAAGTGTGATCAGGTCTTTTGCCTTCTTTACTCCCTTGGTAGAATTGGCTGTCGTGGGTGACCTGCAGGGTAGCTTTCTAAAGAAAAGGTCGGTCTCATCGCAGTTGAATACGTCCTTCAGTAGATATCCTAGGGCTGCACTAGCTGCAAAATCTTGTCTTGTTTATGCGGAAGTGTCACTTTCCAAATACTTAGCATACATTTTGATTGTTTACTTGTCAGTTTAAAGTTTGACCACAGATGGCAGTACAAGTCGGGCGTCCTTGTGCTGTGATAAGTAATTGAGCTGCATGTGGACGTGTAAGTGTGACGTCTCTTCATCGTCCTTGACAACTGCCTGTATTTATTTGTATATCCCCTCACCACCGAGGTCCTGGACGAATGTCAAGTACTAAAATGATTCATATATCTAAAAACATATAAGAATATTATGTGCAGGAATGAACTCGTATTGAATGTACATGGTTTAATTGAGATGTATGTACACTGAATGAAGTAACGGAATGTCCATTTATCGTCTCAAAAGGAGTTTACATTTACATCCTTGTCTGTTAATTATTAAAACTACAGAACCAGTCCAGTTCAGAATGTGCACAAAAAGCATGATAGCAGTTCACATGCTTTGCAGCAAGTTTTACTCCAAGTCGATTGCGAATCTTGTTTTGTTTGTAGCCAAAGTTAGAGAATACACGTTCTACAGCAGCAGAACTGGCTGGCATACAGAGAAGATTGGATGCGTATGACACTAGCACTGAGGTGTCACTGTGGCTTCACCTGTGTGGTATCCTATACATGCCAATAAGTTGAAACTTGGCAGCTAGTAACCATCTTGTGTAAACCAGTTTTTGTACACACCCAATAAGTAATCCATACACTTTCAATCTTTCATTGATAGAAAAGAATTTTTTTTTCAAAATCATTAAATAATACAAATGATAGATTCAGATAGAAATATGATTGAAATAATGGGAGTTACAAAGTACGGTAGGTTTATACTCTATCTTAAAGAGTCCTGAATTTTTTATATCATTATAACTGCTATATATCACCAATATCAGTTTAATATATATATAGTTATATATATTTTAAAGCAAAGAAGCATACTGATCACAGTATTGTGACATATATATTATGGTTTGGCGGGTAATACCCCTTTTTACCCGGGCGGGCAAAAAGCCTTAAAACCCACATGCGGATTTTAACGGGCAATTTGATTTGGGCTTTTCTAGAAGCATTCTTTTCAATCTCAGAATCGCTGCATAAAATGCATATAATGAAGTAAAGAGGAAAAACTTCAGTGATTGTCCATGAAATAAGTTTAATACCAATAGATGAGCAACATCACAGATATCAATAAAGAAGCACACAAGCAAAAAATTGTGTCATAGACCAATGCTATTATGATACATCATGCATTATGTTCAACCTGTTTTATACAAACCGCTACCAGTCCAGTTCAGAATGTCCACAAAAGGCACGATAGCAGTTCACATGCTTTGCAGCAAGTTTTACTCCAAGTCGATTGCGAATCTTGTTTTGTTTGTAGCCAAAGTTAGAGAATACACGTTCTACAGCAGCAGAACTGGCTGGCATACAGAGAAGATTGGATGCGTATGACACTAGCACTAAGGTGTCACTGTGGCTTCACCTGTGTGGTATCCTATACATGCCAATAAGTTGAAACTTGGCAGCTAGTAACCATCTTGTGTAAACCAGTTTTTGTACACACCCAATAAGTAATCCAAACAGTTTCAGTCTTTCATTGATAGAAAAGATTTTTTTTTTTAAATCATTAAATAATACAAATGATAGATTCAGATAGAGATATGATTGAAATAATGAGAGTTACAAAGTACGGTAGGGTTATACTCTATCTTAAAGAGTCCTGATTTTTTTTATTATCATTATAACTGCTATATATCACCAATATCAGTTTAATATTTATATAGTTATATATATTTTAAAGCAAAGAAGCATACTGATCACAGTATTTCCCAAACTGGTACAAGAAATTTGTAGCCAAAAGTTAGAGAATACACGTTCTACAGCAGCAGAACTGGCTGGCATACAGAGAAGATTGGATGCGTATGACACTAGCACTAAGGTGTCACTGTGGCTTCACCTGTGTGGTATCCTATACATGCCAATAAGTTGAAACTTGGCAGCTAGTAACCATCTTGTGTAAACCAGTTTTTGTACACACCCAATAAGTAATCCAAACACTTTCAGTCTTTCATTGATAGAAAAGAATTTTTTTTTTAAATCATTAAATAATACAAATGATAGATTCAGATAGAGATATGATTGAAATAATGAGAGTTACAAAGTACGGTAGGGTTATACTCTATCTTAAAGAGTCCTGATTTTTTTATTATCATTATAACTGCTATATATCACCAATATCAGTTTAATATTTATATAGTTATATATATTTTAAAGCAAAGAAGCATACTGATCACAGTATTTCCCAAACTGGTACAAGAAATTTTGAGTTCAGTCAGTTGCCATTTTAGACTACATTGCCCATAAAACCCGTAAAATCCATAAAACCCGGGTCTACCCAGGTTCACCCAGTCAAACCCACTGGGATGGGTTTTATGCTTAAAAATTGCTTTTTGCCCAACCTTGATATATATATATATATATATATATATATCTATATATATATATATATATATATATATATATATATATATTTATATATATACTATGGCACGGTGAATGTTAGGGACATGAATTTTCATGAATTGGGTCGTTTTCTGAAAAATGACCCTTGAATTTAAGAAATATTTCTCCCGAAGTTTTGATATTCATGTTAAATGAAACATATGGAGATCATATGAAAAGGTAATTGGCATATTTCTTTAGAAGGAAAATAAATGGAAAAAAATTAAACATTTCATTTTGACAAACTCTAAATATTCTTTCTTATATGTTTAAGAAGAGCCGATCTTTCTTTTTATTATAACGATTTTACCTCTAATATTAGTATAAGGAGGAGGGGGCTAATTAAACTATTAATTATGATTTTCACGATTGGAACTGTCTAATGCGACCACCTAACAGGGCGGTAGGCGGACCCAAATAGCGGGGGGGGGGGGGGGAGGGGGGAGAGCAGTTGCCCCCGAGGGGGAGGGTCTGGGAGTGGTTTCGCCCGTCCCACGTTGTGGAAAAGTTTGAAAAATGTATGTTTACTGCATTCTTGTGCATTTTTGCTGTAATTTATTGGTCAATGTTTACTTTGAAGAAAAAAAAAAAAAAAACACACACGCAACTTTTGTCTTGGTAACTGATGCATTTTCACACATAATACCAACTTTTCAATACATTTTGTTCAAAAATATTTTTACACCTCACATCCCAGGCCCCCACCCCGCAGGCTGCGGCCCTGCCCAACCGACAGTGCTCCAGTAATCGTAATAGACAGGTGGTCTTATCTTTCAGGTTACAAACCTATATGATATGTATGACGGAAGTAAATATTATTCCACCTTTATGACTATCAATTTTACACTTATTGCACACAGTTGATTAAAATGTTGGTTTAACCTTGCGCCAACGTGTCCTTTGACTTTCAGCCGTATGAATGAGCTCCCAAGTTCATTATCACGTCGCTCCGGGCATGCTGACATGGTCTTGCTGCACATTGTATCAATATCGTCGTACGGCAGCGATATACGGGAACACAGTATAGAATGTATATAGAATATGAAAGAGGGCTGTATATGTAAAAGTGAATCGCTAAAATAGTTATGAGAAGGTAAAATTAATTCGAACTCTTATTTGGAGAATTTCTTCTTACATGATAAATGTGCTCTTATGAAAGACACAAAATCATTTGGTGAAGCCGTTGGTTACTGACATCTCTTGCCGACGAAACCAACTGCCTGCGTTCGGTGGTCGGTACGTGTGCACAACAACAAAATAACCAGTGTCCCCTTACAGGTGGCCGCGACTTCACTGGTGGCCGCTACATCACCGGCACTTTGGCAATCAATCGACCGGTCAGCGCTGGTCAAGACACGTTAGGCGAGAAAATGTATTAGTAATATTTCACTATTGTCAGAGAAAAAACTGCCCGTAATCCGTATAAGCCAGTTTTACAGGGGTTATATGTAGTTAATATAACGGAATGTCGAAAGGGACTGATATCCAGTGGTTGTTATAGCCAGTTGCCCGCATTTACAGGTGGCCGTTCAAACAGGTTGGACTGTCTATATTTCAGGAACGCGGGGGTAAACGTCTTTGAGGCACGAAATCTCTTACGGACGCTCGGTTCTGAGGGTTCAAGCGTGCGATTGGACGCACACATTTCTGGATTTTGCACCTTACAGCAGTCAATGATCATTACAGGGTGCCTCAACCGAATTATCCGGTCAGTTATGTAAACACCGCGCTGATGGCAGAGGCATTTATTTCGCTGTAAGCAATTTCTAATCATATAATGATGTGATAATGGGGTAACTCAGCATATGTTCCTATTTTTAATTATGGTTAACTGCTATTGCATATCAGCGCCATCTTGTTTTCATTAAGTGAACACATAACAATTGAGTAAGATATTCAAATGGATAATTCCTTCGTATATTCTTAACCATTTGAGTGGATCGCCGACTGGAAAACATAACGCTTTACTGCGTTGAGTTGAAATATGATTAAAGTTAATGTTTAATCGAAAAGAGAGACGTCTTAAACTTCTAAATCGTTCAACTTTTGAATAATAAATGGCGCTGAGAAGCAAATGCGGAAATTGCCGTAAATAACAATATCATGTTCAAAGGTGTACTATTACATGAAATACGAAAATTATTTAATTTTACATAACGCGTTTTGAAAGCCCATATATATATATATATATATATATAGATAGATATATATATATATATAGATGTATGAGTAGCCATGCTCGTTCATTGTTTTATAGATGGAAAGGGTTTATTTGGTGTACGGCATATATTATATATATATAGATGTATGAGTAGCCATGCTGGTTCATTGTTTTATAGATGGAAAGGGTATACACATTGTATCTATAAAACAATGAACCAGCATGGCTACTCATACATCTATATATATATAATATATGCCGTACACCAAATAAAGCCATCAGTTCTCCCTGCTGCATGCAAAAGTCGCCGTGCCGACACGTGTAGCGGATGAGACTATGACGTCACTAGCATGACGTCACTTCGCTGGTTCCTATAAAAATGTACAAATACACAGTGAGGTTGGGAATCTGTCATGGCCAAGTGGACTAAGGCAGCCGCACCGGAAATCGGAAGATCGTGGGTTCGAATCCCACTGGCAGTGAACCACTTTTCTGTGTATACACTTTCCATCTATAAAACAATGAACCAGCATGGCTACTCATACATCTATATATATAATATATATGTAATATATGCCGTACACCAAATAAAGCCATCAGTTCTCCCTGCTGCATGCAAAAGTCGCCATGCCGACACGTGTAGTGGGTGAGACTATGACGTCACTACCATGACGTCACTTCGCTGGTTCCTATAAAAGTGTACAAATACACAGTGAGGTTGGGAATCTGTCATGGCCAAGTGGACTAAGGCAGCCGCACCGGAAATCGGAAGATCGTGGGTTCGAATCCCACTGGCAGTGAGCCACTTTTCTGTGTATACCCTTTCCATCTATATATATATATATATATATATATATATATATATATGATTTTCCTCCTGCAAAACAGTCCTTGGAATCGAAAGGTACCCTTATAAAATGAGCAGCAACTCAGCTAATAAAATTTGTATTTAAACAAGTGACCCATGGGTCATGACGCTCAGCTGACTGGGAAGAGATTCGCAAAAGGAAATTTTATCATCAGAATGGTAGTATATACCCATTAAACTGAAGCATCAAATAGATTAACCAACAGGCCAAGATTTAGTCTGTATTTATATATTTCAAAAATAGAGATAAAAATGTGTAAACTTTAAAAACTAGAATACGGGTAGCCGACAAGTGACCACATGTATCCGCCAAAATCAGAGTGGAACGGGTGAAGTGAGGCATGGATTGAGTGGCAAGGGGAAATAGAGTGAGGTATGTTGCATATTAGAATGGATGTCTGCAGCCTAAATGTGTTTGTAGGTTGTGCCACCTACCACAAATCCAGAAAGCTGTCTAAGTTGTATACATACGCAAAATTTTAGGCAGAAAAGTCAAACCACTATATGTATATGAGTGATTTTAGCCCACGGCAGACAAACAGACACACGCTGTGCAAAAATGGTTGCAGGTGGCCCCTCCAGTTTTGTGTATATTATAAAGACCTATGTGAGATCTAAACACATGCACAATTTTGGCCCAATCGGTCAAATGGTTCCTGAGATATGAGCTTGTATGTGTGCAACGTTAACTAGAATGTAGGTGGCGCTACCTGTCATAAAATCAAGAAAGCTATCCTGGATGTATACGCATGCCAAATTTCAGGTGAATTAGTCAATTCACTGCAGAGATATGAGTGATTTTAACCCAAGGCAGATGAACAGATGGACACTGTGCAAACATGATTACAGGTGGCGCCACCATTTTTTGTGTATGTTATAAAACAATCCAAGGGCTACATTTGTATAAATTTTATTTCCTGATCGGTCAAACGGTTCCCGAGATATGAGGGTTTATGTGTGGAAACAAACGCACAAATGGACGCTGGATAGAGAGGAAAGGTCAGAGGTCAACGCAAATTGGTTAGGCACCAGTTCACATGTGACCCGATAATTGGTGTAAGTTTCGGAAAAATCGGTCCATTAGTCTCAGAGGAGCTCTCTGGAAATGAACGTGGCAGCGGCGGAGGAACCCGGTAAAGATATGTTCATATCTTTAAAGGTCTCAAAAATAGAGAAAAATTTCGTAAAAAAACCCGAACAAATACAGGCGGTGCCACCAGTCTGCAGAAACTGATGAAACACTCCATGATCAATATCCATGCAAACAATTATGGTGATCTCTGCATTAGCTGTTCAGATACTTCAGCTTTTGTATCAAATTTTCCATTATTCTGAGATGTACTTTGGAGTGCCATAGCTCAAAGGATATGGGTAACAGAGACCTTATTTCTGGTTTCCATGGAGACTTTTCATTGTTCTCTCAGTGTGTGGAGAATGAAGATTCTAGGTCCAGTCGTTACGATTTGTGCCACGTTAACAGATGACAGCATCCTTAAAGGTCTCAAAAATAGAGGAAAAAAATCGTAAAAAATCGAACAATACTGGTGGCGCTCCCAGTCTGCAGGAACTGATGGAACATCTCATGATCAATACGTATGCCAGAAATCATGACCATCAGTGATGTAGTTATTGAGATATTGAAGTTTTTGTATGAATTTTTTGACTAATCTGGGGGGTACTTTGGGGCCCCATAGCTCGGAGGATTTCTGGTTTCCAAGGAGACTTTTCATGGACCTCTCAGAATCCCAAGTTACAAGGTTCTAAGTCCAGCGGTTACGATTTGTGCCTGGTTAACGGACAGACGGACAGACAGACGGACAGACAGACAGACGGACAGACGGACAGACAGACGGACGACGGACAAAGAGTGATCGCTTTAGCTCAGATGACTTTCAGTCAGCTGAGCTAAAAATCAGCTGCCATTAGGTGTAAAAGAGGAACTTTCTTTTGCTTTAGGCAAAACAGAAATACATTTTAATCCCAGAGACACATAGTTACGGTAATTTAATATATATTACTGTGAAGTACCTCTATCCGGTTTGTATATATCACTTAAGAGTTTAGATGATTGAGTTTACTGTACAAAAATACCCATTATGATTAAGATATGAAGAATGTTGACATTGGCCCTTAAACAACAGATTCTGCCCCTGCACATAGTATTAAATTGCAAGTTATCCAGTTAAGCCTTAGTGTTATATATTTATTTGTTTTTTTTTCTAAATTTTTTCCTGCGTTTATTTTAATTTTAAAGATTTTGCACTATAGGATTTGGTACAACTGCTTTTTCCACAATTGCATGTTAATGGAGTTTGGTGCTTGCTTTTAGTCTGTTGATCAAATTCATTTTAAAATGAGAAGTTACTGGTTTTATTTTTTCTAACATCAAATGTTATTTGTTAACTTATGAATTATGACTTGAAGCATTATGAATAATTATGGAATGTTCCTATTCTAATATTTTATATGCATTTTAGAGGACATTTATAACCATAATGACCTGACATTTAATAATAAGATTATTATGTTAAAATTATTACTATGTTATTACCAAAGGAGATGGGCTATGTAAGGTAAATATCTAATTACATCATTTATAGTTTAGGCATCCTTTTTAGCTGTAATTTACTAGAATTATTTTTTTTTTCATTATCACTGTCTAATAATTTTTTAGGGCTGATGTGCTTACATCTTAGAAAGTTATAAATCGTACGATCTTGTTCAGACACCATAATAGGCCTTTCAAACCAGCATTATAAGTCGAACAAATATATTCCTAAATGACATTATTATTTTGGGCTATATTTTATGCTAACTCTAACATTTAATTTTTGACTTCTTGTTATATGGACCTATAATGACATATATTAATCTAACAATATTTTACCCCATTTGTCATGTCTTTATGTCACCTTTAATACAACGGTTTTGCAGTTATCCAATGCGCTGTATCTATATATGTAGTACTTTATAAATATATTTCAATATATGATTGATTTCCTGACCCCTTATTTAACATAACATTTACAAAAATTTGCATTGCCAAAGGAAGGGCTTTCAGAAGCCTTACAGTAGATATGTCAACGCTTACTTTACATAACAACCATAAAACTTCCACATTCCTAAACTTAGCACACTGATCCGTGCATTTTGTTCATGAATGGTGCCTTACTCCCTACTTTCAATGGACACACATTTTGATTGCTTTAGGTTTCTACATTTCGTCTTTATCGAAATACTTGTGGCACATATCTGTGTTAATAAGTACAATACATAAGTACGTTTTCCTACAATGTATGCCTACCTCCGTTTCCTACAATATATGGCTACCTCCGGGCAAATCGTATAGCACAACACTTACGTACAACAAGCACTAGTTCAAACGTTGCAGCATGACACACTTTATATATATATATATATATATATATATATATATATATATATATAAATATTTAAGTTTACATTACTAGAATGACTGAATGAACTGTCCACTTAAGAATGAAATATATTACCATGCAGTCCTCGTTGGAGCGATAGAGGAAAGGTCAAATTCCTATAGGAAAGGTCAAAGGAATCCCGTTAATTACATTTCCCTCGTAAAATTAATATTTGATTTTCCCCATTAGGCATTGACCATCAATTTAAGTTGTTTTACCTAGTTCAGAATATGCTGGTATATAAATGGACCCTCGAGACATTGCTTTGCTAACATTCAAAACAACCTGACATCAGATAACCATTAAAATGGAAAAACCGTTCGCATTATCCGTCTGTCATCGCTCACACGCGCCAACACGGGTACATACATTCATCAACTAACTGATCATACCACAAAACATGTGGTCTTCCATAAGTCATTAAAAGGCCGACAAAAGGAACAAAAAAGCTTAAGCATTATAAATAGTTCATATAAGTTTCTGCCTTGTACAGTCTAACCTCTTTTATTCGTCAACCGTTGGACCGGCGGAATATTTAGGCAGTAAGCGAGGGTGGCGGTTAATCGGGGCACCAGATGGGTTGGGAAGAGTTTCAATCGGGCCATGCATTTATTAGGCTCGTCTTTAACTAATCATATTAAAAAAAACCAACATTTTTAAACTGTGTACAAAATTTATTCACAGAGAAAGAAAATTTACAAATAGCTACAGAGAAATACAGTGTGTATAATTTATACATGAATAAACATGAAACAAAGATATACATGAATAACCTATACGGTAAAATATAAAATTCTGCATGGCCCTCCTTGTGCTGTTTCATTTTCATCCGAGTCTGCCTCCAAAGATTCCGTAATGGAGCATTGTTAACCTGCCGATATTCTTTGGTCCATCCTGTAAATACATCAATATCGGACTGTCCGTTGTATCTAGAACTTTCGAAATATCACAAGACGGTCTTCATGGCCTAGCGGACTTCTGTGGATGTGGGCGGAGGTTTGAGAACTATTTCCTAAGGTTCACAGGTTTGACTGGTTGTATCATTGCCGCCTGTCACTGTTTCCACGATATCTTGATCGCTTAAAGGTTGTGCCGTTCCGATGTTCTGGTCGGCATTGACGAATTCTTGAGGAGATATACGTGCACTGTGGTTATCTCCGAGGCTATCTGTAACTTGTTGTAGAAGTGGAAGGATTCTGTTTGCTTCTGGACCGTCCGGCCGATCTGTCTCCTTTGGCTGTTCGTCCCTGGGTATTAGGCCTATGTGTTTCCAACAATTGTCGATGGTGGCGCTGCTGACGGAATCCCAGGCACGCTTCGTCCAGCGTTTTTAATATATATGATATCAATGGACAAATTTGCATCCGGCGGTACTGTACCCTAACGGACTGGATGATGCCTCCATTGAGAGGTTGTAGGTGACTGTTTGTCGTTGGGGGCAGGAAGTATGAATATATAATATGAATGGCAAATTTGCAGCCGGCGGTACTGTGCCTTAAAGGACTGGATGATGCCTCCATCGAGAGGTCGTAGGTGACTGTTTGTCGTAAGGGGCAGGAAGTGAACTTTAACGTTTGTCAGATCGCCTGATATAATATGGCTCGGGGCGTTGTCCATCATTTGCAAAACTTGTCTCCCTTTCCGGCCCATGCATGCATCAAACTGCTTTATCCACTCTGCCAACAGCATACTGTTTATCCATGCATTGCGGTTGGCTCTGAAATCAATGTACAGCTGATGATTGAAATTATTGAAACAGCGTGGTTTTGCAGATTTGCCATTTACGAGAGCCTTCAGCTTTTCGGAACCATCAGCGTTACAACACATCACAAGTGTGATCAGGTCTTTTGCCTTCTTTACTCCCTTGGTAGAATTGGCTGTCGTGGGTGACCTGCAGGGTAGCTTTCTAAAGAAAAGGTCGGTCTCATCGCAGTTGAATACGTCCTTCAGTAGATATCCTAGGGCTGCACTAACTGCAAAATCTTGTCTTGTTTATGCGGAAGTGTCACTTTCCAAATACTTAGCATAAATTTTGATTGTTTACTTGTCAGTTTAAAGTTTGACCACAGATGGCAGTACAAGTCGGGCGTCCTTGTGCTGTGATAAGTAATTGAGCTGCATGTGGACGTGTAAGTGTGACGTCTCTTCATCGTCCTTGACAACTGTCTGTATTTATTTGTATATCCCCTCACCACCGAGGTCCTGGACGAATGTCAAGTACTAAAATGATTCATATATCTAAAAACATATAAGAATATTATGTGCAGGAATGAACTCGTATTGAATGTACATGGTTTAATTGAGATGTATGTACACTGAATGCAGTAACGGAATGTCCATTTATCGTCTCAAAAGGAGTTTACATTTACATCCTTGTCTGTTAATTATTAAAACTACAGAACCAGTCCAGTTCAGAATGTGCACAAAAAGCATGATAGCAGTTCACATGCTTTGCAGCAAGTTTTACTCCAAGTCGATTGCGAATCTTGTTTTGTTTGTAGCCAAAGTTAGAGAATACACGTTCTACAGCAGCAGAACTGGCTGGCATACAGAGAAGATTGGATGCGTATGACACTAGCACTGAGGTGTCACTGTGGCTTCACCTGTGTGGTATCCTATACATGCCAATAAGTTGAAACTTGGCAGCTAGTAACCATCTTGTGTAAACCAGTTTTTGTACACACCCAATAAGTAATCCATACACTTTCAATCTTTCATTGATAGAAAAGAATTTTTTTTTTCAAAATCATTAAATAATACAAATGATAGATTCAGATAGAAATATGATTGAAATAATGGGAGTTACAAAGTACGGTAGGTTTATACTCTATCTTAAAGAGTCCTGAATTTTTTAATATCATTATAACTGCTATATATCACCAATATCAGTTTAATATTTATATAGTTATATATATTTTAAAGCAAAGAAGCATACTGATCACAGTATTGTGACATATATATTATGGTTTGGCGGGTAATACCCCTTTTTACCCGGGCGGGCAAAAAGCCTTAAAACCCACATGCGGATTTTAACGGGCAATTTGATTTGGGCTTTTCTAGAAGCATTCTTTTCAATCTCAGAATCGCTGCATAAAATGCATATAATGAAGTAAAGAGGAAAAACTTCAGTGATTGTCCATGAAATAAGTTTAATACCAATAGATGAGCAACATCACATATATCAATAAAGAAGCACACAAGCAAAAAATTGTGTCATAGACCAATGCTATTATGATACATCATGCATTATGTTCAACCTGTTTTATACAAACCGCTACCAGTCCAGTTCAGAATGTCCACAAAAGGCACGATAGCAGTTCACATGCTTTGCAGCAAGTTTTACTCCAAGTCGATTGCGAATCTTGTTTTGTTTGTGGCCAAAGTTAGAGAATACACGTTCTACAGCAGCAGAACTGGCTGGCATACAGAGAAGATTGGATGCGTATGACACTAGCACTGAGGTGTCACTGTGGCTTCACCTGTGTGGTATCCTATACATGCCAATAAGTTGAAACTTGGCAGCTAGTAACCATCTTGTGTAAACCAGTTTTTGTACACACCCAATAAGTAATCCAAACACTTTCAGTCTTTCATTGATGGAAAGATTTTTTTTTTTTAAATCATTAAATAATACAAATGATAGATTCAGATAGAGATATGATTGAAATAATGAGAGTTACAAAGTACGGTAGGGTTATACTCTATCTTAAAGAGTCCTGATTTTTTTTATTATCATTATAACTGCTATATATCACCAATATCAGTTTAATATTTATATAGTTATATATATTTTAAAGCAAAGAAGCATACTGATCACAGTATTTCCCAAACTGGTACAAGAAATTTTGAGTTCAGTCAGTTGCCATTTTAGACTACATTGCCCATAAAACCCGTAAAATCCATAAAACCCGGGTCTACCCAGGTTCACCCAGTCAAACCCACTGGGATGGGTTTTATGCTTAAAAATTGCTTTTTGCCCAACCTTGATATATATATATATATATATATATATATATATATATATATATATATATATTTATATATATACTATGGCACGGTGAATGTTAGGGACATGAATTTTCATGAATTGGGTCGTTTTCTGAAAAATGACCCTTGAATTTAAGAAATATTTCTCCCGAAGTTTTGATATTCATGTTAAATGAAACATATGGAGATCATATGAAAAGGTAATTGGCATATTTCTTTAGAAGGAAAATAAATGGAAAAAAATTAAACATTTCATTTTGACAAACTCTAAATATTCTTTCTTATATGTTTAAGAAGAGCCGATCTTTCTTTTTATTATAACGATTTTACCTCTAATATTAGTATAAGGAGGAGGGGGCTAATTAAACTATTAATTATGATTTTCACGATTGGAACTGTCTAATGCGACCACCTAACAGGGCGGTAGGCGGACCCAAATAGCGGGGGGGGGGGGGAGGGGGGAGCAGTTGCCCCCGAGGGGGAGGGTCTGTGAGTGGTTTCGCCCGTCCCACGTTGTGGAAAAGTTTGAAAAATGTATGTTTACTGCATTCTGGTGCATTTTTGCTGTAATTTATTGGTCAATGTTTACTTTGAAGAAAAAAAAAACACACACAACTTTTGTCTTGGTAACTGATGCATTTTCACACATAATACCAACTTTTCAATACATTTTGTTCAAAAATATTTTTACACCTCACATCCCAGGCCCCCACCCCGCAGGCTGCGGCCCTGCCCAACCGACAGTGCTCCAGTAATCGTAATAGACAGGTGGTCTTATCTTTCAGGTTACAAACCTATATGATATGTATGACGGAAGTAAATATTATTCCACCTTTATGACTATCAATTTTACACTTATTGCACACAGTTGATTAAAATGTTGGTTTAACCTTGCGCCAACGTGTCCTTTGACTTTTCAGCCGTATGAATGAGCTCCCAAGTTCATTATCACGTCGCTCCGGGCATGCTGACATGGTCTTGCTGCACATTGTATCAATATCGTCGTACGGCAGCGATATACGGGAACACAGTATAGAATGTATATAGAATATGAAAGAGGGCTGTATATGTAAAAGTGAATCGCTAAAATAGTTATGAGAAGGTAAAATTAATTCGAACTCTTATTTGGAGAATTTCTTCTTACATGATAAATGTGCTCTTATGAAAGACACAAAATCATTTGGTGAAGCCGTTGGTTACTGACATCTCTTGCCGACGAAACCAACTGCCTGCGTTCGGTGGTCGGTACGTGTGCACAACAACAAAATAACCAGTGTCCCCTTACAGGTGGCCGCGACTTCACTGGTGGCCGCTACATCACCGGCACTTTGGCAATCAATCGACCGGTCAGCGCTGGTCAAGACACGTTAGGCGAGAAAATGTATTAGTAATATTTCACTATTGTCAGAGAAAAAACTGCCCGTAATCCGTATAAGCCAGTTTTACAGGGGTTATATGTAGTTAATATAACGGAATGTCGAAAGGGACTGATATCCAGTGGTTGTTATAGCCAGTTGCCCGCATTTACAGGTGGCCGTTCAAACAGGTTGGACTGTCTATATTTCAGGAACGCGGGGGTAAACGTCTTTGAGGCACGAAATCTCTTACGGACGCTCGGTTCTGAGGGTTCAAGCGTGCGATTGGACGCACACATTTCTGGATTTTGCACCTTACAGCAGTCAATGATCATTACAGGGTGCCTCAACTGAATTATCCGGTCAGTTATGTAAACACCGCGCTGATGGCAGAGGCATTCATTTCGCTGTAAGCAATTTCTAATCATATAATGATGTGATAATGGGGTAACTCAGCATATGTTCCTATTTTTAATTATGGTTAACTGCTATTGCATATCAGCGCCATCTTGTTTTCATTTAGTGAACACATAACAATTGAGTAAGATATTCAAATGGATAATTCCTTCGTATATTCTTAACCATTTGAGTGGATCGCCGACTGGAAAACATAACGCTTTACTGCGTTGAGTTGAAATATGATTAAAGTTAATGTTTAATCGAAAAGAGAGACGTCTTAAACTTCTAAATCGTTCAACTTTTGAATAATAAATGGCGCTGAGAAGCAAATGCGGAAATTGCCGTAAATAACAATATTATGTTCAAAGGTGTACCATTACATGAAATACGAAAATTATTTAATTTTACATAACGCGTTTTGAAAGCCCATATATATATATATATATATATATATATATATAGATAGATATATATATATAGATGTATGAGTAGCCATGCTCGTTCATTGTTTTATAGATGGAAAGGGTTTATTTGGTGTACGGCATATATTATATATATATAGATGTATGAGTAGCCATGCTGGTTCATTGTTTTATAGATGGAAAGGGTATACACATTGTATCTATAAAACAATGAACCAGCATGGCTACTCATACATCTATATATATATAATATATGCCGTACACCAAATAAAGCCATCAGTTCTCCCTGCTGCATGCAAAAGTCGCCGTGCCGACACGTGTAGTGGGTGAGACTATGACGTCACTAGCATGACGTCACTTCGCTGGTTCCTATAAAAATGTACAAATACACAGTGAGGTTGGGAATCTGTCATGGCCAAGTGGACTAAGGCAGCCGCACCGGAAATCGGAAGATCGTGGGTTCGAATCCCACTGGCAGTGAACCACTTTTCTGTGTAAAAAACTTTCCATCTATAAAACAATGAACCAGCATGGCTACTCATACATCTATATATATATAATATATGCCGTACACCAAATAAAGCCATCAGTTCTCCCTGCTGCATGCAAAAGTCGCCATGCCGACACGTGTAGTGGGTGAGACTATGACGTCACTACCATGACGTCACTTCGCTGGTTCCTATAAAAGTGTACAAATACACAGTGAGGTTGGGAATCTGTCATGGCCAAGTGGACTAAGGCAGCCGCACCGGAAATCGGAAGATCGTGGGTTCGAATCCCACTGGCAGTGAGCCACTTTTCTGTGTATACCCTTTCCATCTATATATATATATATATATATATATATATATATGATTTTCCTCCTGCAAAACAGTCCTTGGAATCGAAAGGTACCCTTATAAAATGAGCAGCAACTCAGCTAATAAAATTTGTATTTAAACAAGTGACCCATGGGTCATGACGCTCAGCTGACTGGGAGGAGATTCGCAAAAGGAAATTTTATCATCAGAATGGTAGTACATACCCATTAAACTGAAGCATCAAATAGATTAACCAACAGGCCAAGATTTAGTCTGTATTAATATATTTCAAAAATAGAGATAAAAATGTGTAAACTTTAAAAACTAGAATACGGGTAGCCGACAAGTGACCACATGTATCCGCCAAAATCAGAGTGGAACGGGTGAAGTGAGGCATGGATTGAGTGGCAAGGGGAAAAAGAGTGAGGTATGTTGCATATTAGCATGGATGTCTGCAGCCTAAATGTGTTTGTAGGTTGTGCCACCTACCACAAATCCAGAAAGCTGTCTAAGTTGTATACATACGCAAAATTTTAGGCAGAAAAGTCAAACCACTATATGTATATGAGTGATTTTAGCCCACGGCAGACAAACAGACACACGCTGTGCAAAAATGGTTGCAGGTGGCCCCTCCAGTTTTGTGTATATTATAAAGACCTATGTGAGATCTAAACACATGCACAATTTTGGCCCAATCGGTCAAATGGTTCCTGAGATATGAGCTTGTATGTATGCAACGTTAACTAGAATGTAGGTGGCGCTACCTGTCATAAAATCAAGAAAGCTATCCTGGATGTATACGCATGCCAAATTTCAGGTGAATTAGTCAATTCACTGCAGAGATATGAGTGATTTTAACCCAAGGCAGATGAACAGATGGACACTGTGCAAACATGATTACAGGTGGCGCCACCATTTTTTGTGTATGTTATAAAACAATCCAAGGGCTACATTTGTATAAATTTTATTTCCTGATCGGTCAAACGGTTCCCGAGATATGAGGGTTTATGTGTGGAAACAAACGCACAAATGGACGCTGGATAGAGAGGAAAGGTCAGAGGTCAACGCAAATTGGTTAGGCACCAGTTCACATGTGACCCGATAATTGGTGTAAGTTTCGGAAAAATCGGTCCATTAGTCTCAAAGGAGCTCTCTGGAAATGAACGTGGCAGCGGCGGAGGAACCCGGTAAAGATATGTTCATATCTTAAAAGGTCTCAAAAATAGAGAAAAATTTCGTAAAAAAACCCGAACAAATACAGGCGGTGCCACCAGTCTGCAGAAACTGATGAAACACTCCATGATCAATATCCATGCAAACAATTATGGTGATCTCTGCATTAGCTGTTCAGATACTTCAGCTTTTGTATCAAATTTTCCATTATTCTGAGATGTACTTTGGAGTGCCATAGCTCAAAGGATATGGGTAACAGAGACCTTATTTCTGGTTTCCATGGAGACTTTTCATTGTTCTCTCAGTGTGTGGAGAATGAAGATTCTAGGTCCAGTCGTTACGATTTGTGCCACGTTAACAGATGACAGCATCATTAAAGGTCTCAAAAATAGAGGAAAAAAAATCGTAAAAAATCGAACAATACTGGTGGCGCTCCCAGTCTACAGGAACTGATGGAACATCTCATGATCAATACGTATGCCAGAAATCATGACCATCAGTGATGTAGTTATTGAGATATTGAAGTTTTTGTATGAATTTTTTGACTAATCTGGGGGGTACTTTGGGGCCCCATAGCTCGGAGGATTTCTGGTTTCCAAGGAGACTTTTCATGGACCTCTCAGAATCCTAAGTTACAAGGTTCTAAGTCCAGCGGTTACGATTTGTGCCTGGTTAACGGACAGACGGACAGACAGACGGACAGACAGACAGACGGACAGACGGACAGACAGACGGACGACGGACAAAGAGTGATCGCTTAAGCTCAGATGACTTTCAGTCAGCTGAGCTAAAAATCAGCTGCCATTAGGTGTAAAAGAGGAACTTTCTTTTGCTTTAGGCAAAACAGAAATAAATTTTAATCCCAGAGACACATAGTTACGGTAATTTAATATATATTACTGTGAAGTACCTCTATCCGGTTTGTATATATCACTTAAGAGTTTAGATGATTGAGTTTACTGTACAAAAATACACATTATGATTAAGATATGAAGAATGTTGACATTGGCCCTTAAACAACAGATTCAGCCCCTGCACATAGTATTAAATTGCAAGTTATCCAGTTAAGCCTTAGTGCTATATATTTATTTGTTTTTTTCTAAATTTTTTCCTGCGTTTATTTTAATTTTATAGATTTTGCACTATAGGATTTGGTACAACTGCTTTTTCCACAAGTTTATGTTAATGGAGTTTGGTGCTTGCTTTTAGTCTGTTGATCAAATTCATTTTAAAATGAGAAGTTACTGGTTTTATTTTTTCTAACATCAAATGTTATTTGTTAACTTATGAATTATGACTTGAAGCATTATGAATAATTATGGAATGTTCCTATTCTAATATTTTATATGCATTTTAGAGGACATTTATTACCATAATGACCTGACATTTAATAATAAGATTATTATGTTAAAATTATTACTATGTTATTACCAAAGGAGATGGGCTATGTAAGGTAAATATCTAATTACATCATTTATAGTTTAGGCATCCTTTTTAGCTGTAATTTACTAGAATTATTTTTTTTTCATTATCACTGTCTAATAATTCTTTTAGGGCTGATGTGCTTACATCTTAGAAAGTTATAAATCGTACGATCTTGTTCAGACACCATAATAGGCCTTTTAAACCAGCATTATAAGTCGAACAAATATATTCCTAAATGACATTATTATTTTGGGCTATATTTTATGCTAACTCTAACATTTAATTTTTGACTTCTTGTTATATGGACCTATAATGACATATATTAATCTAACAATATTTTACCCCATTTGTCATGTCTTTATGTCACCTTTAATACAACGGTTTTGCAGTTATCCAATGCGCTGTATCTATATATGTAGTACTTTATAAATATATTTCAATATATGATTGATTTCCTGACCCCTTATTTAACATAACATTTACAAAAATTTGCATTGCTAAAGGAAGGGCTTTCAGAAGCCTTACAGTAGATATGTCAACGCTTACTTTACATAACAACCATAAAACTTCCACATTCCTAAACTTAGCACACTGATCCGTGCATTTTGTTCATGAATGGTGCCTTACTCCCTACTTTCAATGGACACACATTTTGATTGCTTTAGGTTTCTACATTTCGTCTTTATCGAAATACTTGTGGCACATATCTGTGTTAATAAGTACAATACATAAGTACGTTTTCCTACAATGTATGCCTACCTCCGTTTCCTACAATATATGGCTACCTCCGGGCAAATCGTATAGCACAACACTTACGTACAACAAGCACTAGTTCAAACGTTGCAGCATGACACACTTTATATATATATATATATATATATATATATATATATATATATATAAATATAAATATTTAAGTTTACATTACTAGAATGACTGAATGAACTGTCCACTTAAGAATGAAATATATTACCATGCAGTCCTCGTTGGAGCGATAGAGGAAAGGTCAAATTCCTATAGGAAAGGTCAAAGGAATCCCGTTAATTACATTTCCCTCGTAAAATTAATATTTGATTTTCCCCATTAGGCATTGACCATCAATTTAAGTTGTTTTACCTAGTTCAGAATATGCTGGTATATAAATGGACCCTCGAGACATTGCTTTGCTTACATTCAAAACAACCTGACATCAGATAACCATTAAAATGGAAAAACCGTTCGCATTATCCGTCTGTCATCGCTCACACGCGCCAACACGGGTACATACATTCATCAACTAACTGATCATACCACAAAACATGTGGTCTTCCATAAGTCATTAAAAGGCCGACAAAAGGAACAAAAAAGCTTAAGCATTATAAATAGTTCATATAAGTTTCTGCCTTGTACAGTCTAACCTCTTTTATTCGTCAACCGTTGTACCGGCGGAATATTTAGGCAGTAAGCGAGGGTGGCGGTTAATCGGGGCACCAGATGGGTTTGGAAGAGTTTCAATCGGGCCATGCATTTATTAGGCTCGTCTTTAACTAATCATATTAAAAAAAACCAACATTTTTAAACTGTGTACAAAATTTATTCACAGAGAAAGAAAATTTACAAATAGCTACAGAGAAATACAGTGTGTATAATTTATACATTATTAAACATGAAACAAAGATATACATGAATAACCTATACGGTAAAAATATAAAATTCTGCATGGCCCTCCTTGTGCTGTTTCATTTTCATCCGAGTCTGCCTCCAAAGATTCCGTAATGGAGCATTGTTAACCTGCCGATATTCTTTGGTCCATCCTGTAAATACATCAATATCGGACTGTTCGTTGTATCTAGAACTTTCGAAATATCACAAGACGGTCTTCATGGCCTAGCGGACTTCTGTGGATCTGGGCGGAGGTTTGAGAACTATTTCCTAAGGTTCACAGGTTTGACTGGTTGTATCATTGCCGCCTGTCACTGTTTCCACGATATCTTGATCGCTTAAAGGTTGTGCCGTTCCGATGTTCTGGTCGGCATTGACGAATTCTTGAGGAGATATACGTGCACTGTGGTTATCTCCGAGGCTATCTGTAACTTGTTGTAGAAGTGGAAGGATTCTGTTTGCTTCTGGACCGTCCGGCCGATCTGTCTCCTTTGGCTGTTCGTCCCTGGGTATTAGGCCTATGTGTTTCCAACAATTGCCGATGGTGGCGCTGCTGACGGAATCCCAGGCACGCTTCGTCCAGCGTTTTTAATATATATGATATCAATGGACAAATTTGCATCCGGCGGTACTGTACCCTAACGGACTGGATGATGCCTCCATTGAGAGGTTGTAGGTGACTGTTTGTCGTTGGGGACAGGAAGTATGAATATATAATATGAATGGCAAATTTGCAGCCGGCGGTACTGTGCCTTAAAGGACTGGATGATGCCTCCATCGAGAGGTCGTAGGTGACTGTTTGTCGTTGGGGGCAGGAAGTGAACTTTAACGTTTGTCAGATCGCCTGATATAATATGGCTCGGGGCGTTGTCCATCATTTGCAAAACTTGTCTCCCTTTCCGGCCCATGCATGCATCAAACTGCTTTATCCACTCTGCCAACAGCATACTGTTCATCAATGCATTGCGGTTGGCTCTGAAATCAATGTACAGCTGATGATTGAAATTATTGAAACAGCGTGGTTTTGCAGATTTGCCATTTACGAGAGCCTTCAGCTTTTCGGAACCATCAGCGTTACAACACATCACAAGTGTGATCAGGTCTTTTGCCTTCTTTACTCCCTTGGTAGAATTGGCTGTCGTGGGTGACCTGCAGGGTAGCTTTCTAAAGAAAAGGTCGGTCTCATCGCAGTTGAATACGTCCCTCAGTAGATATCCTAGGGCTGCACTAGCTGCAAAATCTTGTCTTGTTTATGCGGAAGTGTCACTTTCCAAATACTTAGCATAAATTTTGATTGTTTACTTGTCAGTTTAAAGTTTGACCACAGATGGCAGTACAAGTCGGGCGTCCTTGTGCTGTGATAAGTAATTGAGCTGCATGTGGACGTGTAAGTGTGACGTCTCTTCATCGTCCTTGACAACTGCCTGTATTTATTTGTATATCCCCTCACCACCGAGGTCCTGGACGAATGTCAAGTACTAAAATGATTCATATATCTAAAAACATATAAGAATATTATGTGCAGGAATGAACTCGTGTTGAATGTACATGGTTTAATTGAGATGTATGTACACTGAATGAAGTAACGGAATGTCCATTTATCGTCTCAAAAGGAGTTTACATTTACATCCTTGTCTGTTAATTATTAAAACTACAGAACCGATTGACATTATTCGGTGGAATTATGGTGTGAATCTGTATTAATTAAAGCCTATTAATATTGCCTAGACTCAAAAATGTTCTTCTGTCAAAATAAAGAAAAAGTAAGACCTCGAAATCTTTGATACTTTTATCAATATTTTTATTAGGCTTATAGCATGCAGAGGCTGTAGTTATATATATTGGTATTGTTACATGTCAATTAAATTATTATACCCTAGTTACAAAAAATTATTTTATAATTTGTTGGTGGAATTTTAATTGAACATCCACGATATTTTTTTAATTTTATTTAAAATATTGGGAAACTGATGACATTCCAGTAGATATTTGGCTCTAAAATATGATTTGGCCGAGATTTGGCAATCGACCAGCGATAACATTAGGCTGATTTTAAATATTTAAAATCTATTATTTGTTGCCAAGGAGTACAAACCCAGTTTAAGATTATTCTTGCGCTGTATACTGCATTTATATTAATTGTATTTCATCTTGACATCGAATATTGACAGAGCCATTGGGCCAGGGGCATTGATCACCACACTAGTTTTCGTCGGAACCACTAACAAACGTTCGGGTCTCTCCATCGATCCATATATAAACATAGAAAGCCAGGTCGAGTTTTGCTCTTTGTCCTGAGATTATGATGACCTTGAACAAGCACTGAAACGCCAATATAAACTCTTTGTCTTTGATCAGATAAAAAGTATGAAAAAATAACATAGTTAAAATATATGAAATAATATGTGATATATTACCAGGATACCTCTGTCAAGGCAAACAATATGCTGGTGTACGTGCTAACAGAGCTGTCAGTTCATTTGAAAATAGGTTGAAAGCAGAGAGAGAGAGAGAGAGAGAGAGCAGGTAAAGATAAAAAGTTTTAAAATGTGTTAATAAACAAGTTAGTCTATCTAAAAGGCGTCACTCTTTATCTTTACCTGCACTTCTACTATAGACTAACACCGCTATACCACTATATATAAAATATTTATACATTTGTGCTATCACTGTACGTCTTATTTTGGAAATGATTTCTAAAGTCACGTTTCAATGTACGACCGCAACCTCTGTATGTCATAATTGTTCACATATCTTTCACCGGCTCTAATTAAAAGGATCGAAGAATGCATGTTCTTGTTTGCCTATCATTAATTTTAAGTGTGGACATTTTTCCTGTAACACCTGTTTCATCTTTTTCACATTAAGATTATTGTATTGTAAGTCTAGTTCCCTGAGGTTGGTGAGTTGACCTGTCATGTTTATAATCCCCTCAAGGTTGTCACCAGCGAAGTTCCATGACACGTCCAGTTTAGTTAAACAAGACGGAATAACTGTGAGCAGGGACATGATGTCACGTGATGTGAGACGACAGTTAGACACGCTGAGTGTAGTTAGATGAGAGTGTGTTAGTCTTGGTTTGTTATCTGTCTCCTCCATCAGTCCACTCAGGTAGTAACGTGATAGATAAATGTCCGTCAGGGAATGACAGTCTGGTAACCTGTCTAACAGTGACCTAGCATCACGTGATGTTAAATAACAGTTACTCATGTTAAGAGTAATTAGATGACAGGGTGGTAATCCTGTAAGACGCACGGTCTCCTTCATCACTCCACTAAGGTCGTTACATAGTAGATCAAGGGCCGTCAGGGAGTGACAGTCTTGTAACATGTCTAACAATCGACTCACGTCGCATGATGTTAGACCAGAGTCTCTCATGTTGAGTGTTGTGAGATGGCGGCCTATTACGGAGTAAGATGTCCTGTGTCACCCAGTACACCCTCCAGGCTGTTACCTGAGACGTCAAGACTCGTGAGAGACAGACCGTCTGGTAAAGTGACTAACAGCCATCTCACGTCACAAGGTGTAAGGCCGCTGTCGGACATGTTGAGTGTATTGAGATGACAGCGTGTTAGTGACGTAAGACGCTCTGTTTCTTTCATGAGCCCACTCAGCTGGTTACCTGAAACATCGAGGTGTGTCAGGGAGTGGCAGTCTGTTAACATGTCGAAAAGTGGCCCCAAGTCACGTGGTGTTAGATCACAGTCAGACATGTCGAGTGTAGTGAGATGAGAGTGAGTTAGACTTATTGTCGGTGGGTTAACTGTGTCCTCCATCAGATAACTCAGGTTGTTATGTGATAGATCAAGTTCCGTTAGGGAGTGACAGTCTGGTTACTTGTCTAACAGTGACCTCACGTCACGTGCTGTTAGACCACAGTCACTCACGTTTATTGTAGTGAGATTTTGGCCTATTGATGTTGCAAGATGTTCTGTCTCCTCCATCAGTCCAACCATGTGGTTATGTGATATGTCAAGGTCCGTCAGTGAGTGACAGTATGGATGCGTGAGTAACAGTAGCCTCGCGTCTAGTGATGTTAGACCACATCCACTAATTTTGAGTGTAGTGAGATGGCGGCCTATTAACGTAGCACGATTTTCCGTCTCATGCATCCCGCCCTCCAGATTGTTATCTGATATGTCAAGATTCGTGAGAGACTGACAGGACGGTAGTGTGACTAGCAGTGACCTCACGTCATGTGATGTAAGACCACAGCCGCTCATGTTGAGTTCAGTGAGATGACAGCGTGTCCACTATCATTCCACTCATGTTGTTACCTGATAGATCAAGGTATGTAAGGCAGGGGCAGTCTGGTAACCTCTGAAAGAGCTTAATATCCACTAACACCTGCGTCTCAAAAGATTTGTTATATTCTTTACATGTACCATCAATTGTTCCAGTTGAGATTTGTCATTTTTCAAATATTTTGCATATAATGCAGCTGGATAGGTCCCTGTGTTTATTTCCAGCTTCATATGAAGTTCATATAAACATCTCTTAAATTGTAGCTGGAGTCCATTTTTCGGAATGTCTGTGTGAGAAAGAACACCACTACACAGTCTATAATCTTGTTTGATATTCTCATCTATGTGAACAAATTCATTCCTGTCGTATCGGAGATCTACGTTTCTTTTTTTGTTGTTGGTCCGGTCACAACGTAACCATTCAAGGATGGGCGGAAAACCAAGTACCTGAGCGCTGTTGCTAGTCAGGGCACGAAGTAATCACATTTGGTTGACGATAATCCAAATACTTGAATACACCAGCATTACAGTCACCAAATGCATCAACCACTGTAATATTTTAACCTTCATAGTTCCTTCTGTTTTGAGTTTGAGTTTGTAAAATCCAGTAGTCTCTCAAAAATTTGCCTTATTCATGACCACTAAAGCGACAGGGCAGCTCAATGCAGCGCAATATACCGCCATGCCATCCTTGATTATTATGCAAAGCAAGAATCAAGGCAATCACTACGTAAATATTTCAGGTACCTCAGCACTGGTATCACATTTTTAATTATCATGGGTGTAGAAATCTCTGAGAATATTGGTCGCGGCGGCCTAATTTCCGGTGCCCAAAAAGACCATCCTGGATATAAAGTTAGAAGTTCCTAGGCCCAGCGGTTACAATGGTAAACAAATGACTGATATGACTTACAACCTGCTTAGCTAAAAATCAAAAGTATGCATCTTTTTAAAACCATTATCAAAATTACATAGATGGCACCATCAGTATCGTACATAGTTAAAGCGGCCCAAGATATCCCGAACCGAATAATTTGAGGGCAATCGATGCATTGGTTACAGAGAGCTTCGGTATTTAAATATACCAAAATAGAGTGATCATAGTGATATACAGGTGACAGTTACTTCTGATAAACTTATATCATGGTTGATGACGGGCCAATTTTGTTCTATATATTCATGATACCAATCTGACACATTTCGATCTTAGTTAATCACGTGCATTGGTTTTACTTCTTTTGCAATTTATTCGATCAACAACCTAGAACACTCAGATCTGAATTCCAGTCTTTCATGAAAAAAAGGTATTTTTGTAGAAAAAAAAACATAATGAGGCAGCTCAAAATGCAAATAAATTTAAATCGAAAAAGTCCTATGGGTCATTGCGCTCAGCTGAATTTGGATGTGAAATAAATTTATCAAATCCCACCGTTATGAAAAGTTCTGTTCTTGAAATATATTGGAACACTTATAAATCCAAATGCTAAAGCCATTTGGCAATATTATTAATTATATTGTCCTTCATGTATAGTCTCCTTTTTCGTAGTGCGAAACACCTACAGTAATTATACATTACTCCATATATTTTACCATTTAAATTAATTCATAAACTTGAAATGTAAAAAAAAACAAGAAAATGATAGTTGATTCACAATTACAATACATTTGATGATGGAAGAAATGATGGACAGAAAAAGCTGATCTGTATTGTCCCCTTTGCTGAGGCAGATAAAAAAGAATATATGTTTGTAATAGTTCCTATTGACAGGTACTGATAGCCAAAAATCGAACTACTGTCTCAGAATGTACAGAGCTGCTTCACAGGTTTGACCTTGGTTTTAAAGCTTGTGTCGTCTGCATCAAGCTCAGTCAGACAAACGTTTAAATCACTTCCCCATATCATCTTCTTTGCAGGATTAGCTTGCAATGCCTTAATGTTATCCCATATATGCTGGTAAAAACAAACTTGTTCTTGCTCTGTATTTGGTGCATACGTATTTATAAAGAGAAAACCATGGCCCTGAACAAGAGCTTTTAGTATTATATATCTACCATTAATATCAGTTTGTTATTTATTTGACTTGTTAATAATATATATCCCCTTTGCCGGGTACATCTTATATAATCTCACGATATCACAACTGGCGCTATTCCCTTAAGATCAGATAATAATCAGGAGATTTAGGAAGAAAAATCTGTGAATGAAGAATTCGGGAGGCAATGGTTCAATGAGAACCAAATGTCACCCTCATTCCTTTCAGAATATAAGTAAATATCCTGAATTTTTTTTATCAAAATGTATGGAAATATTATGTTGAGACCGGCTCCCTTTTTGTAAGATTTCTCTGAACAATAGTTAAACAGGAAACAGTACTGCGATAGAAGTAGAATATACAATATGATATAGACAGGCACATATATATTACGTAGAACATAGTCTAACTTTCCAGTCCTGGTGTCAAAGTTATTTGTTGGTTGTTCTGCATGGTCGTCTCTGAATATAGCATTGGTGGATTTTGTTGTAACACCTGCACCCATGAATGAAATTTACCGTTGCTGTTAAATATGTGAACTTTCGATCCGTGATCTATAACGTACACCCTTCCATCACGTGTCCAACAGTCTGTTATAAGTTCTCTTTTCATTCAGAGAGCAGTGTGCAACAATGCTTCTCTGGCTCTAGTGAGGCCTCGTTGATATTAATCCCCGTAGACTCCTAACCTGCCGTTTTCAGATGGGATTTCCTTTTCCACACTGCTACCTTTGTTTTGTGAGACAAAAACGTAACATGCATTGGTCTGGATAAACCCTGAATTGCAGGTTTGCAAACTCTCTATGGGATATCAATATCGTTGGGCTGAATGTCAATATTTAACAGTTCTCTGGCCATGTTTATGTTTCATCTGTATCTTCCTCTTTTTTTCTAGCCATGCGTTTGAAATCATGAAAGGTGCGTCTTGAGTTTTGCTGTCGGTCCAGTTCATCTTGCATTTCACTTATTTTATTTTCTAAATTGTCCACCTTTTTGTTAGCCCCTGTATGTGGTGTCCATAACATTTCATTCTTTCTTCCACTGATTCATCTATATTACCTCTCAAAGCCGATTTAATAGTATCGCACTGTAAAGCTGTTTCTAGAAGCTGTGTAAATGTCTGAGCCTCATCAAGAACTAGAAATGGTTCTGTATCTGATTTGTGTTCCTTAATATTTAAGCTGGTCAACAGGTATTCCTCTGATGAATCTAAATTTACCACATTACTGTGTTTTGTTTCCCTGGAAACTTACAGAGGTCCCCCTGAAGAGTTACTAGGACCCATTTTCTTTATAGATATTTTCTGAGACAGACCATACATTTATCCTTGACCTCTTCACGTCTGACCATATATGAGCCTCTTCTCGATGATAAATATTACAATAAGAAACATATGTAATTTCGTCCCAACTAGGCTGTGACCTTCCTTACAGTATATCATTCATATCTTAAACATATAGAGTCAGCTTTGACAGACAGTGAGTAATATTTACGTCATATGAGATGGTCTTCCACAGAGCCGGTCTAAAGTGCGTATTAATCAAATAGCGCCAGCTATTGTCAGCATATATCACTATATAACACTATATTAGTGCCAAAAAACATTGTTTGGCTCTTTAATACGTGCGGCACACACATTTTAATAATATTTATCAGCGAAACTCAATTAGTTTTAATTGTTCTAGATAAACTAATATTTAGGCAAAACGTGACTTCAGTTGTCTGATTTCTATTTATTTAATGTATAATATATTAAGCAATTCTACGTAGGACTCACTGATATTCTTACAAATCGGTTTCATATTGAAAGAAATATGATCATATATGTTAATCCTAACTGTTTTAGTAATAAAGATGATGAAGATAAAGATAACCGAGCAGATTTGATTGATTGTCATTTGATCATTGCATAATATGATATAATAGTAACAGTAAGCACACAAAAAAAAAACACTATGTGCTGCATCCTATTTAAATAAATAAGCTGAAAATGACCAAAATATCTCAAAATGGTCAAACATATGTTTTTTCTTAATTAATGCTTAAACAAATTTAAAACAAAGTTGGACCGTCATTAGCATAAAACTCAAGCCACAATTTGAGTACTGCCAACTAGCGGTACCCTAGATGGTTCAAGCTACATCAACATCAGGTCAGAGCTTGGCTGCGTGGTGGATCCAGTGATTTCGTTTCTCTGATCAAGTGCATAAAAAAGCTTAGTATATGAAGCATTTATAGGAATTATTATAAGAAGGGGTATAATTTCATAATAATTCAATAATTTCCTCCAGATTCGCAATATCAACCACTTTCTTTTCACGTATATATATTTGATAGGATAACATTATTACAATTAAACAAATAAACATATATCCCGGTTGAAACTAGCTTCTTGTTGGATATGCAACAAACATCTGGAAAATACTTATATCCCGAAAACGAAATATACATTGAATATGATATGCTGAATTCTATGAGAAAAGAACCTTATTTCTTTCATTTTAAAGTTCAGTTAAAAAGTGTTTAATAGTTAGTGCCGTATAAGTGTGTGATGCAGAGTGCAGAATTTTAAAAGAAAGTAGCAGACCAAATAATGAATTGGATCAAACGGGATATTTTCAAGAACTCAATATTGGTAACAATATAAGTTTAGTTCAATACATCTTTACTCATACTAAATTATGTAACACCAGCTTTAATTTAGCTTGATTTTTCTAAAGCCTTTAATATCCTGCAATGAGAATTCATCTCCAAACCATTGAAAATTTGGATATATATTTTTTTATTTATCAAAATATTTCCTGAAAAGAAACTTTTTATATAAATGTTATATATTAAAAAGGTTGGATTTTTTAAAGAAAGTTATATAATGTGGAATAAAACAACACCAATATCTTTCGACTTATTTTCATATTTAACCAGTTTAGATTGTTTGAAAAGAATCATTTATTATATTTTAAATGCTATATGCCTAGTTAGAAATAACACCTGGAGAAATTATGATAGTTCTGTGTAAATCTACATAACAATTACTTCAGAAGCTTTTTTTGTTTGAACATTTATCGTATTTTCCCATTACAACATTTTTTAAAAATTTTGTCAGAAAAGAAATCACACCTTTGTGATAAAAATCATTTTATATTATTTAAATTTAGATTTAAGGCAAAAACAAAAAAAAGACACTTTTTGGAAACAAAATTTGATGCGTACGTCAAAACCTCAATGCTTTAATAAATGAGGTCACTGGGAAATATTAATTTAAAGTTAAGGAATGTGAGTGATATCCTATCCTGAGAAAAATCGGCAAAAACAATTCTAAGTACCCTTGTTGGATTCGCGACATTGCTAGCCTATAGCTGGAATCACAGTCACATTTCTTCATTGTTCATCGAATTGTCTATCATAATGTACCAGATTTTCTTTTAATTATAATGTTTTAAAAACCAATTTTAGTGCCCGAGTTCATACTTGACAGATGACACTTAGGTAGCCCCTTGTGCATATGGGCGGAACAATACAGTTGGCTGTAAGTCAAAGACTGCATTGCACTTGCCGGCTATCAGGTGTGAAAAGGATTAGGGCGGGCAGGGCACACCGACTTATTGACAAGCTCAGCAAACTACATGGATCGATTTGGTCACTAAACTGAAACATGAAACCTTTCATTACCTCCGCCAAGCCTAGCGGCGGGGGTTATGTTTTTGGACGCGTATGTTTGTTTGTATGTTTATCTGTTAATATATTTATCTGTTTGTCTGTTAGCACGATTACACAAAAGGTCCTCAAAAAGGTTTGATGAAATATTCAGAATTGCTCGGCAATTATACAAGGAACAGTTGATAAAATGTTGGGGGCGATCCATGCGAAAATAACCCGGAATGAGCTCTAGTATTTTATTGGGGGGGGGGGGGGCATAGCATACCTTTGTATACGCAGGTGACGAACGGCCACTTTGGGGTGCGAGTTTCTCTGAAAGGTGTAAGAGGCGCGGGGGCCCGGGGGGGGGGGGTGGCTTGAGAGGGGCGCTGGCTGGCAATTGTTGTTAGTTGTTCGTTGTTAACGGAGTTTGATGAAATTTTCAAGATAGCTCGGCAATGATACAAGGAACAATTGATTAAATTTGGGGCCGATCCATGCGTAAAAAAGCCCGGAATAAGCTCTGATTTTTTGGGGGTTTATTGCATATTTGCTTACACTGAGACCTTTAGCAGGTGACGGTTTGGCCATATTTGGAGAGAGTCGTGACGTTAAAGAGCACAATGACGTCATTGCACGTGTACGTGCCGTTTCCCTGAAAGGTGTCAGTAAATCAACGTAAAGAAGTGAGGCCACGGTTGCTTGTCGTTGTTTTTATAGTCATGGGCCCTTTTTTAATAAGAAATTAAATGACTTAAGATCCCCTTAACCCCCACTCCCAAGGAAAATGAGGCCAAAAAAAAAAAAAAAAAGATTTGGCCAAATTTTAGGACTTGTTTCTTCAGTAGTAGCGTGTAAGATTCCTTATCTACGGAATATGGAATGTGTGTTGATAGATTTCATATGAACATGCACGGTAGCATTCATTTTTCTATATGTTGCACCTTGATAAAATCCGGAAACTTAAAAAAAAATCATTTTGGCCTGATACAAAAGCATTCCGCATGCCGGGCCAAAACAATAAGAATATCACCTGATATATTTCTCAATATAATTTCTGAATGAACCGATTTAATACGCTTCCGCATCCTGCATTCCGTACATATAAGAAATCTTATCTTTAGTCTGCAAATATATTCTACTTTAGCTGTTTATTACCTCCACTAAGCGGAAGGGGTTATGTTTTTGCTGGTGTTGGTTTGTTTGTCGGATTTTGATGAAATCTTCAGGATAGCTCGGCAATGATTGAAGGAAAAATTGATTAAATTTTAAAAGAAAATGCTGCTTTTCTGACAGTTCCATATGAGGCTAATGAGCTAAATTGGCGGAGGTTCTCTGATGGCTTTTCTAGTTCATTACTGTATTGGCCATTGTTATAAAAATACCAGGTATCTGATAAACACGTGTTTATTTTTATAACCAGAAACGTAATGTGAGCATGTGTTGTTATATATTTTTTTCTGATACTACGTATATATATATATATATTTACAAATGTACAAATACACAAACATATTCAACAGAAATGTACAAATTATTGAACATCACGATAGTCAGCGTGGATGCCCTAGCCGAGGCTGTTTGCTTGTCTTACAGACAGGTCTCCGCGAACATACCCCGGATGGGGTTTCACTGAGGTTTTTCAGTAGGGATTCCCTAGGTCATTTTTTGGTGCTGTTTCAAAGAATGCTCCAGACTATACACCGTTTGTTCCGCATTGTTTAATGCGTCAATGTCTTTTCTGCCTCAGTATATCTTTGCCACTTGTTTTTCTCAGTCCACTTGAATTTGCTTCATCATTTAGTGTCAGTTATAACGCACCGGGAAACAACATCTTGACTCTGACGACATCAACAGACGATGACTACTGGATTGTTGACTATTTTTCTTGCGATGTTCATTGCTTAGATGCACACTAATTAGAGCATATCCCAGCAATACAGATAATAATACCCTAATTTTAACATTAGAAAAGAAACCTTTATATTACGGTAACGGAGCTGTAAATTTAGATAAAACAACATGTTCTCTATGATTAATTAAATTACTAATGTTACAAATACACGAAAAACTGAAGTATTAATTTATGTGGGATTTTGGAAGATATTCCCACATGCTTTTTATTCTGCCAAACAATAAAATCAGTTTGAGCTGTTATAAATCATACGTTAAGAATAAGCATATATTTGAAATATTTTGTGTTTTGCTATTAACTATCAGTTGGACAGAAACAGAAAACTGTGTTTTCTAAGATTTAAAAGAACTAAATCTGTCGTAAATGCGAAATATGAAAAAATGTGAATATTGCGGCAATAGAGACCTAGGAGACTTCTTATATATATATATATATATATATATATGTATATATATATGTATATATATATATATATATATATACATAAGAAACTTTGTATTCGTGTTTGCATTAATCAGTTCTAATTCAAGGTCCATATACATAAATTGAAGGAAAAATATTTGTGTGAAAAATATGGATCTTTATGAGTCAATATGGATACCAGACATTTGGTATTCATATTAAGAATTTAAAGAAAATGAGTATTTGTATTCCTATTCAAATACCTTTACAACATTTCAAATGTATTCTTGTTAGCATTCGAGTAAATGGAAAATGTATTCGTATTCAGTGAATCCATAATGAATACTTTATTTGGCAAAATGATTAACCAATTTTAAATTGTTTCTTGTACTTTAATTTTTGTAAATCTTTAACAAAAAGAAATATTCTTTTTCATTTATTTATTTGCAAAAGCATTTATTAAAATAATACAGAACTCTGCATATATGCAGTCTTGATATATGTGATATATACAAAATTGATGAAACTAGTTGCAACCATGTAATCCAGTCTACAGTCACACTTCACTTACCAGAACTCCATATAGCCCATAGAGATACTAGCGGTCTCTTGAGCCAATCTGTTGCCTATAGATAAACCCTTTGGAGCAGAAAATTTTGCTATCTTATCTATTGTTTTACAATAATACCATCTAACATGGACTGGGGCAAACTACATTAAAAGTGTTCTTTACAATTATAAATACATGTATTTCAAGTTACGTCAAAGTCGACGGGTCATCTGGTGGTCAGCTCAATAGTCTAGCCTATGCAATGAACTAGATATCCGTTGTCGCGGTTCAGTCCTTGTATATATATGTTGCATATGTATGTGTATGTATGTGTATTTTATGTAACTATGTGTATCTTTTTCCTATATCTGTTTATGTGAATGCATATTATGTGCATATTGACTCATACATGTATATGGACCGTGGACCGTGAGTCTACAATAAACATTATCTATCTATCTATCTATTTATCTATCTATCTTTCATTACAAATTACTAATTTTCACAAAATATTGTTTGGACTAAGTTACCTTTGAAATATAATTAATTACTTTTCAATTACTTTATAAAAAATACACAGGCGCTGTTTGTGAAAAATATATAAATATAATAGGAAATAAAGGATAAACAACAAGCTAAAACGTGCTCTCTGCTGTTATGCATCAAGTGAATAATTGATTTACTATGGAACCTCTATGATTGCTTATAGCGCTTGTTTTATCAAGAGCTGAATCATTTGTTAAATAAGAGTTTTAACAGAAGGTGCAGTATCTAAAAGCATATGTACCGTGTTTTCTTCTATGTATGATAGGTATACTATACCATATGGCCATATAGAGTAGACCATATATCCAACGCCATGTCTAGGGACACAGGGAACAGTGGAGACTATTCATATGTAACAGTGACCAACTTAGTATCGCTGTGTTGAAAACTCTCTGTTTACCTTATCAGGAAAGAACTGGAGATCATTCTGATATCAGCCTTCCTAAACATCATAAGCTTTTTTCCTGTGACTCTCTCACTGTCAGTTAATTAGCAGACGTACACTTATGTAATTGTAATCATATAAGTATAAGTATGTTTCAGCCAATTAATTCTTTCTTCGAGTAGAAGTGTGATATGTTTTAAGCTGATACCAGACTTTTGTTAGAGTATCTATGCAAATATGCGTGCTTTGTATAACCCTATAACCTTATCTACATTATAGTAGAAGTATTTGAACAAAAATGTTTACTCTAAGTTATGCTTTTTATTATGTTTATTGCAGACAGATGAACTGTTAATGAATAATTACATAATATCATAATATAATTGAAATAATATTTTAAGAAATGTGTTCATGAATGCAATACATTTTGAAAGTATTCACATTCGTATCCAAATATTTTTACTTGTATTCGTATTCGTATTTATATTCAGTGGATTATTGAGAATTCGTATTCAAATACATTTGCCCCAAGTCTAATAAAAACACATACATACATACACATACATTCACTGATATAGCTCTTCATGTTGACACATATCCATTGTATATGTTAACATAAATATATAGATATATGTATTACAATCAGTGTAAAATCAGTCAATCGTAAATCGCCTGATATTTTAAGCAACTTTTAAATTGCCTGATTCCATCAGGCAATTTATAAAATGACGGAAATTTTTAGTTGTTTTACAAATTGACTGAAATAACAGTAAGTTTATATGACATATTGACTGAAATGTAAAAAGAATAAAATACTATTTTTATACAATAAGAAATGTTCAAATGGCATTTCATTTATTTAGTATACCTTAAAATATTTTACGTCATGTTATTGCATATGTAAATGTTTCATAAAATCAAAAGCTTCCTTTTGGCTTAAAGAGTGTAATTTCCTTTTTCTCTAAGGAGTGGGTGTGAGAGTTTTATCCAACTCTCTCAGTGTGCGAATATTGTTATAATTTTCTTGTTTTAGAGTTCCAGAAAAAGTTTCAGAATTTCAAAATTTCATTTTAGAAGCAATTTTATACATATACCTTTAAGCCGCCACTCTTTATTTCACAATAAAACTTAAATTCTTTGTATGAATTCTCGAGATCTGCATAAAGTAATTCATTTGTGTCGTAATGCCTAGGTTTAACATTCTTATGGAAACAGTTCAATTATTTCTAAAAGATTCACTGCATTTATACTTAAGGATATTTTGGACAACATGGGGATGGGGGTGAGAGCAGTTAATATGGTATGTCCAAATACTGCTCAACATTCCAAGCCGTCACAGTTTGGCTTCACTCAAAGAATGCAGATTGCACACTGATTACAAGTAACAAACAAAGTCAGTAATAGTAATAATGCCTTTTAATTGAAATTCACCTATGCATATCTTAAAGCATGAATTAAATCTTATGTTTTGTCTGTTTTATCTCACTTCTTTTAATGGATCTCTAAATGTATTTTAAATGGCGATCTAGAGCATATTTTCTTTAGATAGGCGCTTTATAACAAAGTTATTATTATTATTATCATTATTATAATTATCTTAATCATGTATTTGATATTGTCAACCATGTAGCAGTGGTTATTCCTGCCCGTATTTTTTCACAAATTTCACATTTTCAAGCGAATTTGAATGTTACATTCAATCAGATGCTTTCATTTGACTTGGTTCTTGATCTTACATATTAGCAAGATGAAGTTATATGAGACGTAAAATGCTTTGCATATTTCATTATGTTAAGACAGTGAGCATATTTCAAGTATATGATTCTGGTTACCCCTCATCTACTGTGTGTTTCATTATTGTATCAGTATTCTTCATATAAACAGCCTAGAAAAAAAAAACAGACATCGAGTTTACTCAAAGTGGCCAGTTATATTAAATGGAAATATCTGTTTGACAATAAGGAGATATATGAAACAAAAGTCTTTTGCTTATTGATTTAGTCAATCTGTCAAATGAACTGGCAAATCTTTAGTCAATTTGTAAATATTTGAATATTTTTGTCATTTTATAATTTATCTGGGTTATTCAGGCAATCTGTAAATTAACTGAAAATTTTAGGCATTTTACAAATTGACTGATTTTATACGTTGACTGTAATATGTATATATATATGATATATATATAAATAATATATATATATATATATATATATATATATATATATATATATATATATATATATATACTAAAACGTGAGTCACAGAACTAACAAGCAAAGTACTAACTACTAATTGTCAACATTATGTTTTAATATGCGATAG
This sequence comes from Sipunculus nudus, assembly GCA_026874595.1. Taxonomy (NCBI): domain Eukaryota; kingdom Metazoa; phylum Annelida; class Sipuncula; order Golfingiida; family Sipunculidae; genus Sipunculus; species Sipunculus nudus. The sequence continues at coordinate 19,284,680 of CM049311.1, read as the reverse complement.
GGAGAGATATATGCAATATGGAAACAGAATGATGATATCATTTGCTCATTTACTAATAAGTAATGGATCTGCAACGCACCATTATTTCTATCAGATCCAAATTACCATGCCAGCAAGAAGTATTTTAAATTTACGGCCTTAATCATTGTGTGAACAGGAAGTAGAAAATGGTTTATAGCAAAAAGACATATACGTCCAGTATTGATTGGTATCTTAACCAAATGGTTTGGTCGCAATTCGTGACCCTAAATCACATTCTTTCACCACCTGCCACAACCCTTTATCTTAACAACAGATAAGTATCTATACGAGTAACACTACCCAATGCCACGTCTTATGTTTCAAAACATCAAGTACGATACGATCAGTTGTTATTGTGAATTTGGTATGCAAATATAATATGGACCATTTAAGTGCCTGTTAGGTAGTCCTATACCTTTGTCCTTGTAAATGTTCGGAGAACCAGGAACGATGAACTTACTAGGTCTTCTTGTCGTGTGGCATTTACAGACGTCAGGTATGTTGTTTAAATAACATTCTTTTCAACATGAGTAAAATATGAAAGTGAGTCGAGACGAGCAAATATTATTGACATATCTAAATCAGCTTTAATACATTCTGAAAACTTCTCATCACAAGACATTAATTTACTGAACTATAATATGCAGCGTCAACTCAATGTATCAAAATTAAACTGTTACAACTACATGCAAATCGGGTGCAATTATCATTTTTAGACAGTGACTGTAAATACATAAATAACCGTTCAACACTGTTTCTTTGTACTTCAGGTGTGTATAATCAGTGTAAGTTGATTATTTTTGAATTCTTCAAATAATTATTATGTTTTAGGTTTTATGTTGTAACTGGTGTTTGTCGGGTGAGAAGCTATGATAAATGTGTTCGTTGTGTTCCTCGTCGTGATAATTCCCTTAATTTTGGAAATTAGGATTTCGCTTTAAATGATTGAATGAGAAATGAGTTATTGGCATTGATTGGCATCAGTCGATCTTCTCTAATCCGTTTGTTCCCCACCATTTAAAGCTAATGGCTTAGTAGATCTTCAAAAATTTATTGACTTATGCGGCTTCCAGACATTTTGGAAATCAGAAAGTTTACATTCATTCTGTGATTCATTTAATAATACCATTTATATTTGAATGTTTTAAATGATGTATATGCCTAACTAATTGTTCGTAATTGTAAGCCTAATTGTAATTACATTTAAATAATTTTATTTTAATCTCATGTCATTATCCTTACCTCCGAATAATGTATCCTTTCCATAACAAAAACACAGTCCCTTGTGAATGACTAAATTCAAAATTAAGCATTGATGTACATGCATCCGTTTTATGAGAAACTAATTTCCTATACATATAATGAAATATTCCTTAGCAATGGCACAATGCGTATGGATAATCTGTATGTTGTAAAAAGTTTTTCGATTTAATTTGAATTATTTGTAATTATCTCTGATAAGATCATATTTATCTGTATTACTAACCGATTGGTTAAGTGTATGCCTTTGTAAGCCTATAAGTTCCCATTTGTCCCTTTAGTATTTTGTATTCTTTGTATTCATGGATGTCTGTTTATTTATTAATCCAAGTTATGATAAAAAAAAAGAGTCGAGGGGTACAATAATAACATAAGTTAAGATTGTCCTGAAAATGCAGCTGTAATTTTAGCAGATTTAAACCTTATTCCTGCAAATAGTTTTGACAAGTTAACAATGAAGATAAGTTTAATTTCTTTTGGATATATCTGTGCTGAAACACCTCATACATGGCGTTCCAAATAAAAAAATACATGCATGAAGACCAGATATTTATAAACAAATATGTAAAGTTAAATCTTCTTTGTCATGTGGCAGGTGCCCTCACTCTCACTCAGTAATAACAACAATTATCCAGTGTGCCACACTAATCCATGACAATTATTAAGTTAATGCTGTTTTTGTTTTGCAGTTGTCTGTGCACATGGATTCGAGGCAGAGAGTAAGTTTCAAGTGATTTTAGTAAATTCTAATCAATTAATTTATTCTCATTTAATCTCATTCATGCTTAAACATCTCATACATGACGTTCGAAAAATATTATACACTCACGAAGACCAGATATTTATAAACAAATACGTAAGGTTAAATCCTCTTTGTCATGTATCAGGTGCCCTCACTCTCATTCATTTATAATAATAATTATCCAGTGTGACACACTTATTCATTACAATAAATAGATTTATGCTGTTTTTGTTTGCAGTTGTCTGGTCACGTGGATTTGAGGCAATGGGTAAGTTTCAATTTTAATAAATTCTAATTAATTGATTTATTTTATTTAATCTCCAAATAAAAAAGTGAATATAAAGTATATCAAAACAGTAGCTGTCATCAAATGACAATTTAACTGATTGATATAATAATCATTGTCTTTACTATAAAATAACAGTTCTGAATCTTGAGAAATAAAGTAATTCATAGAATGAAAATAATGCATGAAAAAAATATTTTCATTGATAAACTGATAGAAAACAGAATTTACATTTTATTAAGCTGATTTAATTTCAACTAGATCTTAGATCTACGAATTCGCTGCGACATAAAATTTATAATTGGCTGCAAATAATGTATCTGTTCCACAACAACTACACAATCGCGTAATGGATGGCGTAACTATAAAGTTAACATTGATACATACCATCCATTTTGTTAGGAAATACTCTTCATTACATTAACCATATATTTCTTGGCATTATACTTTATGCTTATGTTTTATCTGTAAGTATATTTCGTCCGTTGTTTGTATACGAGAAATCCTTTGAAGTTATATTTGATAAGATTAGATGTATATTAGATGTTTTCGTATCCGCCAGCGTTTGAGCCTGCCATTAAATGTATATTTATTCTGGAAATGGAGACCAGATGCCAATATATAATTATATATATATATATATATATATATATATATATATATGTGTGTGTGTGTGTGTGTGTGTAGCGAGAGAGAAAGAGAGAGCCATAATACACAATACAGTTACGTAAAAAATAATAATTACTAAATTATAACTGAATAATAAATAAACAATAACAATAATATAGTTTTCAACAATACATATTTATTGATTACAAAATATAAACAGAAATAACCTTCAATCAAGCGAATACATAAAACATGTAATAAGGTAACTCCCGATATATTTCTGCAATATATAATGGTTTTGTATTAGTATGCAATGCAGAAAGGTAAGTGTTTTCCCTGACTTTCCTGATAAATAGAATAGATACAAAATCTATTTAGAATAAAAGGAGATAATAATCATAATTACATGTAATATGTCATAATAATAGTTTCATTTTATTATTCATACATATGTATTTGAAATTTTACAGCATTTAAGTTACAACAAATCCATGTAAAATACATGGATAACATATTGTAAAAAAATAAGCAACAGTGTTACTGATAAACTCGTTTGATGTAACATTTCAATTGTTCTTAATTCAATATCATCTTATGACTATAAATATGCCTAATTAAAATATTGTCTAAATTCTTTGTATTTAAAAAACCGAGGTGTACAATAATATTTACCTACGGTAAAATTAACCTAATTTTATAAGTGCAATTTTAGCACATGTGAACCATATTCCCGCACATATGTTTCGTATATTAAATATAGAAAGTACATTTCTCTTGATATATCGAATATATTATGTTATAATATATAAATTTAAAAACAAAAAAAAAAAACAAGGTTTGATCTTCTACGTCATTTTACAGGTGCATGCATAACTATTCAATTATAATAGTAAGAATCAAGAATGCCATATGTATTTTAAAACCTGAAAATTTTCTTGTAGTTGGCTTTGCAAGTGGAGACCCGCCAAACGGTAAGTTAGTACTTATTTTATTTAATATATTTTTCTAAGGAGTATTTCTTCAATTCTTCAAATGCGAAATAAGAGTACATTTATACCTTGACAATACAGCAGTTTCAATATCACTAAGGGTTAGACATGTACGCATTTGTATATATATATATATATATATATATATATATATATATATCTAAATATATCTTGATTCGTATAGTGAGGTACCGTATAATATGAAATGAATGGAAATATGAAATGAAAGAAAATAAACAAGAGGATAGGGTAGGAGGTTCAGTCTATACTGATTACAAAATCAGTAGATAATAAATCAATATTCATTTTAACCTCACCGTGGGTCAAATATGAGGTACATATTCCATTATTGCATTCAATCAGGTCTGAAAGTAAATCTGTATTTATTGATGTTGTTCCCATCATTAGATGTCTATTTAGGATCTTAATATTTCTTTTGTCGCGTTTTATACCATTGTCGCGCATCTGACTTTCCAGTTATCGTAAATTGTCTCCTAGAAAACCAATTGCTGTTTAATGCGCTCTTTTTGCAACATTCTGCATGGTCAGGAATAAGTTAACAAAGCGTTAGCTGATTATATTTACGGAGCCTGAGAGCCCGCTTATCCATGTGCAATATTCTTGTGCGGGTTATATGGTAATTGCCATGGGTGATGCAAAGCCTGATTAAATGATGTACTCAATTGAACAATTAACTTGTGCTTTAACATTCAGGCTTGGCAACCGCAAAAGAAACTATAGTAAGAGTGAAATAGCCTGTTTTTTTAACCTTGCTAGAAAGACACCCGAAATCTTCATCCAGGTGTTGAAGCTTGCAATAAATTTGACTCTTTTACCGAAGACGTCATTGTTATCTGACAAGTTCCAAGATATTGTATTCTCCAAATACTGTATAGATTCATGCAGTTCTAGAGAACACCACCTAAATCAACCTAAGCTGGTCTAGCTGGATGCACCCCGTTAGAAAAATAACACAATTTGGTTCCTTTTGGATTATATAACATGTCAAATTATTCGTCAAAGCTTTCACATTCTTTAACCACTGGTGAAGCCCACTCCGCGTGGGACCTAAAAGCATCAGATCATCCGCGGAGCACACGGCACCAGTAAAATATTTCCAATATAACACAATTTACCCTTATTTTTGAGACGTTTTAAAGGCTCGTCCGTATAAATATTAAACGGAAAACACCCCTTCCCCCTGGCGTACACCGTTATGAACTAAAATTCTGTTCGGATTTAACATCGTTCCATTTTGTCTTAATAACCGGTCTCTTGTGGATCTGCGCTAGTATTCTGATGACATTAGGCAAAACATTGCGTTTCACTGGTAAATGGAACAAATGGAATATTAATTCTGTCAAATGCGCGCGACGCATCAACAAGACAACTATAAAATAATCACCTTCAGGACTACTGTGCACTGTTACGCAGACAAATTGCTCAGGGAAAAATTTTTTAGGCCGATCCGGGATTCGAACCCAAGTCGGTGGCGAACATGCCCGGCTTTCCAACCGCTTCGCTAGAAAAGCATGCTTCACTAGCGAGACAGTTCGGTCTGCTTTAATGTCATCCCGTAACAGCAAATGTAAGTCAAATGCCCTTTCTTAAATGCATATTGCAGTGGAAAAGTGCAAAGTTTTTTTAATAATAACACTATCAAGTAATTTACTTAAACAACTCATCAATGAAATACCCCAAAATTATCACTACAGGTTAGGTCACCTCTTGGGTCTTTTGGTAAAGGAATAATTACGGAAGTTTTCATATTAGCTTGGACATGTCCTTGTTATATCATAAAATGAAATAAAATTGACATAAATACATACAAAGGGCGCGTTCCTCTACGGATATGATCGGATTGTAGAACAGATCTTCCATCAGATTTTCCCATTCTTAAATTATGTACAGCCATTCTAACGTCGAACACACTAATGTTAAGAGTATCCTTTGATTGGTTTTTGATTGCCTGATCAACAATATTATCAAGTTCATCTGGATTATCTGAGAACCTATTATATAAGTGTCTGTATTGTTTCCAACAAAGTAATTATCCCTTTTATTAAATTAGTATTCGACAGTCCTGGTCTGTAAAGCCCCACCTGACCCTATCTTTTTTATTTTGCTCCGTAAGTATTTGTCACGACTATTATTTATAATTTCTATCATACGTTGTTTACGAAAGTTAGTCTCATGCCTTTGGCAGTTTCTCACTATTCCGTGATATCCTGCACGGGTCCTACATCTAATAGCATCCACATGCCCCTATTTGGGCGACCATTCTGTACCCATAGCCAATGCCAGAGCAAGGACTGCACTTAACTAGATTAAACTGCTCTGGTCAATATGGTATTCGTTTTCTTTTAGAGCTTGTTCTTTTTCGGTATATGCCACTTGCATCTACACAACTATGACCAATGTCTGCATTTAGCTTATCTAGATGCTTTTTGTGTGTCATTGGTCAACAGGTATTGTTGGAACAATTTAAAAATATCACTAGAAATATAATTTTTTTTAAATTTATATCGAGTGTGTTTTTGTTTCCCAAAATCGCACCCTAAGAGGCATTAAACCAGTCTACCTTATCCCGTTGTGGGGGCATATAACAATTATTTCTGAAATATTCATCTACCTTAATATCAGATTTCAATAGCACTGGATTGTGACTGGAGGCAATCAATGGGTCATCTATAATTCCTACTCGAAAAATTGTTCGGTAAATATCGTCTGAGCAAATGGAGGGATCAAGAGTGGAAATTCTCTCTCCTTCACAGTTCCTGTGGGTATGATCAGGCAGAGCCTGCTGGCTATTCCAAGCAAAATATAGACTGTTATTAGAACATAAGTTGTTTAAGTACCTTGTATGATTGTTATGCCTGCATAAGTCCACATTACAGTCACTGGCAATAATAACAGGATTCGCATTATAAATATGGAGTGCTTGCTGTATCTTACTTAAGGTTTCAATAAATTCCTCATCAACAACAGTCTGTGAACGATTATCACATAGCAAGTATATATAGATTCACTTAACACTAGAATCATCTGACAGTCTGAGAGATACTGCGCATCAGCGATTTGACGCCAGATTTAGTGGCTGGACATAGGCAGATGGTCCCCCAGTATGGCCACCCCTCTTTATGGTCGACCATAAAGTATATCTCTAGAGCTATCAATACCTGTTTGGGCTGTAAAAATATAATAATCATTCCTTAATCAACCATGTCTCCTGTGGGTATCGATAAGTGTTTTGATATTATACCTTTTCGTATCATTTACTATACCAGTTGGGTTATATGATATCATTTTCAAGTTTTTCAGATTGGACTGTTTGACAGCAAAGCAATAAAATCAATGGGGGTTTTCATTAGCCAATTTCTTATTCGGGTACTCTATCCTCATAACCAAATTTTGCACCCGATCCTAGTCGGCCAAATGCCTCATCTATCACACTATCCAGATTATTAACACTTACTTAATTCTCTTTTACGGTTTCATAAATGAATCATCATGTGATACTTTTCAATACCCAGCACATTTAGTCCTTCGTTAAGAATATATTCCTTCAGTTCACTGTCATCCACATCATTACTTACTCCATTCACACAGAGATTGACAGTTCTTGGACCACTTTTTATCGTGTCATGATCCTTCTTACCAATCACCATAGGCTTGTTTCGTCTGAGCTGTCGTCTTTTCTCGTGTTCCTGAAACTGAAACCATCGTCCTTTTTAGCGCGATGCGCACCTAGGTCAGTTTCAGGCAGACAGTTTGCTTTATTTTCATCAGAGATTTTTTTCGTATTTGTAAGCCTGTGGCTTGGAATATGGTCTCCTTTAACCATGCCATTAGTGTCCTAGGTGAAGAGTCCTTGTTAGTATCATGAGGAGACTGGCCCGAGCCTACCTCCTTCTGCTTGTGACTAGCGGCCCCGCAACTTTCAACTTCTTTTAGTTCTTGCTGCACATTTGCGCGAAGGGCCGCAACTGAATCAGACGTTTGCTATGATCTCACTTCTACCAAAATAAGTCTCTTGTCTAATTTATTTATCATGTCGAAGACTGATTAATGTTCAATTTGTTCAAGTGCAAACCTGACATGTTTGTTGTCCAGTTTTTGAAAAGCAGATACAATATCCGCTGCATCAACTTCTCTTGCTATTGTGAGTTTAAGTTCACCATGCTTGGTTGCTCTCCAAGTATTTCAGGGCTACCAATCTTTCATAGCAAGTTTTTCGCCATGCAAATTTCTTTTCTCTCACAAAATCTGATAACTGCAGCACATAAATTATCCACTGAGGATCTTTGTATGTATTATTGCATATATGAAAGCAGACTATTTATTGACACTTTCATATAATACCTTTATTATCTTTATTGGCTTTGTTTTTCTTCGCTTCATTTCCTCACAGCGTTTGGTGATTCCTCCGCATTATTTTGTCTTTAGTTTGCAGGTCGCTTAGATATTTTTTATATATCATTGGCCTTTTTTCGAGGGCACAGAGTAGGCAAATAGTATATATATATATATATATATATATATATATATATATATATATATATACTATATACTATCTTTTCTCCTGATACAGAAAGTCTTTAATGCCATTACAAATGCCATTTCAACTTAGTGTATAAATAAATCCTCTTGACTGTAAGTAATTAAACAATGTTTCTTTTTTATTTTAACTTTTAATCATGAATTTATCTTTCAATTAAGACATAGAAGCAATCAACTCTTTTCCAAAAGTGAGTGGCGATCATTGGTTGTAAAAATGCCTGAAATGAAATGTTGAATGCACCTGTTAGATTTTCCATTGTCTTGTAAGTGACTGACGATCCATGATTGATAAGCTTGTCGTGTGACATACGCTGTTTCTATTCAAAAATACTTAAATAAGAAAAAAAAACCCTTATTTTTGGCGACATTTCAAGCAAAAATAGTTCTTTCTCTTTGGGAGTACGTCATTTTCCTTTTTCTTTTAGGTACAAAAATGAGGAGAATGTAGATTAAAATAAAGTAAATGTGCCTAATAAGCAGCTTACAAAACACATTTGGCGTTCACTTAAACGCCTAAGACATACACACAACCTTCAAGTACCACACGACTCATTAATAACCGATCCACAACATATCTTAGATACATTATAAAACGTTTGCAGCAGTCTCATACTGATAGTCCTAACCTTAAATATTTCTCCTGCTTATAATGATACAAATTACTCATAACACATTACCGAAAATTGAAATTTAATGGTCGTATTGTTGAAAAGTATCTATATCAATGGTTTGCAGCGAGCAGATAAACACACACACATTGAAAATTGATCGAACAATGAAAATGTATCTGGTTTTTGTGTTTTAACTTTTGTGTTGGCTGATATGTTGTGATCAGTTGTAATATGTGTTAGGGATCATGGTGAATCCCATGACGGATGTACATTGATTATGAAAAGTGTGATTTCGCCCGGAATTAGACCCAAAGGTTAAACTGAATTACTGGCATTAATTGGCATGGGCTGATTTTCTTTGTTTCGTTTGTTTCTCTTTTTGTTTTCAAAAGTTAGTGGCCAGGATAATTTTCAGGAAACTGTTTAATGATGCGCCCTCCTATATTCTGGAAATCACACAATTATAGTCATTCTGTCATTCAATTTACAATATCCACACACACACACACACACACACACACACATATATATATATATATATATATATATATATATATATTCCATGTGCCTCATGTGAAGGGGTCTGACTTAAGGTGTAGCGTATTTAATCTCCTTTATACGACGGGGGTCTGACCTCAAAGGGAACGTTCTTAAACGATGATGTAATGATAACAGAAACATTGAGGCGGTTACAGTGGCGAAGCCGCTAATGACCTACAGCGCAACAACAGTTGCAAAAATAAATAGTTCCATAAAATTGACAGATTGAAGAGCATTGCTGAACAACCATATTGAAAACTTTCATTGCGTGCGCGCGACATTCGAGGTGTTCACATATGGTCACTCTGCTCGTAATCCCAATGTCCGACATGTAGTGATAGTGTTATTTATCAATGATCCCAGACCCCTATTGCACAAAGCAGCTAC